>CM070740.1:5953739-6405582 GCA_036346245.1 Bonia amplexicaulis
ACTTATTTTCTAAAATAAAACATCTTAATATAATTAAAGTATGGCATACAGTGGCGATGGCATCATATTTTAGAGGCAAGGGCTACAGTAGTAGATTCTTTATTGAATTTCACGAAGACAGCCATCACTACAAACCGACAACTAATAAAAGAACAGTGCTTTTAGCAAACACAACTATAATAAGACATTCGACTTGACTGTATTGCATGTCTTGTTTGGCCTTCCATTTGCATTATCTCTTGGTTAGAGTATAATTTTAGTCTACAACAAAGGCTTCAAATAACACCCACTTAGTTAGCCATCTTTGTACCACGAAGAACTATTGTAAGTTGTACCACTTCCAAGTTCAAATTCATTAATTATGTGACAAACTACAAATTCTGCTATTACTCATACTTAGGTCACTTTTAATGAACTGATCTCTACAATATTCATAGTGTGCCACATAAGATTTAGAGTGAGGTGGATGAGAAATTAACGAAGAAAGAGAGAAAAACAATGTCTCATGTAAGATATTGTACGTGCATAAAATTCAAACAACAAGAAACTATAGAAATTTGCATGGGAAGATACTGCAATGTCTATGCTAACTGTTGAGAGAGTGGGAGGAGGGAGAGGGGAATACGAAATGGTGACATTTATTGCTTAGGCTTTGGGCCTGTTTGGGACTGCTCCGCTCCAGTTTTTTTAGCTCCGCTCCACCAACTTCACCATGGAGCAGCTCCACTGTGGAGTTCCTGGAGCAGGTGGTCCTGTTTGGCACGCAGCTAGCTCCAACTCCAGGAATGTGAGGTTTCCCTGAGAAAGGTCCAATGTGCCCCTGAATGATGTTTGGTGTATGTTTTGATGCCTGCGGAGCATATGTCTGCAATTCAGCGAGGATGTGTTATATAAAATAAAAATGAAGTGCACATTTTTCTCGTCAGATGTTCTTCCGCTTCTTTCTTTCGCATGACAAAAAGAAGAGCACAATTCATTTTATCGCAGGTGGTAAAGAATGATACACTTGCAAGGGTTGGTTCACATGAGCATAACTGTTAATTTAGACTTCTCTGAATCCCCAATGAAGCCAAACTTTGATCAATCGCCATATCATCTGCACATATACTTCATCAGGAGCATGTAGAAGCATCGAGGATAACAAACAAGCTCTTCCAATTGCCAATTGTGAACAAATATATGCTGAAGAATTTGACATGAAAGCTGAAAATAAAAGAAAAAATTACTTCATCTCACTTTTTTTTCCTAAAGGGAATCTCTTTTCACTTCAGCCGTGATATATATATCAAGGCTTAAATTCTCTCAAAATTAATATTCCTAATTATTTTGCCCAACAATCAAACCTTTTACACGGAAACACAAGCATCAGGCACACAACAAGCTGCACAATGGTACACAACAAACATTCAAAAAATACTCGTGAAGAACCTTGAGAACATGCATAGCTCAAGCACACCCATGGTGATGTCAGATCTTTTTTCCCGGATGCCATATCACGCTCATGCCAACTCAGGCATAGGCCAATCTGCTGGCGCGCCGCCGATGGCGAACCGTGGCGGCGTCCGGTCCCCGGCAGGCTCGACTCGGGTCAGACCGATGCACGGTTCTTGACCGTGTCGCGCCCGCCGCCTGCCCGAGCTCGACGTGTCCCGCCGAGCCCTCACGGTATGGCTCCCGAGGTGCGGAGAGGAGGCGCGTCGCGGGGGGGGGCGAGAGGAGGCGGCGGGGGGGGCGAGAGAGAGGCGGCGGGGGGGCGGAGAGGAGGGGCGCGGGAGGGGGCGTCGCGGGAGGAGGAGGGGGGGGGCGTCAGCGGGAGGAGGGGCGGGAGGGCGCGTCATGAGGGCGGGGAGGGCGCGTCGGGAGGGCGGCGGGAGGGGCGCGTCAGAGGGCGGCGGAGAGGACGATGACCCGGCAGGGGGGGAGAGGAGTCGCGGTGGGTGGGAACGGAAAAGATATCGGCGAATCGAGCGGAGGAATTGTGTAATGGCGGTGGTGGGTAATTTTCCCCAACTCTATGAGGAGATACAAAACTTCGGTTTAGGAGTACCTTGAGGAGCTCCAAAAAAGCGTGGAGCGAGCCTTCAACTCCACCTTTTCTTGGAGCGAGTTTTGGAGTTGGACCGTTTGGCTGACAAGTTTGGAGTGGAGCTGAAAAAACTGGAGCGGAGCAGTCCCAAACAGGCCTTTATATAGATATTATTCATTGAATTAGTAGTATTTACAATAATTTCTCAGTGATATAGAGGGCTATAAACATAGCTTAAAATGTCTACGAGAGAATGAATGCGCTTAGTTCTTAAAACATATTTCTTGAAATGGAATGACGCGCGGAGCTTTCATGTGATGTTGATTTTTTTCCTAAAAAAGAAAGATTCGTGGCAAAATTTGTGATGTACTCCTCCCAGGATGCTACATGCAACATTGCAAAATGACAGGGATCTACGTGCACAAAACTACCCAAACTACTCTCCTGTCTCTGCTCAGTTCTCACTCTCCCCTTCCTTTCTCAGATCCGACCACTCCCCACCATCTGCCTTCCCTTCCATTTCCCCGAACTCGTCGGGAACCCTAAACCCAACCACCACTGCTCGTCGTCGCCGTCGGAGCATCAGTGGGGGCGGAAATGGAGGCGGCGCTGGTGGCGGCGCGCGCCAAGGACACGAAGGAGCGGCTGGCCGGGGTGGAGCGGCTGCACGAGGCGCTGGAGGCGGCGGCGCGGCGGGGATGACGGCGGCGGAGGTGACATCGCTGATCGACACCTGCATGGATCTGACAAAGGACGCCAACTTCCGCGTCGCCCAGGGCGGGCTGCAGGCGCTCTCCGCCGCCGCCGTGCTCGCCGGCGACCACTTTAAGATCCACCTGAACGCTCTCGTGCCCGCCGCCGTCGAGCGCCTCGGCGATGGCAAGCAGCCTGTTCGCGACGCCGCCCGGCAGCTCCTGGTCACCCTCATGGAGGTCAGTTTCTTCATTGTTGCCTTTTGCAATCATATCGTTTGCTCTCTCCGAGTTGGGGTCTGGGCGGGGGATGTGGGTTCGATACTGGGTGAGGTTGAAATGAACTATTGTTCGAGCGGAAGATCTGAATTTGTCAGTGTATTGAGGTGGAACTTTGGGGTTGGTGGCGTTACACATTTCGAGCTTGAGCAGAAGTTGTGAAGTTATAAGTTGGTCCGTTCTAACGGATTATGGGTTGAATTTTAGTGGCAGTATGCGTTTTGGATTTGAATGCAGTTGCGAATTTGAGTTCTGGAGGAGAATATTAGCTATTCCTTGGCTTGAAATTTGGACAATTTCTGTTTTGTACTTGAATGCAGTACCAAATTTGAGTTATGACGAGACGGGCCTTGAACTTTTTAGGGCGAAATCTGTTGGTTGCTGGTGTGAATTATCAGTGTTTGGGTATTTAAGCTATTGAGACAGAAGTGGATATTTGTTTCAGGGGTATTCTCATTCTCTGTAGGCCTTTCGGACTACTATAATGTTGGTGTATGTGCGCACTCGCCGCTCGGCATTGTGCCATGCCGAACTCTGCTTTCCTTTCATTTTAAGACTTCACATTTAGGTTTCTACAAAAGGGACCAGGGTTACCCACTCCTTTTTCAAAAGTAAACATTTCAGGGGAATTCTAATGGTACCTAAGTGAATTAGATGGTAATTTCTAGTGAAAATGAACAAACTTTTGACCTGAACTGTGGCCGAATGCTGCAATATTTTGACCTGAATGGTGGCACCTGTTTGGAGTTCACTACATTCCATTGTTCTTTAATCAATTAATGCTTACTGGAGTGGATTGAGATGGAGATTTGGAGTAGAATATGTGTATATAGACCTGACCGGTCGGTGTATTTTGCTTCTGAGTTGAAGGATGTTCTTCCTCGTGCCCCATAGTTCAAAGTTACTTCATGATATCTGTTTTAGGTGTAAGTGGATTTTGGTCAAGCAGAGGTAGCAAATCAAACTATTGTTTATTTGCTTCCCTTTCATGTGCACATGGCTGCTACTTTCTGTCATATTTAATTGGGGCGAATTGCTCTGTACCATTGCAAAGATCATTTGAGTTGGAAAATACCATCGATGCGTCACTTACATGTGGTCCCAGAGCCCGCTTGTCATCCTCACATGCGATGGTATTTTCCAATTTATACATCTTTGAAATGGTACCAGGCTAATTTTCTTTAGTTAATTAGTTATGCATGCCAAGTTGCAGTGATATGGATTTTGATTTTTGTATGCTGTAGTGATGGGTGGATGCAGCACTTTGCAAAATTGATGTTCTGTTTATACTTGAAACAAGATGTTACATTTGTACTTTGAATAAAACCTTTTCCTTAGTGTTCTGAGCTTCGGTATATCATGTATGTCCCTATTCTGCATATTCTCTTATGTGCATGGAAATTTCTCTTTTTGAGTTGCACTGTAGTTTGTTGTGTTAATGATCATTTATCTTCTGTGTTTATCTTGCGGGGCATACTGAACTAATTTTCTCTCCACGACAGGTTTCTTCACCGACAATCATTGTTGAAAGAGCTGGAAGTTATGCTTGGACTCACAAGAGCTGGAGAGTGCGGGAAGAGTTTGTACGCACCGTTGCAACGGCAGTTGGGCTTTTTGCTTCTACAGAGCTTCCTCTACAGCGAGTGTTGCTTTCACCTGTATGGCAGGATGAATTTATTTATTTTTCCTTATTGAATAGGTTCTAGGTTCTTCCATTATTTTCTCGCATAATTTGGTAATGCTAACTGCTAAGCTTGTTTTGGCTTTGCAGATTCTGCAATTGATGAATGATTTGAACCAAAGTGTTAGAGACGCTGCAATCTCATGTATTGAGGTAGTCTATTACAAACCTGCCCAAGTTGACGCTTTTCAATTTCTTGCACAAAATATTGTGCAACTCACACTTCTTTAGCTATATGTTCAATCTTTTCATTAGTTTTTTTGGTTTTTCCATCATGCCTAAGTTCTCAGTTATAGTTCCATCCTTCATATGCTAAGTGGATTGTATAGTAGGGTTGACTCTCTTCTCGTATGAAGCTAATGCACTTAAAGGATGCAAATTCTATGATTGGATGTTCTCTTCTATGATTGTATAGTAGGTTGCTTTCCATTTCTCATACTCAGCCTCTTCTATTTCACCCATTCTGCATATTAAGTATATACTTCACTGAACTAGTTTATTTAATAAGACACTATTACTTCCTTACTGCGTGGCTACTTGCCACATACCAAAGTTCACTTTTTAGTTTGGTACCAACCATTTTGATGTTGAAAGCAACACCAACTTTTGTGGTGATGCAATTTACCTATATCCAAAATCTAAATGATAGGAAGGTGAACAAAACAAGATTTTTCTTCTGCATTTCTCAAAGTTTTACGACTTTAAAGGGGTGTAGGGATAGTCTTCATGGGTGCAGGCATAGGGTAGACAGGATAATATTGAGGAGTGAATGTATGAAAGGGAGGATGGATAAGAGGGATATCAGAGTCATATGCAGACTGAATGTGGTATTTTTTTCCTTTGGGTTATTGTGTGTATGCCAGTGTAGAACATCCGTTGACTACTCCGCACGTGACTTTCCCTGATATTCTGCACATATATTTTTATTAGAGTGCTTCATTTTGTAATTGAATAGTTTGCATTATCTATATTCACTGCAGGAGATGTACAAAAATATGGGATCTCAGTTCCATGAAGAGTTGCAGCGTCATAATCTGCCCTCTTACATGGTAATCCGTAATCCATGTGGTACTTTACACCTTTATCATGGTGATCTCTCCATTGTTATTGATTTCTTTTGTCTTGATAGTTGCATACTTGCATTAGTAGTAAATTGGACGATTGAGCGCATACCATGACCCCAAGTTTAAAGTTAGTCATGCTGACACATCCTGATTTTCCTTTTTTCTCGTTTGATATTTTCAGCTAAAGGAAATAAATTCAAGATTGGATAGAATAGAACCAAAGGTTCCCTCATCTGATGGCGCTAGAATGCAATATAAGGCCATGGAAAGATCTGTTAGTGCTAATCCAAGAAGAGGCAGTCCAAGGAAAAAAAGCACACCAAGGGAAAGCACATTATTTGGAGGCAAGTTTTACCTTTTAGCTTGCTGGAAGATTCCATTCTATTTGATCGGTATTATGGATATGACCAAAGGTGTTATTAGTTTGTGTCAACCAAGATTTTAAGTAATGGCTAAACATAATGAGAGATTCCTTGCTCTTCTTGGTATGCATATGTGTGGACTTTTTCGGAGTCCCAGATGGTTGAGCATGTGCCATCATTGCCATGATTGTCCACTATGTTAAGTCTCTCTCTCTCTCTCTCACACACACACACACACTGCAGTGAGTAGCCTTTATTTTAGCGCTTTATTGAACTGGGAGTATACGCTGTTATTCAAAAAGTTGAATCCAATGTTTTGGACTTAAGAACAATGCTATTTGTTGGCTTGTTGCGATTAATGATGTGTAATTTGATTGTATGGTCAATGGTTTTTGTTGTGGTATGAGCACAACAATGGGTACATGGTATCTCTTTCTCCCTTGGGGGATATGGAACTAAGAGAGTTAGAGAGCCGAGAGAGAGAGAGAGAGAGAGAGAGAGAGAGAGAGAGAGAGAGAGAGAGAGAGAGAGAGAGAGAGAGAGAGAGAGAGAGAGAGAGAGAGAGAGAGAGAGAGAGAGAGAGAGAGAGAGAGAGAGAGAGAGAGAGAGAGAGAGAGAGAGAGAGAGAGAGAGAGAGAGAGAGAGAGAGAGAGAGAGAGAGAGAGAGAGAGAGAGAGAGAGAGAGAGAGGGGGAGGAGGAGGAGGAGAGCGCTAGTGAGTAAAATGAATGAACCTGAGCCTCTCGTATCCCTCTTGGGGGTTTTATATACATGAATGGGAATATGGGATAGGATGGAAAATTTCCATCCCACACCTTAATAATTACAAAAGGTGAGGGTATATTGATATATTCCCTTATACACATATCCTTATATAGGGGCTGGGTCACCCCCACAACAGTTTTAGACTTTTTGAAAGATGTGTGCCTAGAAGAGTTACTAGAGCAGATTGAAATTGCCAAGTCTATTGCTACTGATCTAGTGAGATTGTATTACTAGTCTCCATTCCACATGGCACTCCTTTGTAGTCGTGTATGGATAATGATCATTAAAAGGCATTTAGTTGGTTGGTTCATTACTTCAAAATTCTGGCAGATAGCAGCGGTAGATGTCTCACATGTGGATCCAGTGAAACACTTAAGGCGGGCATCACATGTTCACAAAACTATGCTTAGATATTAGCCTTGAAATATTTTGCGTGCTAATCATCAGCAAAGCCATTCTGGGTGTTGCATCAACATCAATTGAAAGTCCATTTAATGTGTTAAAATGCAGTTGTCCCTATCAGGGGCATGCACTATCATATTTATGCCTCCATATAAACAAGAGCATTGTCTCTTTGCTTGGTATATAAGCTAGAGGCTTCCAGTTCCGCTATTTTGGTAGGAACTTTTGTTACCTAAATAATTTACTTTAGCAAACAAAGTGTCAGTAGTCAGAAGTTCGTGCTGTTGTGGCGATATTGGATTTGTACAAACCTATTATTTCTGAAGTTTTGTATCAATAGCAACACATTCACTATATTGATCATCTTCTGCTGGATTTTGTGCCATTTACAGGTGATATGGATATTACCGAAAAGCCAGTGGAACCCATAAGAGTTCATTCAGAGAAAGAATTAGTTAGAGAGATTGAGAAGATTGCATCTGCCCTTAATCCAGAAAAGGACTGGTCTATACGTATTGCTGCAATGCAAAGGATTGAAGCCTTGGTATATGGAGGTTGATATTTGTCACCCATCTCCTATTGTCATATCTACATTTTTGTTTTGTCAATGAGTTGCTTTCTTTGGAAAATATACCTGTTGCGGGCTTGAAGTTCTTGTAACATGTAAAAGCTGAACTAACGGAGACTCCAGACTCCAGAGATAGATGATCCTTTTTTTATTATAGGTAAATAATAAAATAGAGCAAACCCATCCCATTTTTCAAAAGTTAGGCAGGATGCAGTCTAATAAGGCGTCCAGGTCTGGATGCTGAAAACCAAACCATCCATGAAAGATACTTTCCATTGCATCCACTTGGGCCATAGCAAAAGCGTTGCAAGTACTCATTTAGTCTTGAACGTGAAAATGGTGTTAGTGGGCACAAGGTTCCAAAACTCGAACCGGAGAAATCTCGGCGGCGGACGTGAACGGTAACCGTCACGGAAAACCGCAAAAACCGGTCACAATTTGAAAATCAAAACTTGAATTTTGGGATGTTTTGAAATCGGTAACCGGAAAAACCGGCCAAAATTCGAAAATAAAAAATTGATACCGGCCGGTTTTTTCGGTTACCGGTCTCCACCGGTAGAAACGGTAACCGCCGGGATTTTGAACCCTGAGTGGGCATGGTGCCTTCTCAACTACAAGAAACTACGACACTCTTGCTTCTTAAAAGAAATGAAAAGCAAGTGCAAACCCTGACATAGGCATGCAGTGTGAGTATGCAATCCAAACTTTTATCCCTTTTAGTCGGACCAAAATAAGTAGATCTGAAGTGTCAGTGTTAATTCATGCAAGGAGGATAATCATATGTATCTGTGAAACAGATGTACTATTTGGCAACTCACTCCAACAGTGACCACCTAGATAACACTTTGTATAAATTATAAGTCTTTGCTGAATATTGGGTGCTATAATTAAGGCTGACAGACTGACATTTGTTAGCACCTTAGTTCTTTTGAATTTTCCGAGTAATTGCACTAAATTTGTCCAACTATCTCATTAAGGTGCTTAAACTTCAATGTTGGTCCATATGTTTGAGCGTATCATTTTGGTTCATGCTTTAGTTAAGTAATAGGAAAATAACGGGCACGGGCCTAAGTGTCAGAGCTGGACAAATTGAAGGACCTAAGTGGCACAATTAGATAAGTTCAGGGACCTCACCATGGTGCCATATCATTTTTTTGTCAAGTAACTGGTGGATGAAGATGAACATTATTGTCACAATTAAGCAAGTTTAGGAACCTGCCATTCTAAAATAGTGAAATCAAAGTTTAACAACCTAAGAAACAAGGCCTCTGATGTAATTTTCTTTTTTCTTTTTGAAAAAAATCAATTGCTCTGTTTTAAGGACATTCCTTAAAATGGTTCAATTTGCCACCAGACTGGACTATGGCCATTGTTCCTTAACATGGTGACCCACTGACTGGTCAGGAGTCATGAATTAGAATGCCATATCGGTAGCTTACATAACAGAGATGCCAACTGTTGAAGAATATAGCTGTATAGAAATTCATTTGAGCGAGACAAGGTAAGCTATGGAAATTAATAGATTGGAATAGTAAAACGAAATTGTTCACACTTATTAACATAAATTACATAATATTACATGATGATGTGGTTCATAGTGTTGGCTGCTCAAATATAATGTTACATATTCACTATTACTAAGCCTTTTCGTGCTAACATAATTTTGCGTACTTTGCTTAAAACTAACTCTTTTTTAATCAGGTGCAATTGATTATACATCATTTCTCATGCTCTTGAAGCAGCTAGTTCCTCCATTGTCCTCTCAGCTATCCGATCGACGGTCCAGCATAGTAAAGCAGGTCTTCTTTTTTTGCCCGTTGATCTTTATTTTGATAACTGAATACTAATTTCATTCTTGCAACAGAAGCAGGCACTTCCCCAAAATCACTGGATCAGCTATGCAAGATATATATTACATGAGTGACCTGGGTGCCTAGGAACCTGTTAAGGATAAGAATAGGAAATAGATAAGGACTCTTATCTATTTCCTTATATGACCTGGATTCTATTCCATATATGCCTTATCTCTATATGGCATATCCTCTTGTACTCTCCTATATATATGACCATTTGGGTCTCATATCAATACACACAATATTCATAACATGATATCAGAGCCTAGGTTCCATACCTAGCCTCCGTTAGATCTTCATTGTCACGCCCCCGGAGAATCAATCTCTCCTAGGGGCGGCCATCTTCGCCGTCCGCAGCTCATTGCGGTGGTCATGCCGCCGCCGCCGCTGTTGCTCGGTCATTGTTGCGCCGACGCCTAGAGTCGGCCATCGGGTGCGTCGGGCCGGCACGCAGACGGGTCCGGCTCAGACGCGGCCGTTAGGGCCCGTGTAATAAACGGGTCGTCTTGGGCCGTCGGCAGCGAGCCTGAGCACGCCCGGCCGCTTGGTCTTGCGGCGACGCGTGTAAGGCTTAACGGTCGTGGTCTTGGCGGCGCCCGTTAAACCGAAAAAAGATAAAAAATTAAAAAATGTAGAAAATTAAGAAAATTGTAGAAAAATTGTAGAAAATTAAGAAAAAAAATCAGAAAAATTATAGAAAACCGTAGACATTGTTAATCATGAAAATAAATATTTTCAATAGCATAATGAGCTTTATTAATTTATTAAATTACATGGGATGGCTGCCTCATTAAAAACTTTACCAAGTAAAACCAAGGTTGTTATGGCGTCGAGATATCGGCGATATCTCGTCGCCATCTCGTCGTGGCGCCGACCGCCCATGCCGTCCGGACGACACGGGGTGTCGTGTCCGTCCGCCATGGCACCGATATGGCGGTGTGGTGTCGGCGTGGCGGCGTTAATGACGCTAAGTCGCCGCGGCGGACGCCATAAGCGGCGTGGGTGTTTTAATGTCGAGACTCGAGTAGTAATATTATCGGACGAGACCGACGTACCTAGGGTATTTGGCGGTAAAAAAGCGAGGAGTCCCGCCGAGATCCGTCGTTCTGCAGCCAAATCCGTCGGATCCGCCGACCCCGCACTGGATTCGCCGACGCCGCGGCCGGATCCGCCGACCCGCAATGGATTCGCTGACGCCATGGCCGGATCCGCCGACGCCGCGGCCGAATCCGTCGTCACCGTGGCGAATCCGCCATCGCCGCCGGATCGCCAAGCCGCAGCCGGATCCCGGCCGCGATCCCACCGCCTCCTCCGCCGCCGCCGCCCGGTCCCGCCGCCTCTTGCTTCGCCGGCGGCCGTTGTCGTCCACCGGTGAGTCACTCTCGGCCCGAGACTCGCGGTGTCGCCGATCGCCACTCCGCCTCGTGCTCGCCGCCTCGTCTATGCTCACGAGCGAAGCGGACGAACTTTGTATGCGCCGCGCCGCCTCGTGGTTGCTTTCGGTTGCGTAGTTCGATCGCGCGAACGATGAATCGAAGGTAACGCACGGCGGTTGCGCCGCTTGGATCGCATTTAACAAGATGGCGGGTTGCCATCGCAAGTTGGACTTGATGGACTTTTGAGAGATGAGAGAGTTGAACTTGAATGACTTTTGTGAGATGAGAGAGTTGTATTTATGTTATTGTTGTGAACTTATGAGTTATGACTATGCTTGTGGATTGTGGACTTATGTTGGTAATGTCATATTTGTTAATTGTTATGTTGCTCTACTATATTTACCAAACTAAGTTAATATGTGTGCATAGCGTCGCCACGCCGCACATCATATGGCGTCGCCACGCCGCGCGCCATAAGCGATATTGTTGTGTGAAGGTAATGAGGCGCCGCCTACCGCCACCACCGTAATAACCTTGGTAAAAACTCAACTTGAGAAAACCTTGGTAAAGAAAAAAGAGTACAACCTGTAAAGCTCATTAATGACTACATGTGAAGAAAAATATTGAAAATCCTATTCATTGCTATCAAGATATAAATGCTATTTTTTCTGAATTTTTTCCCCCTAACGGTAAAAAAAAACGGCTATTTTTCGAAATAAGCGGTAGGTAGTCTTGCAAGACTACTGTGTTAAATAGTTAGAGTCATGCGTGGCCGGTCTTGTCTTGCGTCTTGCCGCAGACGACCCGATTACTAAGCAGGCGATCTTGGTGTCGCTCTGCGTCTGCACGCCTCGGCCCGAGCACGGCCGGTCGATCGTCTTGCGTCTTGCCGGCCGTTAGCGGCCGTCAGGTTTAACAAAGATAGCGGGCAGCGGTGCGGCCGTTCTGGCCCGACCTGCTTGGACACCTCTACCGACGCCTGCTCCTACGGTACCGACGCGGGCCCGTCGTGCGTGGCGCCCTCGCGGCGCCGCCGCCGCCTCGGTCGCCTCCTCGCCGCCTCGCTCCGCCACAAGACGCGCTTTGTTTGGGCTGCGCCGCCACCTGACCTCCCCGGCCGCCCGGCCACCGGCCGGCCAACGTGTCGTCGCGGCCGCAAGAATCGCCGAGCACCGCGGATCCGGCGCCTCCCGCCTCTCCGCCGCCGGATCCGGTGTCCCGCACCACATCCGGCACGGAATCGGCCGCCTCGGGCGGATCTGCCGCCCGGCTCTCGCCGCCAGATCCATGCCCGCCGTGTCGCTGCTCTCCTCGTGCTCGACCTCTGCGGGGGCTTCTCCTGGTCTCCGCCTGGTTTCTTCCCCCGCCGGGCCTTCTCACCGCCTTGTCCTCTCATGGCTTCTTCTCCGGGCTTCTTCTCGGCCTTGGCGGCGGCGGGCGGGAGGTCGGAGCCATGGATCCCCGTCAGCCGCCGCCGCCGCCGCCTCCCGCGCCTCTCCTGTTGCCGCCGGCGAGATCGGTGCGTGCGGGAGTGAGGAAAGGAGGTGGCGACTGAGTGGTACCTTGCGTCTGAATGGGTTTTGAGTCTAGCTCTGAGGATGAGTTTATGAGCCTTTTGTTTGGGACACGCACAAGTCCAGCGCTTCACCAATTTTTAGTCAGCTTATTTGTTGCTTCGAGTCGATCGTCTCCTCACAGACCAAACCGCCTCTGCCTCTATTCTATTCAATTTTTTTTCTTTTCTTTTCTTTTGAGTCTTCAGTTGCGTCCATCCAAAATCCGTAGTTTCTAATTTTTGTTCGTTCAAGCCGTGCGAGTCCACAAATTTATTGTCAGTCATAGAAGTGTAGGATTTTTATTTTGCTTGACAGCAGCCGCCGCTCTACTATCTGAGCCGCGTGCAGATCGGAGAAGTCGTTATGATGCCGCCGCTTCTCTAGCCGCCGCTCCGAGCTTTAAAAGCCGCTGCGTGTCCTCTATGCACTGCGCCGCTGCCTCTTGGGTTTCGATCTGCGCCGTCATGTATCTATCTATTCCTCTTCGGCTTGATTTGACAGTTTATTCAAAAACTGCACGCAACGACGACATCATCAAGACTCGGACTTCGGATTTATCTTGTTTTAGTGTCAACTTTTTTCCAAATGCAATGCTATTGCATACGCTTTCCATTTGAGAGGGGGTGTTAAGGATAAGAATAGGAAATAGATAAAGACTCTTATCTATTTCCTTATATGACTTGGATTCTATTCCATATATGCCTTATCTCTATATGGCATATCCTCTTGTACTCTCATATATATATGACCATTTAGGTCTCATATCAATACACACAATATTCATAACAGAACCCACATCAAGAACCGTTCGATATGTGTATGATTGATAAGCACATGGTATAACACCATGTGTATGATGTTTTATACCCTTGATATAAGCACATCAATGGGTATTGATTTGGGCGCCTAGACATCTAGGTGTATGAAACCGGTTCTTGATGTGGGTTCCTACGCACCCAGGTGCCTATGTAATTTACCTATATATATATTAAAAATAAAAAAAATAAAAGATAGTTGATAATGATAGGTAATATCAAGAGTCCATCACAGCCACTACAACACAAGTAGGACTGAATGTTCCATAATCCATAGACCATGAGACAAACTCACTGAGATTACCAATTTTCTCCCTAGATTTCAACATGGTTCCAAAGAGGTTTAGAATCATCTATTATATGCTGTAATGGGGCTGAAAGAATGGAATTAATACCACTGTCCTGGAATAGAAAATCAATCATTTCAAATCATTAGGGTGTTGCATGCATGAGTATAAGTTAAGTCTCTCATCTAGGACATGCATGATACACTAGATGGAATCAACTTTTTACCTTTGACACTCAGTAAGCCATCAGCGTCAGTGGCCAAAAAGTTTCAATTGAACACCAATTTACTGCTAAACATTAGTTCAGCCTAAAGTTATTTCATTTTATAAGAATGTAGGCGTTATGGAATTCTTTCAGTGCATTTTTCTGGTTAAATTTGCGTGACAGGACAAGCTTCTTGGTGATGAAAAGCTTGTTGACTCGGTTTTTTCCCCAGGCATGTCATCTACTTAATGTACTATCAAAGGAACTCCTTGGTGACTTTGAAGCATGTGCTGAAATATTTATTCCGGTAATCCTAGAAGCTGTTTTAGTGTTTTGCAATTGTTGCCTTGTGCTTTATCAATAGAGCTAACATATTGATGAATTCTCAGGTACTTTTTAAGCTTGTTGTCATAACTGTGCTTGTGATTGCCGAATCTGCGGACAACTGCATAAAAACTGTGAGATACCTGCATTCTTGTATTGAGTCATGTCACTTCCTTTCATAGCGTATTTTCCTTTTCTGACATGTAATATCTTGCAGACCCTGCGGAACTGCAAGGTTTCACGTATTCTTCCTCTAATAGTTGACACGGCAAAGAATGACCGCAGTGCAGTCCTCCGTGCTAGGTACCTGTGTTTAGCATTGTCTTAGCATCCATGGGTTTTTAAAGCTACTCATGCCTACTTTCTACTATGGCAGGTGTTGTGAATATACACTCCTAATATTGGAATATTGGGCAGATGCCCTAGAAATACAACGTTCAGCTGATTTATATGAAGATCTAATAAAGTGCTGTGTGGCAGATGCAATGAGTGAGGTAGGACTAATAACATCCATGTTTCCTGACTTAATTTATCATTCCTGTAATCCTGTTCAATATTGAAAGCCTGAAACTTGTCTGTATTTGTGTTGTTCTTGTATTTAATGCCATATTGCAAATACAGGTTCGTGCGACTGCAAGAACTTGCTATAGGATGTTCACAAAGACATGGCCTGAGCGTTCACGCCGGCTTTTTATGTCATTTGATCCTGCAATACAGAGGGTATATCATTTTACTTTTCTGCATGCTTTTCCTCTTCACAATCTATCAAACTTATAACAGGAAAAGTGAGGTTGAAGAAGGTGATTTTATATTTATTATTGTCCTGTGTTGCCAATTCAAGAAAAAAATGGAAGCAATAGCTCTATAGAAAGAAAGAACATGTAACTCTCTTCCACCTAAGAACATTATACTATATCTTTTTATGGATCTCATGGAAGTAGAGTTCTGGATATTGGTTTTGCATTATCTTCCACTGGGTTATTTTATGCTTGAATAAATATTTAACAGCAATCCTATGTTTAATTTGCGAGCACAGTTCTATATTTGATTGTAACAGATCAGAATTGTTTGTAAATTGAAATTGGTGTAATGCAGTGTAAATAAAGTAGTCTACATTTTTTATGTAGTAGATAAAATGTTTTACCCTGGTTAGTTCAAGGCTGAGGAGATAAGTTAACAGTGCTAGTTCGTTGTTTTACTAGCAGTGCTAGTTAGTTGTTTTACAAACCCTGTGTAAATTCTTACAAGCTTAACCTTAGAACTTAATTATTTTTGAAAACAGATTTTGTCTAACAAAAAAAAATTCGAATTATGTATGACAGTTTGCATTTTTGCTATGTAAAAAAAATTTGCTGAAACATTATGGAAGTTAGACTATGCTATTGTGCAGTATTTTTGTTAGTTTGATCTAAAATTGGAAGTATTTGCAGATAATAAATGATGAAGATGGGGGCATGCACAAGCGGTATCCTTCTCCGTCATTGCGTGAGAAGGGTGTTCAACTTTCTCATGCTTCATCTCATGCAAGTGGTACACACTTAGCCGGATACAGCACTTCATCTATTGTTGCAATGGACAAGAGTGCAGCAATTTCTTCTGAATCATCTCTCTCGTCAAGCTTTCTTCTGTCACAGTCAAAGACAATTGGTAGAAGTGCTGAAAGAAGCATACATAGTGTGCTTAGTTCAAGTAAACAAAAGGTTTCGGCCATTCAAAGTTTATTGAAAGGTGTAGGCATGTCAGACAGGCAAAATTTCTCAGCTGTGCGCTCAACAAGCTTGGATCTTGGTATTCTTTAAGCTGCTTAATTGGAATTTGTTAATAAATATTGAAGTGCTCTGTTATTATGTAGTTCAATCTTCTTAGCTATTGCTTTCATGACTTAATTTTCTATATAATTAAGAAATCTTAATTTCCTTTTCTTTTCCTCCTAGTGCAGGAGTTGATCCTCCGTCCTCTCGTGACCCTCCTATCCCACTTGCTGCACCTGCTTCGGATCACCTATCTTTGCAGAATTCTGCATTGCTGGATTCATCCCTCCCCAGCATTACTAGCACAAGAAATGGTGGTTCACGTTTGGTAGATACAGTGACCCCTCAGGTAGCCACCAAAGAGCGATCAAGGTCACCATATTTGAGTAATATATCATCCGAACATATATCAGGGTTACCACTGCCTTATTTGAGAAGATCTTCAGGGAAGTCTCAAGACGGTAGTGTTATGGATGAGAGTAATGATTCATGGCCAACCAGGCGATTGCCACAAATGCAGATGGACAAACACTATGTTGATATGCCCTACAGGGATGCCAGTTACAGAAATTCACATAACAACCATGTTCCACACTTCCAGAGGCCTCTTAGGAAGCAAGTGGTATCAAGGGCTTCTGCAAGCGGCAGGCACAGTTTTGATGATGGTCATGTCCCGTCTAATGACATGTCTGGTCATACAGATGGTCCAGCATCTCTAAATGATGCACTCTCTGAGGGTCTTAGTCCTAGTTCAGACTGGGTAGCTAGAGTTGCGGCCTTTAATTTTGTTCAGGCATTACTGAAACAAGGACAAAAAGGCATGCAAGAAATTACTCAGAACTTTGAAAAGGTCATGAAGCTATTTTTCCGTTATTTGGATGATCCTCATCATAAAGTTGCGCAGGCAGCTTTCTCCACACTTGCAGACATTATTCCAGCATGCAAGAAGCCATTCGAGAGCTATGTTGAAAGAATTTTACCGTATGTCTTTTCAAGACTTATTGATCCAAAGGAATTGGTTAGAAAACCATGTTCGTCAACCTTGGAAGCTGTTGGCCGAACATATGCTATTGACACATTGCTACCTGCGCTAGTACGTTCACTGGATGAACAAAGGTCTCCAAAGGCAAAACTGGCTGTTCTTGAGTTCGGTAATAAGTCATTCAGCAAGTACACAGTAGACTCTGAAGGTTACAGTAACAGCGGCTTTCTTAAGCTCTGGCTTTCAAAACTAGCACCTTTAATACATGAAAAGAATGCAAAATTGAAGGAAACATCCATTTCTGGAATCATATCGGTTTATTCTCATTTTGATTCAGCAGCAGTCCTAAATTTTGTTCTAAGTTTGTCGATTGAAGAACAAAACCTTGTGAGGCGAGCGCTGAAGCAATATACTCCTCGTATTGAGGTTGATCTGGTAAACTACTTGCAGAGCAAGAAAGAACGTCCACGTCCGAAATCTTATGACCAGGCTGATTTTGGAACTTCTTCTGAAGATGATTATGCTCTGACATCAAAGAAGAGCTATCCTTTTGGACGGTTTTCTGCTAGTTCCCTTGATAATGAAGCAGGGAAGAAGATGAACACAGTGCAGGAATCAACATTGCTTAATGCCCCTATTGGTCGAACAACCTCTGATGTCAGCATTGACCATGCTAACCAATGTTTCCAACCTGCCTCTGAAGCTGAAATTCTTACAGCAAGTAGGGAATCAAAGAACAATGCTCGCTCAGTTGTAGAAGCTGTGCGTTCATGGACAGATTATCCTGAAAAATCAGATGCCACAATTGATGATGAAAATTCTACTGGTACTCCCCGCCTGAATTTTGGCCGCCTTCTTGTTTCTGATGGACGTAATTCTGTTGTTACAACTGCTGGGGAGAACTCTCAAGAGGGAGATCCATTTGTCGATCTTAGTTCTGCAAAGACTATCCCACACACCAGTAACACCCCCAGCATACCACAACTTCTTCATCGGGTACATCTGATATATCCTTTTTTTCTTTCATCTTTGTTGGTTCTGCTAGTAATGTAGCTATGTGTTGCTTTTACTTTTCGTTGTCCTATATAACATCGCGATTATATGCTTTCTTCATTTTTTTAGGTAAGCAATGATGGTGAAGTTTCTAGCCTAGACAAGCGGGAGGCGTTGCAGCAGTTGGTTAAAGCTTCCACCAATAATGAGAGCTCTATATGGACAAAGGTTTGTAGCCTTACTTTTTAATTCCCATTTGGCCATTTCATTTCTTTTGGAAGAAAAGCTTCAATATTCTTAGCTCTTTCTTTTATTTTTTTGGGTTTATTTTTGTAAAATTTCCTCTTGACAACTGGGCTTAACACTTGCATTGTATGTTAAAGTTCATTCAATCTTATAACTTATTCCATCCGGTGCTACATTCCTTTTGTGACTGGTAAGAGAACAAAGGAGAATTTCTGAAGAGTCTGCTGGGAGGGAGGGAAAAACAGCAGAACACACATTACGCGTGAGAATGCATCACATTCCTTTTATCTTGTTGATTTGCTTTTTTTTTGTTCTCTCCTCTAACATATGAATTGGATTTGTTGACTCATTATTTTTTCAGTAGAGAATTACTACTATCAGTTAAAGCATTACCTCCTTTCTAGTACAATTCGATGACATGATTTCTGTAATGATGAACGCTTCACCATTTCAACTACAGAGGAAAGGCATTTGATTGTCATTGCTTCCTAAACAGTGCATTGTAACTGGTGTCCAAAAGATACTCCACAGCGCATAGTTACTATCTGGTCCTCTGCATCTGGGCCTGTTCTTTTAGACTGTGGCTTATGGCGTTGGGCTCTAATGCGAGTGTTTGTACGAACGAACCGAAAGCCGATAAGTTGTTTCTAAAAGGCTATCCCGATAAGCCGCTTCGAAACGGTGACGGAAAAGCCGTCCCGTTTGTTTGTTCAAGAGAAGCCATAAGTCATAATCTGAAATAAGATGAAAAGAACAGACCCATATTACTTCGCATTGTTTCAGTATGCTATCATTCAATTTATGGTATTTATATTCTAATATCAGCCCTTCTGTGTTTCAATAGTGTTTCGATCAGATTTTAACAACTGTCCTTGAGGTGTTGGATGACTCTGATTCTTCTGTCAGGGAGCTTTCTGTATCGTTAGTTGCTGAGATGCTCCAGAATCAGGTTTTGTATTCACAAGTAGTGCATGCAAGTAGGTAATATAGTTGGTAAATTGATGATTAATATTCTCTATTATTTTCTCAGAAAGATCCTATGGAAAAATCTGTTGAGATTGTCCTTGAAAAGCTCCTGCACGTGACCAAAGATGTTGTGGCAAAGGTATATGTTCGTTAATTAAAGAAGTGTTCTCTTGTTTCTGGTGTGCTTATTTTTACTTAATGCTTGTGCAGGTTTCAAATGAAGCAAACCAGTGCTTAAATGTCGTGTTGGCAAAATATGATCCTTTTAGATGCCTTGCTGTATGTCCAGAGCTTTTATTTTAAAAAATGATATTACTACAGTACTAGTATATTTGTTTATAGTTGTTGTAATTAGCAACTTATACTATTCTGGATTTTTTTGCTTCTGCTGCAGGTTATTACACCTTTGTTGGTTAGTGATGATGAAAAGATACTTGTCATGTGTATCAACTGTTTGACAAAGGTATCTTATTTTTGCACTGTACTTATGAATGGTGCAATATCAACTTCATATGTAATTGATATCAGATAACGCAGGGATATGTATATGATTTGTCATATTTTTATGTGGCTTATTGTCCTATTAATGATTGCCACATTAGCAATCCACATTTAATACATATTAATGTGACTTACCTGTGTCAATAGTCCAGATTCCATAACCGTGTTTTGACCCTTGTTAGGAGTTGCAGCTATTATTTGCACTATGTTAACCTTGAATAATTTTAATTGTTGAACTGCACACCATTGGAGTTTCCTGTGTTGTAGCAAATGTGGTTTCAACTTATTGTTGACTAATGATCTGAGTGTGTACCTCAAACAATCATCTCATATAGGTATCCCTACTGGATATCTGTTAGATAAGAGAACAATAGAATAATATTTTTTATGGGAAGAATCATTTGCCAAGAACTCTATTCAAAGTTCTTCTCATTAGCTGATGGAGTCATTCTGGTACATCCTGCATTTCCCTGGATTATAGCCACCAGGCCCATTATAACTTGAACATCACCCCATTATAACTTGAACATCTTGATGTCTGTTTATCTGATCACCTGTCTACCTTATACAACTATTTCATTTAAGCATCATTGCTGGACATCTGTTAGTTAGGGGACACAGAAAATAAATATTTTACACAGGAAGAATCATCTGTCAAGATTCAAGAATACTATTAAAGATTAGTGTTAGTTTGTAGAGTTGTTCACTCATTCTGGTTTATTACAGCAATATATCCTGAGCAACTGTGGTTGACTGTTGGTGTTCTCTCGGTAATCTTGCAGCTTGTTGGGCGGCTTTCACAGGAGGAATTGATGACTCAACTGCCTTCATTTTTACCAGCACTTTTTGATGCTTTCAGTAATCAGAGTCCAGATGTTCGCAAGGTGCTTACTTGTTCTTCTAATGAATGTCCTTACAATTTTCATAGGGCCATGCTAGTTCCTCAACCAGGGAATCTTTGAAGCTTATGTAAAGAAGGCAATAAAAACCAAGGTTTCATGCGCCAGCAGTAATCTGGGCTTCTGGTTGCGTGTGGTACATGAAAAAAGAGGGATAAGGGCGCTAAGCTTATGAGTGGGACATAATAAGCATGTAGATAGGGTCCAAAATGGTTTTTACAACATTAATTCCATATGCTTTTAGTAACGACATAGTTGCAGTTATTTCAATGGCAGCTCTATATACTGGGGTTATGACTTGTGAGGTTGGCAGCTTTAGTGCATTCTCTGTTTTCAATTTCTAGTGCATTCTCTGTCCATCATTTCTAGTTCATTCTTCAGTCATTGTTAGCGCACATTAAGCTCACTTGACCCAGCACTTACTGGCAGCCATTATTATCTGAATTATGTATGGCAAAATTTACTTTTGATGCGTATTTCTGGTGGTCCACGTCTGATATCATTTTCACTTTCTTTCAGACTGTTGTATTCTGCTTGGTGGATATCTACATCATGCTTGGGAAAGCATTTGTACCATATCTGGAGGGGCTTAGTAGCACACAGCTGCGGCTAGTAACAATCTATGCAAATCGGATATCGCAGGCAAGGTCCGGTGCACCGATCGATGCTAACCAATGAATCATATTGTTTTGTGTACCATATGGGGTGTTTGTTTGGATGAGCTGGGGTTTTGGGTTTCATTCATTTGTGTATTTGTATAGAACAGACAGATGCCGCCCATGTATTGAGCTGTTGGCTTTTCTTGTGTGATATATCTTCTTTTTCTTGTTTATTTTCTCCCCGTGTGCAGGCATTGTGCTATGTGTTACCTTGTATCATTCACTGTACAAAGAGAACAGAGAATGTAGCTTCATGGGGCTTGTTATCCCCCCATTTTCCTGTGGGGGTTGTTAGTGGACACATCCATTGTGAGGTAAACATTGGTTGTGAATATTTAGCAGTCGATTTGATGCAGACAATTGTTTATTAGATCTTCAGATGGTTTGCTTTCTATATGTAGAATGATAACATTGGGTATTGGATGTTGAGATTTGTTATGAATAGCGCTTGTATTGATCACAAGGCTAATGGGTTAATATATACATGTACATGTATAATATATATGTAGAAAATCCCTTATACAACAGAGAAAGTATATAACTATATAATACATATCTAACATCTCCCTTTAAATTTATGGTGAATCAACAATATGAAGTTTAGAGAGGTAAAAGTATCACTAGACATAGACCTTAAAAGATCACGACGAAATAATGAAGATATATGTGATCCACAAAGATGTTTTAAATGATGATGCTACTGAGCAAAAGATACAGTGGAGGCTACAGCAGATGCGGAGGCAATGGTGGAGGCGATAAGACTGACAGAGGCAGCAGAAGGAAGATGAAACCAGTCAAGCTCCTAGAACTGTTGTAATCATGATGGTGAGGGTTAGTACCAACCAGAGTTCCCGTGCAGCGATCCTGAACACAACAAGAATCAGAATCGAGAATAACATGACAACCATGATCAACGAGCTGATCGTTAGATATAAATTGCATGGATAGTTTTGGAACATGAAAATAGCAGGAACATGAAAGGATGGATTTGAAAAAGTGTCTCGTCCTGCGACAGAAAGAGAGGTACCATCTACTATTTGAACAGTGATAGGAGAAGCTAAATGACTAATAGAACTAAGACTGATAAAATCAGATGTCATATGAAAGGAAGCACCAGAATTAAGAATCCAAGGGGATATACCTAGGAAGGAGAAGTAAAATATGGTCTCTCACTGAAAGACCGAGCAGCAGAACCGGCAGAATTAGACGATGCAGAAACAACCATGCAACGCAGCAATGTGAGGAAATCATGAGTGTCCAAGGCACCAGGACTCCACTGAGAGGAGGAACCTCCAGTGCCCCTCGGAGGATGAGCACCACGATAAAAATCCTTCTTCTTCCTGTAACAAAACTGCTCCACATGTTCATCTTTGTTGCACTAGGTGCAGTAGTCCCCTACTAACAACAGCTATCATTGGTGGAGGCCCAACTGGCGAAAGAGGAACTAGAGGCGTAGCATGTGTAGAAGCTGGAGGAGCCGCTAAAACCGAAGGAAACGACAATGACGACAATAGACTCACTACGAAGGTGAATCTCCTCAGTACAGACAGCTGCAAGAGTCTCCAACTGAGTCACACGAGGGCGATGAGCCAGCATTGAGCATGAGTCTGCTCAAATTTAGACTGGAGACATGTCAAAAAGTCGTAATTGCAGTGAAGCTCCAGGTAAGACTACTGACACTAATAGCACTGACAGGTGCGGTAAACATCTAGCCCCAAAGAGTTGATCTAACACCATACACGAATAGTTAACCATAAAACTCGTCCACAGTGGCATCTCCCTGCTACAACGACCGCTCCTGACACACAATAGCACGGTATAAGGAATCACCAGATAGCTCGTAGCGGTTACGCAGATGCGCCCACATCACCTGTGCGGAAGCAAACCAACAACATCACCAGTGAGATGTACCTCTATGCTAGCAACCAGAATAGCAGAAGCACGAGCATCCTCATCGATCCATGTCTTGTAAGCAGCATACTGAGTCTGAAAAGTCTTCTTGGCATCCTCAAAAGCCACATATGCCTTTATACGAGTGTCTTCGGAAATATCCTTCAAGAGTACAAGCTCAGCATGTGGTGTAGGGCGAGACGAATAAGACAACTCGCTGGTAAGAAACTAACAAAGACGTTGACCACGCGTATGGAGACGTATGTGCCAAAAACAGTCCCGATAATTGAGACCATCGAAAAACACCGAACAACAAAGAACAGAAACCATGCTGAAAAAGAAGACATTTTTTCTCTTTCTTTTCCTTTTTTTTTTGGAATAAGTGTGACTTAAAGAGCTCACGGGAGAGAGCTCACCTCATTAAGTCACGCCCGTGACTTAAGAGGACTCAAATCGAAGCAGAGGCATTGGCAACGGCCCGACGTCGGCGATCGGGCGACGAGCGGCGGCAGCCGAGCGGAAGCGGAAGGAGGCGACTTCAGCGACCTCGGGCGACATTCCATCGATGTGGAAGCCCCAGCGGTGGCTTGAGCAGCGACGGTCGGCCAGATGCCAAAGGCGACGACAGATAGTCGGAAGCGTCGGCGGAAGACATCGGTCCGGATCCGGTCGATCTGATTGGGAAGACGTCGACCGAGAAGGTTCGACGGAAGTCTCCCGAGCAACAGGGCGATCCAGCGGAAAAGCATCGACGGAAGACGTCGGTCCCGATCTATCAGATCCGGACAGAAAGATGTCGGTCGGGGAGTTTCGACGGCAGCCTCTCGGGCGGACAGATGCTGGGAGACGGAGAACCTCAGCGACGATCTGACAGCGAAGATAGTGACGGTAGCGGAGAGATGAGCGCGATGGAGAAGCCAACGACGGCTGGAATACGAACCAGCGGCGACTGACGAAACCAAACCTTAGATTTGCTGTGATACATGTTATAAATAACGTTTGTATTAATTATAAGACTAATGTTTCAATATATATATATATATATATATATATATATATATATATACAGATATGATATATATGTAGAAAACTTCTGACATAACAGAGAAAATATATAACTATATAATACATACCTAACAAGATTGATTGCAATTGAGGTCCTATTTATATTGGCTTCTAAAAACTTTTCTACAGTATCTAGTTTTTTAATAGAATGTTTTTTTAGGTGAAGTTTACTAGTTAATTGTAACACATGCTATAGCGAGTTTATTTATATTGATTAAAATCACACGTAAATATCTCTATAAGTTTTTTATAAAATTATTATTATTTATAAGTCAAAATCAAAAGGTTAAATCTAAAAGCATGTATGAACAGCCTTGAATGTATCACACGTGCTAACCCAGATGCATTGCGAGGAGAAGCTTTATCTATGTGCTTGTAGATTCGGCGTGATTGGTAGTTAGCTTCCATGTCAGTCAGTGTTGAGGACTTGAGGTTCGGTCAAGATAAAGCGCCTGGATGTAATCATACCGTGGAGCGAAGATAATTCATCACTACTACACCATGATGTACATATCTTTTTACACATGAAGTGCACATCATTCAACTAGTAAGAAATTGGATGTACACCATGCTTCTTTTTGTAACCTAGGTCTTTGAACTGAAATTCATGGCTTCTAAAAAAAGAAATTAAGATGTAATGGTTACAATTATTCGTCAACAAAACATTTATGGTTATAGTTTGTCGTATTTACTATTCCTGGCCCCGTTCAATTCGGTTTGAGTTTCTGGCTTATTTTTTACTATTCCTAAATTTTGTTTTTTTATAGTTTTTGGTCTTTTTTGAGCTCTTTTGCCAGTTCTTTTTTTCGTATTCGTTTGCATTGTCTATGACGGGCTAACCTGTTTTTTTTCTTCTAATTTTAATTTTTTTAAATTTAGTTATACCAAATAAGCCATCATCAGCTACAGTATAATTTCAGTTAGTTACAGTGCAATTTTAATCATAAGCCAACTTATTTCAGTTCAATCGAGCAGGACCTAAATGGCTCCTAGTTTATAGCGTAACATTAATCGCACTAAAAGTCGTGCTTGCATTGCATCACTTACCAAATTACCATGTGGATTGTTCTGGTGTTATTGTTACCGTGTTACGGTGTTGCCACTTCCGCGACCCGAGACTCTGGGTGGTGCTTGAATTAGGTTTTAGCTTTTAGCTTAGGCTTCTATCAATAGGTTGAAATTATAACGTAGCCGTAGTTAATTTTTCTAGAGAAGTTATAAAAAATATAAAAAATTAAGAAA
Source organism: Bonia amplexicaulis (assembly GCA_036346245.1). Lineage (NCBI taxonomy): Eukaryota > Viridiplantae > Streptophyta > Magnoliopsida > Poales > Poaceae > Bonia > Bonia amplexicaulis. The sequence goes on from CM070740.1 coordinate 5,979,188, forward strand.
AATTATATCCTCACAGACAATGTAAAGAAATAAAAAAAGAAAAGAAAAGGCAAATAAGCTGAAATTAAAAGACAATAGGTTTTAAATGACTACTTAATTAAATAAGTTGAAAGAAAAAAAAAGCAGTAACAGAAGCCGTTTGGAGCGGTGGTTCCTGCGGGCGTATCTTCTATGTAACCAACGTGAGGACCGAAGCCGCAAGCTGCGAAGGCTTCCTTCCCCCCCCTCGAGTTTTCGCGCGCACCGACCCAAGCGGAGGTGGCGGCGGGCGATGGATCGCCTCCAGCGCAGGAACCCTAGCACCCGCTTCCATTCCTCTTCTCTGAAGTCGCCGCCGCCCCCGCGAGGCCCGGCCTTCCAACCCCTGCCGGCGTCGAGGCCTCTCCCCGAGCCCTCCTCCCCAGGTTCGTATCGCCCACCTCCACCGCCTTGTGCTCCTTGTTTTGGGTTTAGGAATCCATTTAGCTTTCTTTCAGTAGATGATGTGAGCTAGGGTTCTTGGAAGTTTCCAGCTTGTGGATTGAATTGGGATTGCGTGGGATTGGGATTCAGGCAGGAAGGCGCCGCAGAGGTAAACCTGCGGTTCGATTCTAATTGAATAGGAATGTTCAAGAGAAATAATAGCGGTCATGGTGTTTGTGGGAGAGTTGGACCATTTACCATTTTACCTCTCAATTTAGTACGATTTGGTGTTGGTTTTTAAGGCCGTATGCTTCTGATCTCTACCTACAGGGTGGCAGCCTTTCTTCAGTGAGATTTTTCTCCTGGAAATCATTCTACATTTTCTGGCTTGATGTAATGCTTGAGTACCTAATGACAGATGGAAGGCCAAGGAAAAAGGTTCGATTTGCATGTGAATCTGGCAGTCATCACATATGCGTAAGACAGGATGCTAACATAGGCAAATTTGAGAAAACTAAGCCCCAAGGTATTGCCCCTAGTCTCACTGTAACTCCTTTCTTTTTTAACGTACTTTATTTAGATAACGTCTCCTGTGTAGGTTTCACAATGCATTAACTTTCTGTCCGATGCCATCCGTTTCTGTATCTTGATATTATGTACTTGCAGCTTACAAGGGGCACTGCTTTCCAACAACCACAAAGCCTTTTGTCTTAAACAAGTTGGATAGGCTAATTGTGTTTCATTCTATGAAAAGGTGGCTTGATTTTTACGTTGGTTTGCCGAGCCTAACACAGCCTCCCTCCTTTTTCCTGGATTGGGATAGTGTACGTAGAAAACTACATAGGTTGAGTTAAGCTTAAACAGATGTGTACAAAACTACACATGTCTGTCTTTCATAATATATCATGGGCCTTGTGCCACTATAATATCTTAAATGTTATGCTGTTCTTGTATATGATCAACCTATCTGCTTGTTCAATATTCCCAATCATAATAACCAAATGGAATAAATGTAGCTGTTAGATTGTTGAAGCCATGTAAACATAAATGTAGCTGTTAGATTGTGAAGCCATGTAATACTTGCTATTAATTTGTGCCATTATACTTTCACTGTTTCCTTCCAAGAGTGATTTTGTTTTACATGGTTTTCTATGTTTTGTTGTATGATTGTATCCTTATCCTATTTGGCCATCACTTGCTATGCAGGTTGCAATGCAAAAACTACCGAATACAAATTCTTTAAGAAATTGTGGGGGCAGTCTGGCTGTAGTTCCCGTTCCTTCAAACAACATCATCAAAACGTTGAACCAAACATCTCCAAACAAAAAGATGGCATGAAAATGGGTTTGTAACTTCGTATACACTTTTGTTTGCTGTCCTATACTCCTACTCTCTTTGGTGCCTCTTACTTCAAACATTAAAGTGACCTGCAATGGATCATCCTTATGAACTTCTTGTGTTATTTCTGCGTCTTGTAGAATTGCATAATGTGACATCACACAGGAAGGTCCCTACCCAGAAGAGTACTCTATGTTCTGATGAGACCCCTGCTACACCTTCTAAGAATGAAGAAATCTCTAGTGAGCACGTGAATGTGCAAGCCTCCCATTCTGGTCTGATATCCTTTCTCTGACATCCCCTTCAATCATGTATGGTGCATCTTTAGACTCTTGTAACTATTGATCCTCTTCTCTGCAGAATATGACAATAAGGATACACCTCAGTTAAACCCACGTGATTCCCTGCCAACTATTCATGTTATCACACCCATAATCCAGACACCATTTGAAGTTACAGGGATCTCAAGAAATACTGGTGAGCACATGCTCAGCTCTCAATATTAACACATAGCATAATCACTACTGTACTGCTGTGTTCTCAGAAGAAAAAAACTACTGTACTGCTGAAAATTTTGCCATGTCGAGTGTCAACCTTCCTGGAAATTGTCCAGTCATGTCACATATATGAAAAAGTTTGACACGATGTTTGTGACACTCTGAAGATTATGCTAGTGAGACATATTCTTTATCTGATTATCCCTCATTTTAACAATGTGCAATGTTGTAGGGTGTCATTCCATTCTACCATAATGATGCCCCTGGTAGTTGAAGCTTTATTTACCAAGGTTGGGAGCGAGCAAAATAAAGATGTCCCACTAAATGAGGATAAAATGAAATTGTGCCAATAATCATGGGTTCCTTTTATTCCTAAATGTATTTTTTTCCTTGCTTGCTGTGGCACATCTATACTGAAATGCACATAATTTTTCCTTGGTTGGATGCTGATATGTGCCTTGCAATGATCGGCTAATACAAGCACATGTTACTGATTAGTGCTTTACCTTGTCGAGATGATGATTCGTCATGTCTAAATCCTGCAGTACTTCTCAAGTTCCTAAAAGCATTTGTAAAGTAGGACTTGTGAGATACATGTTGTTACCAGTATTTTTCTAGCAATTTACATTTGCTACATTTAGCTGGGATACTAATAATTCCATAATGTTTCTACTTGTGGTGATAGACATAGAGCCTGGGAGTGAACGGATCTTTTCAGAAAAGAGAAGAAAATTATTAAAGCTAGCCGCAAAAACAGTGTCAATGGAAAGTTCTGAGTTATTGCAAAGAAGGTTGTCATTGTATATTGAAGAACTCTATTACTTTATATTTTCATGTAGTCTAATATTGTTAGCCTGATGATTAAAATTTCTCAGAGCAGAATTTTTTGCTGACATCCTGCAAAGGCTAGGCGCCAACAACATAATAAGAAAGGTATTCTTTGCTGAACCTCTATAAATTCTAAATTGAACACTTGTGGGTTGGTACGAATATACTGTCACATACTCAAATTTTGTTCTATTCATTATTTATCAGTTCTGCCTTTGATAGTTATCTAATGTAATGCAGCATCATAAAGAGTCTATGAGGCAGAGGAAAATGGTTTGCAGACATACTCCTGCTGATCCCAGAGGACATTCTGAAAGTTTGCTTGATTACAGGCTTAGTGACTTTGATTCGTTAACTAAACTGAGAACAGGAAAAGAGTCATCCTCTTATGCAAGTGACGAAGCCCGTCAATTCACGGCTTTGCCATGGGTATACAATCGGGGCCTTCCAAATTTTTTTGATTGGAAAAACAATTTACCGTATGCCGCTAATGAAGCATTTGAGCGCATGCCATTACCATCAGCGTATACCACGGATCTTTCATGTTCTGATTGGGAAAAAGGCATTGTTCACAACCAGGTTTCCAACTTGTTGCTAGAGGATGTCCAACCACACACCAAAGGCAAACCAGCTTCAGCTAATGAGTTGAGCTGTAATATTCAAACTGGGACATATGATCGTGGATGGGAGCCTATGTTTTCAGTGACACACACTGGGCCAATTCCAACTAGATTGACCTTCCCCTGTCAGATTGAGGAGCAGTATGCGGTACCATATGCAATATCAAATACTTTCTGGCAACCTGACCTTCTCAACTCCCTAGAGCAATGTCTTTCTAGTTCAGTTGGACTGGAGGCAGAAGACCCGAAAGAGGCAGGGTTGTTTGATAATTCTGACGCTGGACTTCTATCTAGGTTTGATCAGTTACGGGCGAAATGCTCTGCTTCAAGCTTTTTGGATATTAGAAATGGAATTCTTGATCACAGTGGTTTTAGCTATGTCTCCAACTTTCATGCAAGTGAGGGCAACAACATTGTGTCAAATGCAAACAGAAGTTGTCTGAAGTCCATACGTTTAACTTCAACTTCAGAGCATCCTTTTGAGCTGGGCTCAAAGAGCTTGTGTGACCCTGCTGTCCGTGTATCTTGTTTGGATGGACTGGAGGAGAATTATTCGACAGAGGCACAACTGTTTGATAATTCTGATATTGGGCTTTTACAGGGGTTGGATCAGTTACCTGTGAAATTCACTGCTTCAAGCTTTTCTAAGTACACATCCGGAGTTCTGGATCATCACCTCAGATACATGTCTAACCCAAAGGACAGCAGCAGCATTTTTTCCCCTGGATGCAAATGGCACTAGTCTGAATTCTCTATCTTCATGTTCAGAGCATCCTTGTAAGCAAGATTGGAAAAATTCGTGTGACTCTTCCACAGAATTGTGGTCATCAGTGCATCATCTGCAATCTCATGGTGGTAATTTGGGATCTGTGCTTGGTTTTATGTCGAATGAAAGTATTTGCAGTGATTTGGGAGATCACGGCAGTGTCATGCTAGTCGAAGGCAACCCCAACAACGGCTTGTTTGGTGCATCTAATCTCCCGCTCTTTGGTTCTTGCTCTACTATGGATAGCATCAGGGAGACTCCCCTGTTCTCTCCTGATGGCATAAGGTGGTAATCCTACACTCGAAAGTGTTCCTCGACGTGTTGCTTTTTTTTGTCCAGATTGACTCTGTTAGTGGATGGATACCCTCCCTATAGATGCAGTTTTGACTTTTGGGTGTACATAACATAGGTGGATGTCACCTCAAAAATATATACGCGAAGTTATGAGCTATCCGCTGGTCTTCACCCGAGTTTTGCAGCGGCTAGCCTAGTCCAATCACAGGGGTGAAAGCTAATTGTTCGAAGGCAACCCCAACCATAAAATGTAGCTTTTCTTCAAAAAGAACTTGAAGTGTGACTATAAATCGGTGGTACTATTTATGAATTGTTGTTAGCAATGCCACGATAGAGATAATTAACTGTGCAACCGTGGTAACTCCACAGTCAAAGACACTCAAAAGTAAATCCTCGAGCTGTATCAAGGTCAATTTCCCGAGCTTTTTGACTGAAGCTTTTTACCCCCAGACATGTGAGCTTTTCTTTCAAGAAATTCCAACGGGATAGAGAACTACTGCACAGTATCTTCTCACAGTAAAAAGCTACATATTCTCTGCACAGCTGAATTCATGCTTTTCTTGGAAGTACTAGCCTCGTAGGCGCGGCGCCACGCCGCGCCAGGCACCGTAGTCGCGAGGAATTATTTTTAAAAAATCCAAGGGCATAAGCGTATTTTCCCAAAAGGGAAAATGTTTTTTTGCGAAAAAGCGAGGATCTGTACGTAAAAAAACCCACGGGGGACATGTACGTAAATAAACGAGGGCCCGTGCGTAATTTAAAAAACCGCGGGGGGCCATCACGCAAAAGGAAGGGCTTAAAAAAATCTAGAGACCTTTTTGCGAGAACCAAGAACCTGTACGTAATTTCGAAAAACCTCAGGAAATTGCCTCCCCGACCGTACGCGATTTGCGTCACCACGCGCCGGGCGAGCGCGCGGGGGGCGACGTGGACCGCGCGCCCGTCCGCGAATGACCCCTGGAGTAATATGGGTAAGATTTGAACGACCAAAACGTACTTTTACTATCCCTCCAGGGCAGGATTTGACCTACCCCTCGTATGAAAAGACACATTCCAACATAAACCCCACAGCATAAACGGATATTTAATTGTGTCGTCTGCCGTCGGTACGAACGAGTTAGGAAGAACCGTTCATATTACATGGACTATCTGTCTCTGTTGGACTGAAAAATAATGGTTTATGGTTAAAATTATACCGTAGCTGATTAAAATTATACTGTAGCTGAAGATGATTTATTTGACATAATTAAATTTAAAAAAATTAAAAATAGAAAAATATGTTAGATCATCACGGATAACGCAAACGGTTCGGTCGAGCTTTGGTTGCTTGGCAGGTTCTACTGAGCTATGATAGTATGGCAGACGACACATATTGCTTATCGTGGTTGTCGAGCTGAGAGAAATGACTTGATTTGTAAAAATAGATATCCGAAGACTAAATTAAAAAATAGCTAGATATACAAATAATTCTTGGCGTCAAGCTCCTTCATGTCAGTGCCATGCACCTTTTCACTTACCTGCTGCTGACCTGGCGATGCTCAACTCCTACATCACATCATAGGCTGATGTGGCACGCAATGTCAGCGCCATGCATCATGGTATTGACTCGCTATTGACCTGGTGATGCTCAGCTCCTTCATTGTACCATAGTCTGACGTGCCATGACATATCAGCATCATGTGGTTTGGCGCTGAGACGTTAAACCTTAGCGTCGTTCGTATGTTGAGAAAATAGTCATTCCTAAGATTAATTTTCTATGGGGATCATTTTTAGAATAAATTTAAAAAAGACCAAAACAGACAAAAAAAATTATAAATTAACGTCAAGTTGCAACTTGCAATATAAGTCGTCTCCTCCCTGATGCATGGGATCGAGCGGAGTCTTTCGTCCCATCAGCATCAACCCCATCAGCAACCTCAGATGTCACGGGGCGCTAGTCGTTTTACGTGGCATCTGTCCGTGCTAGTACGTAGTACTACACATGAACGCTACCTCCGCTACATCGAATCGGACGATTATTTCCCCAGAGAAAAGAAGGACGACCTATTAATTTCCGTTCGTCTCTCTTTTCTCGAGTCTCAACAACCAAATGCAACTACGTGATCACCTTGCCTGCAAAACAGAACAGCCATTCTCATGTGCACGAATACTCCAAGCTGGTCCTAACGACTGTGTGAAGCGGCCACGCAAGAACCGGCTCACCCACTCCGCATGCCTGCACAAACGGCTGTCTGATTCATGCATGGCATGAACCGCATGTAGCTGCAGCTAGCTAAAAATTAGCCACTTGTGTAATACCTGAGTTGGACTTGGCCCAGCCCAACCTATACTATGCCCATATAAAAGAGACATCTAGAGAGAGGAAGAAGCAAAAAGCCGATTTTACTTTCTCCCCGTGCTCACTGGATTGTTGCTTCCCTCTCCTCTCGTGCTCACCTGGGTGCCACCGTTATCTCGTGCACGTCGCCGACGACCAACCGTCGGTGTCACCGCTCCACCGGCCGCACCTTGCTGCCCCTGCTGCTGATGACGCCGCTTTCGTCGCCAAGTCACCGGCGTTGCTGCTCCTCTGGTCGTGCCTTGCCGCCGCCCGACCTCGCCGCCGCCGCCGCCGCCGGCAGCCCGCCGCCGCTTCACCTCGCTACGCGCCGCCGCCACCCCGCTTGTGCGAGCCGCCGCCCATCGACGCCGCGCGCTGCCGTTGCTTGCTTGGCCGCCTCCCGGCCGCATCCCGCCTTCCTCGTCCTCAGCCGCCGCCGCTCCACCTCGTGGACGCGCCTCGCCTCCCTCCGCCTCGTAGCTCGCCGCTGCTCCTCTGCTCCACCTGGCCGCTCGTCGCGCAAGGGGGCAAGGGGAGAGCCGGGGATTGGCCGTGAGGGGAAGGTGATGAGTCAGCCGGTGAGGGAGGAGAAGAAATGGGAGGAAGTCGCAGGAGGCGAAGGGAGGAGTCGGCTGACGGGAGGAAGAAAAGAAGAGGAAGGGAGCCGTCGGTGTGAAGAGAAAAGGAAGAGGAAGAAAGGAGAGAGCCGGCGTTGGAAAGAAGAAAAAGAGAAAAGAAAGGAAGAAAGAGAAGAGAGGGAAAAAAGGGGGAAATGTAACCCGCCGCCAGATCTATCAGATCCGGATAAGGAAAAGAAAGTAGTGCCTCGATCCAGTCGCTCGGGACCAGGGTAACGCCTCGAAAACCCTTCTCCATACTTATTTTACCGAGTCGGGCATAAGTTAATGTCGATAATTGGAATTGATGCATGTGGCCAGTTAGATATCGTTTATTATTATGAATGCCTGAACGGTGAAATCGGTACTGCTACTGTTGATCTGGTCGATCCATGGCAGAAAGGAGAGGGAGGAAAGAATAAATGGAGGTTCAATAGTGTGATTGATTAAAGTGAGATTAAGCGTGTAGAATTTGATCGTCGAGTATAAATAATGATATCACTAATTTTACAATAATGAGATCGCTAATTTTACAGACTGGTTAAGCATCAGGGCAATGAGAAGTTGCCCGGTGGGACAGGGTTTGATTATGTTGGATTGGACGTTAAAGCGATGTCATTTGCTCGTATATGAATGTATAGCATTAGCTATGAATTGAAATGATTAATGCTTATGCAGGTGGCGGTTCGAGTCTGGTGCTGTCCACGCACCGTCCGCTAGGTTAACAGGTAAGTGCATGGTAGAACAGTAAATTGTGGTGAATGTTTGTTATTCGTGTTCCCATGTCATAATTTACAGCATTCATGAGGTGTATATGAATCGTGCTAATCATACCGTGATGAGTACCGCTTATGATTAGACATCTACATTTGAAGCATATTGCATCATGCAAAATTCATAAGAGCTAGGTCGGTGAGAAAAGTCATATGACTAGTCCAAAGTGCTCTTGAATAAGACCTACAGAGATAGGCATCTCCACATGATGGAGGGAGATGGTGACATCGACGGGTGTACCCTCCGCTATACCGATATAAGCTACAGTTACATAGCATACAGATGCATTGCATGAAAGTGACAGAGAAAGTGATACAATTTAAAGTACAATGTTTTACAGTTACAAAATTGTTTTACAGATTACAGTTACATAGTTAAATTTATATTTTACGATTCTGAAATTGATTTACAATTTACGATTCTGAATTGAAATACGCTTTCTGATTCTGTAATTTATTTATTCTGATTACAAAATTGATGTACAGTTTACAGTTACATACTTAATCTACAGTTTACAGACATAGAGTTGATTTACAGTTTACAGTTCGTGAAACCGATTGGATTGCTAAAGTGATGTTACTGTTTTATCTTTTGCTTGCTGAGTCTTCAGACTCACCTTTGTTTTGTCGTTGTTTTTTTAGGAATTTGTTGGAGGCGACATGCATGGACGGGAGTAGTACAGTTGTTCACGTGCAACAGTAATTCACATATCATCTACAGTTAACATATTTAGCCTTGAATGGTTGAGTATCTTTTTGGTAATTAGCAAATTTATACCCCTGCTACGCTTAGTGTCAAGCGTATCGCCTTTTACCGAATTGCTTCGCAAGACTAGTGGTAAAAGTTAGAGCTGTAATATTATAGAATAGATGGTAGTACTTTAGGCTCAGAGAGAGACCAGGGTGTTACAACTTGACTCCACACCATTTAATCCCTAAAGGCGCCGAGCAAGCCGGGAAGGTACCTGTCACTGCTCAGTGCTCAGTGATAGAGAGAGAAAGAGAAGCTTACGATGCTTAGCTCGGCATGCGACTGGCGAGCAGCAGCACGCGTCGTACGTACGTCGCCCCCTGCTGTTTCATCTCACCGGCCGGCCGTCGCGTAGCGGAAGGTAACATCCGCGCTCGCAGATATGCCGCTGATGTGAGTCGCTACTGGGCGCAGGCGCGCGCAGCGTGTTAGGCCGTCGTACCGAGGGCGGTGCCTGACGCGCCTCGGGATTTGGAGGGGACAGCGCCTCACTGGCTGGAAACGGATAGATCGACGGTCACCTCGTGCTCTTGCAGTTCCTCCTCTCGGGATGGCGCGTACGGTACTGTTGATTTTCTTCGCATTTTTTTCTTTTGGGAAAGGAAATTATTCTTTTTTGTCAAGAACAGAAGGGTACAGTTCAGCTCGTATTTGGTTTTCTACAGCCAAGGGCAGATCGGGGGTTCGCGTTGATGGTTACAAAAGAAGCCTAATTCTTATATCCAAAATTAGAAAAATGCTTTTAAAAATTCACCGTAACGCTAAACGGAGTCTAAGTGAGCTTAGAATAATTTGCCTCACAAGCACGCGCCGTGTAAATATTCTCTTAAAACGGTTCATTGTTTTTCCTAGAGTTCCTAAGAACCACCTCAACTTTTGGAACATATATATTATGTATTGCCAGGGGCGGAACTGGGCCTCGGGCTGGGTAGGCTATAGCCCGAGGCCCAGCAATTGTACTAGTACTATCTCTATTTAACACTACCTTTATAACATATATATTGTCTTCGGTCCGGCCCGAGACTTGAAATACTGCCCACCCGGCAGCCCAAAGCGCACAGGCCATGCGCCTCGACCACCAAACCGCCGAGTCGTGAGATATGCCTCGGCAGCCCGCCCAAACCGTGCGCACCTCGTGCCTCACCACCAAACCCTAACCCTAAATAAAATCCCCGTCTGCTGTCCTCGCTTGCAGCGACGCTTGCTATACGCTCGCCGTCAGATGTAGTCCTTCACGACGCCGGGCCTCTTTGCCAGGCGCATCACCGCCCACCGCCGCCGCCTCGCCCGCCTCCGATGCGATGACGCCGAGGTCCGCCGGCCAGACTCGCACGACGCCACCACGCCGCCGCCTTGCTCGCGACGATGCCGCCACCGCCATCCTCGCTGCACCGCCGCCTCTCGGCAGACTACCCGGCATGACGCCCCTCTCACCTGCACCACCTGTCTCCCGCCCAGCCGCCCGACGCCCCCCCCGGCAAGCGTCCGACTCCCTCCCCTCCTCTCGGATCTCGGCCAGTAGCAGTAGCAGCACCGTGCTGCGTCTCCCACCTCCCCGCCAGCCTCCCCCCCCCATCTCTTCTCACGGCTCTACTCTTGTGTCATACCCAACCCCAATCGACAGGTCACAGGTGAAAATCCCCCTTTTTTCAGATTATGTACCATTTTTTTCAGATTTTGTATGTGTTTTGGAATTTGGAGGAACTATAACAGTAGTTTCAAGAATTAGGGGAAAATAAATCTGAGGATTCAGGATTGATCATTAGTGGGGAGATGGGGGCGCTTATCTGAAAATATTTTGAGGCTCCAAATTGAGGGTTTTGAGGCTGCCTGTTCGGCTATTCAAGTGTTCATGAATCATGATGGTGGACTAATGTTGAAATATTGAATGAATGAATTTATGAATGCCATGTGCTGAGTACTGAATGCCATGTTTTGAGGCTGCCTGTTCAGCAGTTTAAGACTTCAAGTGTTCATGATATTGATATAGCTTCAGCCTTCAGTTATAACCTACTAGTCCAGTAGCATTCTTGGTCTTAGCTTTCTAAACCAGAAACTAATGTAAGCGGCAGAGCAGTACATTTAGGGATTATGGGCTGCGAATTGATATAACATATTAGGGATTTTGTGTGAGTATTGAAATATTGAATGCCATGGTTTTTTTTTGCTGTTATCTAGAATTCGGTATATGAAATGAAGAGGAGCAAGACATTTAAATTTCATATATTTTGTTTGTGTATATTCCTATTTTGATTTACTTTGTGTGTTGACTTTGTAGTTTTAGTTCTTGTTCGATTATTGATGAAGAAATATAGGCATCTACGAAGGATCAAGGATGGATAAAATATTTGTTATTTAGGTACCAAAATTGTATTTCTCTACTTTACTACATTCTTTACACGTTCTTCTTGTTCTTAAGCACATGGCTCAAATTTCATATCAATTATGCATTTGCGCTATACCTTTTTGTTATGCATATATTTGGCATAAGTTTTATCCATTAAAATTTAGCCCCAGGCTTGGTGGAATCCTGGATCCGCCACTGTGTATTGCAGCATAAAGCCTCGTTTCATATATAGGAAAAATCTTCCATTCTCACAAAAAAAAAATTAAAATTGTGTGTAGAACTTCCACGTTCTAAATGACGCGTAAGTTGTGCAGATCCAATAAAGCATGTGCAATACAAGATGCTTATTCATAAATGCTTAAAGAGAATATAGCTACATCATTAAATACTCATGTAAAATTCATTTCTTCCAATACAAGCATCCTTTTTAGGTGTTTAGATATTGTATTATCTATTAATCAGTTATAATTATAAAGATAAGCAGCCGTTAAGTGCCTATTTAAGTATCGATGCTACAATATAAGCACCTTATCTATCCTACATGGCAAGAAAAAAATTATTTTAAGTTACTAGACACCTCTTGCTTCAACAATTCTCGCTCACCAGCAGAGTAACCTAGCCAATTACCATTTGATCAGCGACTTCTGATCCATTACTTCTAGAGGTGTCAATCAGATCTGGATTATCTGTTTTATCTAACATCCACATCTAAACTATTTAATTCATCTTCGATATATTAAGACTTAAAAATATTAATCATATTTTTATTATGTATTTTACCTAACATTCGTCCGCGTTGGCACCCCTGGTCACTCCCTCTCCCTCGTCCATCCGGCCACCACCCGTTGCGCGCGCACGTACGCACGCACCCCACGACACGTTACGGACTAGCCATAAGACCGCACCGGACCGCGGAGAAACAAAAGGCTCGCAGAAAAGGCAGATAAATTCCTCTTCCGAGTAAGAACTCTACTCCCCCGCCGCCTACCTCCCCCACCGACCCCTCCCAAAACCCACCGCCACCTCAGCCGCGCTGTTTCATCTCCGGCCGCCGGAGAAGCTGCCGCCGGCCGCCGTCTAATAATGCTCGGCGCCTGCATCGTTTAAGGTGAGCATCCGGGTCCTCCTATTGTTCGTAGGGAATCTCTCTCCCCCTCTCCTTCTCTCTCTCTCAGCGAGCTATTAGCTGGTCCTTTCTTGCGCTCAATCTGGGATATCCATGGATAGGATTTATTGGATTTGGTGCGAGAAATGAGAACGCCAGCTTTGGTTTCAGTTGATGGAGTTTTCCTCTGTAGGATAGGATTCGCGATTTTTGGCCGTGAGTTTTGTTGAACTGAATCGATCAATCCTCTCATATTCCCTCTTGTTTTGTCACTCTGGATAAACATATGTAAAGAAAGACTAATATACAAATGTTGAGATTGAATCACTCAATCTTCTTTGGCTTAACATCTTGAGGCTGAATCGCTCAATCTCTTTCTCTTGCTATGACTTAACAGCTCGACAGGAATTATTCAGTTTAAATAAGCCTCATGTACACACACGATCTCCATGCACCTACTAACTTGGCCTTTTCTTATGTCTCCTGAAATCTCTTCATGATCGCATGAGTCCGCTTCTCACCACGCTTCAACTTCTAACTTTGCTGGGTACTCGAACTCTCCGACTGCACTTGGCTACATCCGACTGCTACAGTTTTCTTCCGATTGAAACAATGTTCTTTCGATTGTTATAGTGTTCATCCTATTATGACTTACCACCCTGGTGCCTTACGACCACGCTGCCTTATGACCATGGTGCATTCGACCACGTTGCCACGATCTCGTCCGAGCACTGACCGGCTTCTCAACGGCTCATCATCTCGATACTACTACCACGGCTTCTCGCGTACTCGAAGTCTTCGACTGCCTTTATACTTGTAGTCTTCGACTGTGACTTCGGACGTGACTTCGACCACTGCTTTGGCCATTGGCTTCAACCACTTACAACTCATCATCAAGATTAATTCTAACAATTTGTGCTCCCCGTACTCGGTTTGTGATCCCAATTGGAAGCTTGATGTTTGCTACATTTGCCTATTATCTTGGCAGTTGAACATGCAAATTTGGGGATAGACTTGTAGCAAGAAAAATGCGCCATAAAAATTAAGAAATGCAAGCTATGATTTTAGGTGAAGATATGGCTCAGTGAGTGAAATAGAAATAACCCATCAATTTGACATTACTTCTCTTTGTCAGATTTTATAATTTTCTCTTTATGCAGTTCTTGATTTTCCAAAGTGAGGAATGCTAAAAAAACATACTTCAAATTTTAAAGCCTCTCCTACCTGCACGAATCTTTGGACGTGTCCCTGTACCATCTGGTTATAATGCCATGCTCCGTAGTTCTGTAATTACCTGTAGTCTTGTACGTTCGGCTTTGAGCTTCTTTTTTCAACAGTGAAATCTAGTTAGATTCAGCAAACCAAGTACTATATATTTCTTGTGTTTATAAACCTGCGAAAACTGCAGCCTTGAGGAATTGTCTCGGCTGCAGGGCTCATTTGGACACACACAGACCTAAACATTCTCGGTATTCTCATTCTTGGTAGTTTTCTATTCTACGTAGAGTACATGTCCTCCTCTACTTTATCACAACCTCTTTTCCTTTTCTTTCCCTGTCTTCCACTGTCAATATTTGAAATGCTGACGAGATTTCCTGAGAAAATATGAAGCCTTTGGAATGGTGCGACTGCAGAGATTCCTTTGTCGTCTATGTGTAGTAATCTCGAGTATTTCTGCTGTGCACTTGTGGCTTTGTAATTACTCGGTCTCTGTTCTGTTTCTCGTTTTCACATTTGTCTGACCTGAAGAAGTGGTAAAATACTAAAATAAAATACACGTTCTTAATGGATGTCTCAGGCTACTTTATCTACTGATTTCTCTGACAGAAAATGCAGTCTTTCAGAGATTATTTTTGCTGCAAGATTCCTTTTGGAAGTACGTACGATCTCGTTAGTGTCATGGATCCATATTTTTTGTAATTATTTCTGCTCATTTGCTTTTATTGTGTCCTTTTATCTGCTACCTTATACTTTTCCATATTGCCAAGTGCTGCTCTGTCCCCGTCGAATCTTTTTGTTCTGCGCACCATTTTTCTTTTATTGTAGTTTTTAAACAAGAACAGGCCATGAACTGTGTTATTCTCTTGCACCAATATGGCCTACAAATACTTGCAAAATTCCAGCTTTAAGCATGCGTCTCTTGAAGTTTTCCGAAAAGGGAGAAGTTTGCTACAGTACCCCCATAAGACTTTCTATGTCCCACAAGTCAAAATCCTTTGGGCTTTAAATGCTACGAGCTTTCTGGAAAATATTCGCCATGGTTATCCATGCATCTCAGGTGTTGGTACCATCTAGTCAATAGCCTGCTGAAAATTTTCCTGTGGTTAAGTTTGTTCACTTGACTTCAGTTTATGGAGCATACAAGTGCAACCCACTTCTGGTTCATGGAGTTTCACATAATCTTTTGTCTGTTTTTCAGGATCCCACACTCTAAATGAATGGTTTTAAACCAGTTCTAGTACCTATTATCAGGAGGAAATTATCAATTTGTTTGACCTAAGCACAGGGATGGCTGGAGCAAAGCCAATTATGGGTCAAACACATAGAGATGGTATGCATATTCATTTATATTTAGAATGATTCTAAGTAAGGGTGCTCTGCAAATTTTGATATTATTTTTGCAGTTATACCCGGTGACCATCTGCTTTGGAGCTTCTTCAGTTAGTGCTGTATTAATTGTTACTTTTGTGTTATTTGGTGGGGGGAATGCTACTTGTGTGGAGCCATTGGGATTAAGGCCTTGCAGGATTACTGTTAATATAGTGTCATCATTCTGTTTTATGTGGTTCTAGAGGACATTGTAGTCTATGGATAGCAAGTTTGAATTGTAGTATACTATCTTCTTTTGTTTTCAGATAATGATATGTTCTGCTAATCCTTTCTATTTCTTTCTTGGTTTTGAAAATATGCAAAATTGCTCTTGTTTTTTCTGGGTCATTGTTTCCATGTATAACTGTTAACTTTGTGTTATTTATAACAAAATACTTTATTTAACATCACTCCTTTAGGTTTTCCAGTTCGAAGATTCAAGTCAGAATTGAGGAAAACTACTGGCCCAGATGAAGCTCATCTAGAGGAAAAACTTGTGAGTACCATACAGCATAATTTTTATATGAATTTAGCACCCTCAAACTCCTGTATAGGCATTTTCTTTTGATATGAAGATAGAGATCTAATGATGTAGCACTTAACATACTAATGTAAAATATTACTATGGAGCGTCATCGCCAAAATAAAGAACATGTCAAAGTAACAATAGAAATTACAAAGAAATTAAAACTTTATTAGCATTTTATTAGACAACCAGCGGAAGCTGGAAGTAAATATGTGAAACATGGGACCGGTCCACCTCTAACCCAAAAAAAGGAGTAATAAGATAAAATAAATGGTGGTAAGCCACGGTGCTAAAAACTCAAGTGCTCCCACCTATGCATGTTGCAATCACTCACTGGCTTTTTATCTGAGAATGGAAAGAGCAAGCGTGAGATTTGAGAATCTCAGCAAGTATCCAACAACGGTCGCAAGAAAAGTAAGGACTAAGCAATTCTATTAAGTAATTGATACAGGTTAAGTGCAATGTAATTACGTTACAGGAAATACTGATAGAGGTCAGAGATAGAGATAACAAGAGAGGTGAATTAAAGGAAATTGTTATTTAGCAAATTATGGTATCGGCACCAGCGATTACTTCCGCATATACCCGATTATACGAGAATAGTCAGGCACATCTTGTCCTCGACTGTATAATCACAGACGGGGTGTAATATCCTGCGTAACAAAAGTATACAGCCCCCTGTACGTTACCAGGTGGGTAGAAATCCCCCTATATGTGGATAAAGCATAAAAGCATGCAAAATAAGGTAACCTAAAAATACCATGGTGTGATTATAATAATAAAGAGACTGTTAGACAGAAGGTACGGCAGCCCCTCATTGGGCCTGCCCGTCTATATTTGGATACTAGTGCCTATATGGCTAGGATAGATAGATTGATCTATATTAGGCAAGGATCTCCTCTGATTGGTTCTATTTCTATAAACCCTCGGCTATCCTTGCCTATATATGTGTAACACCATATCCCTCATAATCAATCAATCTATTATTCCCTTTTGCCTAATCTTACATGGTATCAATCGCCCGAGTTTCTTCCGACCCCTCTTCCGCTGCCTAGGCGCACTCCTGCGCCATCTCCTCCCTCTCGTTGTCATCATGTCGGCCACCGCTCCTGCCTCTCTCTCTGAGAGCGAGCGCGAGATCGCCACGGCCGCTGAGCGCGGCCGCGGAGGTCGAGCCGCCGCCGCCGCCGACCGCGAGCGTGAGCGCCCCTCGCGCGCTGCGCTGCTCTTTTGAGCGCGCCGCCGCCGCGAAGGAAGCGAGGCCGCCGTCGCGGAGCGGCTCGAGGTCGAGGCCGCGCGCCGCCTTCAAGCGCTGCTGGCCGCCGCTGCGGCCGAGGCGAGGCCTCGCGCGCCGCACCACGACACAGCGCACCCTCCACCCCCCTCCACGACGCCCTCCTTCTCCATGAAGCTGCTGTCCTTGCCAACCTTCACTCGCAGGCCATCGGCGTCCAGAACATCCGCACTCTCGTGCCGATCGTCCTCGAGCTCTCCTCCAGCCAGTACACCAGGTGGCGCGAGCTGTTCCTCCTTGCCTTGGGGAAGTTCGCCCTCGAGGACCATGTCCTTCAAGACGACCCCGACCCCACCTTTCCGGACTGGACGCGCATGGACTGCGTGGTCAAGTCTTGGCTGTACGGCGCCATCTCCCCCGAGCTGTCCGACATGGTGCCTCGTTCCCGCTCCTCCGCTCGCTCGGTGTGGCTGGCTGTGGAGTCCCAATTTTTGGGGAACGTGGAGACGCGCGCCCTCCACCTCGACGCCGAGTTCCGGACCTTCGCCCAGGGGGACCTCTCCGTCACCGACTACTGCCGACGCCTCAAGGGCATGGCGGACGCCCTCGAGGACCTCGGCGAGCACGTTCCCGACCGCACTCTCGTCCTCACCCTGATTCGCGGCCTCAACGAGAAGTTCGCCTCCATCGGTCTCCACCTCCAGCGCGGTCGACCCTTCCCCACATTTCTGGAAGCCCGGAACGACCTGCTGCTAGAGGAACTGAACCAGGCGCATCGCTCCACCACAACATCCACTGCTCTGGTGGCTGTCAGCGCACCGCGTGCTGCACCTCCACCACCCTCGGTTCCCGCCAGTTCCTGGGGCGCTCCGCCCAATACTCGGCGACGCAAACGTGGCGGCAAACGGAGTAGACATCCTGCTGCTGCCCGAACAGACCGCCACCCATGGGCAGGCTCATTCCCACCAGACCGTCCCAACAGGCTCCTTCCCAGGCGCACTTCAAGCAGGCTCCTCCGCATGCTCTCCTGGCTGGTGTACAGAACACCTGGGCACCGTCTCCACCACCAGGGTTCAATCCTTGGGCTGCCCCAGGGTGGAACCAGGCGGACCTCGCCCACTCCTTCAACACCATGACGTTGCAACAGCAGCCGCAACAGGACTGGTACTTCGACTCATGGGCTACCTCGCACATGACTTCCGATGCTGGTATTCTTTCACACATCTCTCCTCCCCGGTACCCTGTTCCATCTTCAATTGTTGTCGGTAACGGTTCGCTTCTTCCTGTTACCTCCACTGGCGCAACTACCCTCCCGGGTCACCTTCATCTTAATAATGTTCTTGTCTCTCCAAAACTTATTAAGAATCTTATTTCCGTTCGCCAGTTCACCTCTGACAACAATTGCTCTGTGGAATTTGACCCTTCTGGTTGTTCTGTGAAGGATCTTCAGTCTCGGAACAAGATCGTCAGGTACAATAGCTCCGGGCCCCTTTACCCGCTACGCCTTCCTGCTGCTGGTGCCCTTCATGCCTCCACCTCCGCGTCCCTGTGGCACCGCCGTCTCGGACATCCTGGACCCGAGGCCCTCTCCAGTCTTATGCGTGCTTCCTTAATTCCGCATTGTAATAAAGACACCAGCTCAGTTTGTCATGCGTGTCAACTTGGTCGCCATACTCGTCTTCCTTTTCATACATCTTTGTCACGAGCAACTCATAATTTTGATCTAGTTCATTGTGATTTGTGGACCTCTCCTGTAGCCAGCATCTCTGGATACAAATATTACCTGGTCGTTCTTGATGATTGCTCTCACTATGTTTGGACGTTTCCTCTGCGACTCAAGTTTGACACCTATTTAACTCTCTCTAACTTTTTTTGCTTATGTCTCCACCCAGTTTGGCGCCACCATTAAAGCAGTCCAGTGCGACAATGGCCGCGAGTTCGACAACTCCAGCGCCCGCATGTTATTCCTCAACCGTGGCGTCCACCTCCGGATGTCATGTCCCTACACCTCCGCTCAAAACGGCAAGGCTGAACGTATGCTTCGCTCTCTGAATGATGTCATTCGTTCCTTGCTTTTTCAGGCTTCCGTTCCGCCTTCGTACTGGGTAGAGGCCTTGCACCACGCCACCTACCTCCGCAACATCCTACCCACTAAGACACTCACTGACCGCACCCCGCATCAAGCCCTCTTCGGCTCTGCGCGTGCGCTCGATCATCTTCGTGTCTTTGGTTGCGCTTGCTATCCTAGCCTCTCCGCCACTGCCGCCCACAAGCTGGCTCCGCGTTCCGCGTTGTGCATCTTCCTTGGCTATTCTGACAATCACAAAGGATACCGGTGTCTTGACCCCGCTTCAAACCGGGTCATTATTTCTCGGCATGTCATCTTCGATGAACATTGCTTTCCCTTCGCGACTCAGTCTGCCGCTCCGGCGGACCTCTCATTTTTGGATGATTTCACTAATCTTATGTCGCTGCCCATAGGCCCGGCTCGCTCTTTGCTTCCCGCAGGTTCGACGCCGCCATCTACAGCGCCTTCCTGCCTCCCTTGCCGGGGCGGTCTTTGATGACGCCTCACCAACCAGCCTGTGCGGCTCGGCTACTTCAGCCCGCACAGCCACGTGCGGCACCGGCGCTCCTGCGCCCGCCACCACGTGCGGCACGGCGCGCCCCGCAGCGGCTTACCAGACCACATGCGGCTCAAGACGCCGACCAGCCCGCCTGACCACGTGCGGCTCAGCCGATTGATGCTCCGGCAGTGCGTGAGTTCCGCTTCGTCTATTCACGCCGGCTTGCATCACCACCGCGCCATCGCTTCTCCAGATCTGCGGCCGGTCCGGCTCCGCGCACCTACTACGGTCCCTCCGGTGATTTAACCAAAGATGCCATGACGACTCGGGCTAAGGCTGGTATCGCATTCTGCCAGATACCACGCCTCGCCCCTTTCGCCGCTCCCGAAGACCTTTCGCAGCGCCCTTGCCGACCCCAATTGGCGGGCAGCTATGCAGGAGGAATATGCTGCCCTTCTTCAGAACCACACATGGGATTTGGTGCCGCGTCCCTCAAGCGCCAACATCGTCTCTGGGAAGTGGATCTTCAAGCACAAGCTTCTAGCTGATGGATCTCTGGAGCGCTATAAAGCGCGCTGGGTTCTTCGTGGATTCACCCAGCGTCCCGGTGTCGACTTCGGCGAGAATTTCAGCCCAGTTGTCAAACCGCCACAACCGCACTGTGTCTTGTCTCGCCCTTGTCCCTAAAGTGGCCCATCCACCAGCTCGATGTCAAGAACGCCTTCCTCCATGGGATGCTTTCTGAGACGGTCTACTGCTCCCAGCCTTCAGGGTTCGAGGACCCCGCAAATCCCGGCTTCGTCTGTCGCCTGAACAGATCACTCTATGGTCTGAAACAGGCACCACGGGCCTGGAACAGCCGCTTCGCCGCTCACCTTGTGACCCTGGGGTTCACTGAGGCCAAGTCTGACGCCTCGCTGTTCGTTTACCACCGAGGAACTGATACAGTGTACCTGCTCCTCTACGTCGACGACATCATTCTCACTGCCTCCTCGCCGTCCCTACTTCGGCGTGTCATTGAGGCATTGCAGCTCGAGTTCTCCATGAAGCATCTGGGGCCTCTTCATCACTTCCTCGGGATGCATGTTCAGCGTTCTGGTGATAGTCTGTTCCTATCTCAGCGACAGTACATGGTGGACATTCTTGCTCGGGCTGGCATGTCCGACTGCAAACCTTGCAGCACTCCAGTTGAAACTCAGCCCAAGGTTGCTGCAGATTCAGCGCTCAGATAAGATCCCAATGACTACTGCGACTTGGTGGCGCCTCCAAGATCTCGACATTCACCGGGCGGACATTTCTTATGCAGTCCAACAGATCTGCCTTCACATGCATGATCCTCGGGTACCCCATCTTGCTGCTCTGAAGCGCATCCTCCGGTACATTCAAGGCACTCTTGACCTGGGCCTTGTTCTTCGGCCGTCTACGCAGTCCGACTTGTATTCTGGATAGGGTGTCACATAACCCTGGCTCATGTTGGCCCATGTGTGTGTGCACATGAATTTCTAGGTTAGCCCCACCTTGCTAACTTACCTTGAGAAGCACTTATGTATAAGCCTAGGAGTTCCAATGGTAGCACCACAGTTAACCGCTTTGCGCGCGAGACGAAGCGCAAGCGGTTGCTACGTGCGTGGCCTATCCGTAATGAGGTTAGGCCTAAACCGGTTTGGTCCCTAGGGCGTTACAAATGGTATCGAGCCGACTCGCGGTTACATGGGCGCGTCTTGGGTCGTGGCGCGGCATATGGCGCATGGCGCGTGTGGGCCCGTAGCGGACACACGACATTGCATATGTGCTGGTACTGAACGCACGGACATGTGCCAAGAGGGGAGATCCTTATCATTTGCCCCAGTGTGGGTATGTTGGTCCGACGAGGACGTCGGGTCCTTTGAGGGGGGTGTATGTGACACCCTAGCTCATGTTGGCCCATGTGTGTGTGCACATGAATTTCTGGGTTAGTCCCACCTTACTAGCTTATCTTGAGAAGCACTTACATATAAGCCTAGGAGTTCCAATGGTAACACCCCGGTTAACCGTTTTGCGCGAAGCGAGGACGAAAGCGCAAGCAGATTGCTACGTGTGCGTGGCCTATCCAGAATGAGGTTAGGCCTAAACCGGTTTGGACCCTAGGGCGTTACATAAACGTTCCCTCAAAGGCCGCGTGCGATCCTACACGATGGAACGGAAGTGAATCCGAGACAGCCAAGATAGAATTGACAAAGGATGGGAAGAGATTCGCTCGGTCGAAAAGGAACGGGTTCGCTAGGTCTTTGTCGTGCGAATCGCTGTTCGGCTGAGCGAACAACTCATTCGGCCAAGCAAACGACGTCACGTTGCACGAGCTAGCAAAAACTCCACGCGAAACTTGATTCGCCCGTGCCCCGGCCAGCCAAACCGTGTGGCCACTGTGCATTGGCCGCACGGCTGCCACCGGCCACCCTTGTGCCCTCTAGCTGCGCCGCCTCCCGGCCGTGCTGCCTGACCTACGCACCGCCGAGCCATGCTGGCTGCACCCCGACCTCACATGCAGCCGCCGTGCACCCGTCCTCGCACGCCGCCGCCACCCGCACCGCCGAAAGATCTTGGCGCGCCCTGGCCTCGCATGCCGCGACCGCCATAGGACCCGAGAGAGAGAGAGAGAGAGAGAGAGGAAACAACCCTGCTTGAGGGGATGGAGGAATGCGCAAGGTGGAAAAGGTATGCCCTTTAATTAGCCCCTTAAGCCCAGATTAGGAAGGTAATCAATTCGGTTTAATGCTAATTAAATTGATTGCTAGACTTTTGAATTGCTGTGATACTTTCCTTTTTTTTTCAGGGTGCTACAAATGAAATGCTTTAAAAGACACTGTAGGAAAAGGAAATATACTCCACTAAATGTATCCATTAGCTATCAGTTGTTGCAAACAGAAAGAAACATAAATTTAGTACAAATGTACAATATGCTTCGGCAAATAGATGAACCTGATCCAATTGATTATTTTTCTTGTCTTGTTTCTTGTATTGTGGTTTGTCTGCAGGCATCTGGTGACAGTTCTTCAAGCAGAAAATCAAATGCAACTTCATTAAAAATGTTATTAGCAAAAGAGATGAGTAAAGAACTGGAATCAAAGAGGAAGCCACCAAGTGTCGTTGCCAGATTAATGGGCCTTGAGGAGGATCTGCCTGCTAAAGAACCAGTTTTACACCACGCCAAAAGAGACTTTAGGAAAAGTCAATCATGTAACCACTTGAAAGCAACAAACAAGGCCTTACACCAGCAAGAGCAGCACCATTCCATAAAGTCAGTGGCACAAGATAACCACCCATCCTGTGATGAAACAGTGGAATATAATGATGTATATGAAGTATGTGAAGAAAAATCAAGAATGATCTTTCTTCATGATCAAACTTTGCAGAAAGGAAGGTCTTCTGAGAACAAGAGTGACAGAACGGATATTGTGCAGGAGCAGTTCATGGAAGCAAAACGCATTGTCACAGAAGAAAATATCCTTCCTTTGAAGGAGTTACAAGAAGCTTTCGAGGTTCTAAGTTCAAATAAAGATTTATTTCTGAAATTTCTTGAGGAACCAAAATCCATTTTTTCAAGTCAGCTGCTCGGGTTTCACACAAACCCAGCACCACCTCAGACAAAACACATTACAGTATTGAAACCAATTAGATCTGTTGATAGTAATGGCATAAGAAAATCCAGGACAGAACTAGTTAATGAGCAAAATGGCTTGGAGATGAGAGTGTTTCATCAGAGGTCTAGTTTAAAGGAAGAAATACCCTCCCAGCCAAGTAGAATAGTACTCTTGAGGCCTACCCCAGGGAAGCCTAGTATAACAAAGGCAAAGCTGACACCCAGGGCAAATCCATTTCGGCTAATTGACCGGAATGACTTCAACGGCGCATTAGATGATAATGGGACAGCCCTAGGATCTACAAGAGTAGTGAATGGTATCATTCAGCACCGGCAAGATGTCTGCCATCGACGAGATGAGTCTTTATTATCTTCTGCATACTCAATCGGATATGGGGGAGATGAAAGCTCATTCAGTGATTCAGAAATTGACCACAACAGTGATTCCGAAATCGACTACATTGAAGAAGATGGTGGTAGCTTCAGTGATTCGGAAGGAGGCAGTCCTGTGTTGAAGCGTTCATGGGATTACATTAGAAGATATGGAAGTCCCTATTCAGGCTCATATTTTATCAAGATCTCCCAGTTTCCTGAGTCATCGGTTATTAGGGAAGCCAAGAAACGGCTTTCAGAGCGATTGGCAATGGTAACTTGTGATGAAATCAGTCAAGAGAAAGGGCAATTGCCAAGGAGCACATGCACCTTAGGTGAGATGCTCTCCCTTCAAGAAGTGAAGAAAGAAGATTTCATTACTGGAGCACTTTCAGTTTCTAGCAACAGGTCATGCGGCACAGAAAATGAACCGACTACACAAGCAACATATGTAACTACTTGCGGCAAGGATGATGAAGATGGGGACAGATCTCGTAGGAAGTTGCCGAGATCAAAGTCTGTTACAGTAACTTCATCCACGTTTGATAACATGGTGGCGAATGTGCAAGCTTCAAATTGTGAGGGCTGCAAACCAACAAAAGTGGTTGTAATGTCAAATAAAGGACAATCATCTTTCAAGGGAAGAGTTTCTGATTTTTTCTTTTCTATAAGTAAAATGTCAGCAAGGCAGAAATCCACTACCAATCATTCATCTGATTGCTTTGATGAGAGGGTTGAAGCTTGTGTTGGTGATAGCCAAACAGACGCCAGTCATAATCTGTCTGCTAATGAAATAGCTGCAATTTGTGAGGACAAAAGTGATATTTCTGCCACGCAACTATCAAACAGCACTTCACAGGTAGGCATTTTATCTGAACTATCATGCAAGCCCAACAATTTATATTCTTGAAAAATTAGGTTAGGTATTTTGTGGGTACCTAAAGGTACCTGCTCAAACGTAGGCTTTCAGTCTCAGGTCTGCCGTGTTTCCTTTCATTTTCATATTTTCACTTCATTTTTTTTGTCAAAGTAATAAATAAAATGATCTCCTAACTCGGTAGCTTATGAGGTTCCTGTTAGACATGTAGAAGTCCATATTGTATAGGGGGCTCATTGCATAATGTCATTTGTATATACGTGGCTTCTTTGCCCATTGGAATACAAGTTCAATGTCCATATTCTCCAACATGGTATCAGAGCCAGAGAGGAAACCCTAGCCGCCGCCGCCGCTACCGCCGGCTGCCACCGCTTCTCCTCCTGGTCGCCCGCGGGCCTCCCACTCCTTCACGTGCACGGTCACCCTCAGCGCCGCCAGCTCCTCCACCATCGCGCAACCCTAGCCGCCGCCGCCGCTTCTCCGTCTCACGCGCCTGGTCGCCCACGCCCCAGACGTGCGCCGTCCAGCGTGTCCTCTTCTCCGTCGGATCCGCGTGTCCCAGTTGCTGCCGGACCGCCTCTCCGTCGCCGAATCGGGGCTCTGGGCCGCCGGAGCCGCTGCCGGATCCGCTCCCCGCTATCGGATCCGTCTTGCTCTGGTCCTCCCCGCCGTCGCGCCGTAGTCAGCCACCCGTGCCTCCGGCTGTCGTCGTCGTCGCCCATTGCCTTCGCGCCGGCCATCGTCGTCATCGCCCGCCTGCCCGGCCGTCGTCGTCGTCGCCCGCCTGCCCCCCAGCCCTAGCTGCTTCCGTAGCGGAAGTGTGGTGAGGCGGGCGCTTTTAAAGGAAGCAGAGTGAGAGACAAAAAAAACCGCACGTGATGGCCACCCACACTGCTATTCCACTTTCGAAGATCATCTTCGATGGGATGAACTATCGTGAGTGGGCCATGCACATGCGGATCCACATGAGGAGTCAATGTCTTTGGGGCCAAATTACAGGCGAGAGGTCGTGTCCGCCTTGCCCTACGCTGTCACCTTCCCCTCACATCCCTGCATCTGCTGATGAAGCAGCCCAGAAAGCTGCGACCACGGCCTTTGAGGAGGCAATGGAGTTGTACCAGGCTCAGCTTCACTCCTATGAGAGGTGGCAGGATGACGAGGCTCGTGCTTCTGCCATCCTGGTGGGCAGCCTGACCGTCACTATCTCCATGGATGTAGTGGAGCTGCCAACATCTCAGCTAATGTGGGAGCACCTTCGTGCCCACTACGAGCCGACGAGTGATGCTATGTATCTCTCGGTCGTACATCAGGTGCACTCTCTTCAGCAGCTTGATGCCACTGTGGACGACTTCTACCAGCAGATGTCCGTGTTGTGGCGTCAGCTTGACTCTCTGGGACTGGACGTCTGTTGGACCTGTCCCTGCTGTGTGCGTCAGCGTGCTCACCTAGAGACTCACCGTCTCTACGAGTTCCTGACACATCTTCGGTCAGAGTTTGAGCCTGTTCGTGCTCACCTCCTGACTCGTCAGCCGCGTCCGTCCGTGCTGGAGGCTCTTACCGTTGTTCGTGCTGAGGAGACTCGTCTTCGCAGCGTGGGTCAGCTGCAGCCCGCCTCTGTTTTGGCTGCTCGGGCGTCTACTACAGCACCTGCTCCCGCTGCACCCGTGCCTCCAGCTGCACCGGTGGCAGCGGCTTCTACTACGGGTCTTTCACTGCACTTTTTGTGATCACAATGGTCACATGTTTCAGCAATGCTACAAGCGAAAGAATCAGGGCCGCAGGGGTGGTCGCCCTCCCAAGGGCACTGATGGCTCTTCTCGGTCAGGGCCATGGCTCTTCTCGCAGATTTTGGTGTTTCTGTTTCTGCACCGACTCCTCTCTTGTCAGATAGCACGGGTGCAATCAGTATTGCTCATGATCCTGTGAAGCATGAGCTCACAAAGCATGTTGGTGTTGACGCTTCTTACATGAGATCCCAAGTGCAGGCACAGGTGGTTGCTCTTCAGTATGTGCCTTCCGAGATTCAGTTGGCAGACTTATTCACCAAGGCACAAACAAGCTCTCATCACAGTTTTTATCTCTCCAAACTCGGTGTTTCTGATTTACCATGAGTTTGAGGGGGGTGTTAGACATGTAGAAGTCCATATTGTATAGGGGGCTCATTGCATAATGTCATTTGTATATACTTAGCTTCTTTGCCCATTGGAATACAAGTTCAATGTCCATATTCTCCAACAGTTCCAATGGTTAGTTTTGGGACGAAACAGGTTAGTGCAGCCTCATATAGGAATGCTACTTGAACTCTTTCACTTACCCAGGCTTACCCCTTTCTTTACCGGTCATCAAGGCTTTGACCTTGGTGCTCGATCTCGGACCTGTTCTGGCAGGTCACTGCTGCAATGTATTTTGGGAGTGTGTGGCTCCTCTCTGTTGAGTGTCTTGACTTACGATTGACATCTTTCTTCCTGCACTAGAATTATATATTGAACTCCAGCTTTATTGGCCTCAGAGTAACTGATGAGAAGTTGCATGACAGGGAACTGCTTCAATTGATGTACCTATATCATTGGACTGTCCTAGTGGAAGCCTGGATAAACTAGGATTAAATGAAGGTCTAAATTGTACCCGTGATCAACCCAGCCCCACCTCAGTTCTTGATGCACCCTCTGAAGAAAGCAGTTGTAATGAGCCTGAATCATCTGGAAGCACTGCTTCCATGAATGCGAGTAGGTCTTGTTTCCAGATCAGAGTTCTCCATGGCTCAGTTTGGTTTATATGCTGATTATATACTGATTACATCTGCTAACCTGTCTTCAGAAGATGTTTCAAGATCTTCAGCAGTTGAGGATGTCGCCTGTTCCTTATCATGGGATGATACCACTCCAGAATCACCATTACTTGGAACCCCAAGGCCGCCTTCTCTTTTCTCTGATGTAGATGACTATGAATCAGAATGCCGCGTCCTTGTGCAAAATATAATGTCATCTGTTGGATTGGACAATGCACAATCGAGTACAGTTTTTACTGGGTGGCACCTACCTGATTGCCCTCTTGATCCAGTGCTCTGTAACAAAGTCTTGGAGTTGCGGGAGCGAAGATCATACCAAAGGCTTCTTTTCGATTGTGTCAATGCTGCTCTAATCGAGATCCGTGAGAACTACTTACTGAGCACATTCCCATGGAGTAAAGCACACTCAAGAGCATGGAGGGACACCTCATCTCCTGCTTTGGGTGTAGAAGTCTGGAGTATCCTGAAGGATTGGATTTATGGGGCAGGGATGCCTGTGGTGAGCAAGACAGACAATGCTGGGATCATGATGGATAGAATTGTGAAGCAGGAAGTCGAAGGGAGAGGCTGGGCGAAAATGATGAGGTCGCAGGTGGTTGACATCACAGAACAGATTGAGGGGGGAGTATTGGAGGAGCTGGTCTTAGAAGCTGTGCTGGATTTTGCAACTTGCTTTCGATCCCTTTGCAACTGATAAATTTCCAGGAAATAACTGGCTGATGTATGCTTTATCTTTTGACAGCTGCTCCTGGAATTGCTGTTTGCTAATGTAATTCTCCCGTTTCTCCATATACATATGCTTGTAGTGTTCTGAAGATATGTACCATTCTATGTGTTCAAATCAGATTAACTGTGCAGTTCGCCAGAAATTTTGTAGAAATAAGTGAGTCAAAACTTGTCATGCTGGTGTGTGCAGTAAAATCACGAAATAAACTGTTCGTCACTGAGCAACAGGATGCACACAGCCTTGTCAACCCCGTTAAAGCAGGTGGAACGGAGCCTCTTATCTGAGCACTCTCAGATCGGCAATGCTCCGAGGAATTTATCGTCCCGGCAATGCCGCGGCACGAAAGGTCGAGGCTCGCCAGGGCCGTCAGTGCCGAGAAGTAGAGCCCCTCGAGCGTGCCTCCCAGCCGCGTTCTCGGCAGAGAGATGGCGGTGGTCACAGAGCGGCTTGCGTGTGTGGCGGCGCGCGTCACGCCGGGTGATCGATGCCGAAATAGACGGGGCCGCATGCTTCACAGCCAATAGCGAGTGGTCTCGCTTTCTTCTGTCGTCCTTGCCAATTTTTTTCTTCTAGTTTTATCTGGATGCTTTTCCCTTCGATTAGTTGGTGAGTTGGGAATTATTTATATTTAAACTGGGAATTATTTCCAGTTATTCATGTCTGCTCTGAAACTCCATAACTCATACGGCTGAGCTATCAAGCTTAGCTAGTTCGTGGGGTTTTTTTTGTTTTGAGAGATGAGTTGGTGACTGGTTGTTTTGTTGGGTATATGTGTATCTCGATTCTGGATTAATTTGAGTATCGTCCTGTCATATTATTTCCTGCAAATAAGTTCATCTAGAAATTAATGAAAAACATGTATAATCGCTGATTTGTCCAAATTTATTTGCTTATAAATTGGTAAACATAGGATCAGGTTGTTAGAATGATCTCTCCCCGATTAGCCCAACGGCTAATCGGGCCCTTGACCCATACGATCGGGCGCCACCCACTTTGGTGATGGGCCCTGTCGTATGCGCTATAAATAGAGGGTGGGGGCGGGGCTCTTTCACGAGGTTGATCGTAGCCGCCACCCCACCAATATTCCCGCACCGATCCGAGGACGCGCGATCTGCGACGGAAGCTCCGTCGCCGTCGACCTCACCGGAGCAGCGCCGCCATGACCGTCCACCTCTTCCCCGACCGTCGGCGCCTTTGCGCGGATCGCGTGATGAACCCGCGATGTCTAACTCCTCCACACAATCGATGGTAATCTCTCTCCCTCTCCTCTCCCCTCTCAGATCCATACATGAACATGCATGAAGAAGTCCGGAAGGATTCTACATTGGTATCGAGCCAATACCGTCTTGGCGGTCGTCGTCGCGCCGCCCGCCCCTCCGCCGCCGGCCGCCCGCCATGCTGCTTGCGCCGTCTGCTGCCGCCCGGCCGGCTGCCGATGCCGCCCAGCCGCCAGCTGCGCGGTCGGCCGCCCGCCCGTCTTGACCCGATGCATATTGCGCCGTCGGCCCGATGCCTCTTCTGCCGCGCCCGTCGGTCGCCCGTCCCACGCGCGCCCAGCGCCTTGCCGCCGCTTGCGCCCACGCACGCCGCGCGCCGCTGACGCCCACCGCCGCCGCCGCCGCGCGCGCCCCGCTGCCGCGTCTTGTTCTTCGCCCGCCGCCCGCCCCGCTGGCCGCGCCGCCCGCTCCTCTGCGTCGCGCATGTGGTCGCCGCCCACGCCACGCAAATGCTCGGATCCGGTTTTGCGGATGAGCCGAACAGATTTTTCATATATGCGCAGGGGCAATGAGTGTTGGAAAGGTTCCTTTTGACCGGTCAAAAAGTGGACTCACTTTTTTATGTGAGAGCCAGCAGTTCTCCCATCGCAGTTTGATGGTCAAAGAAAGTGCATGCAGTTTGATGTTGAGGATACGAAGATATTTTCTGGTTGAGTGGAGAGAGACAAAGCTCCTTTTTGACCAGTCAAAAGTTTTTGAATTAACAGTCCAAGGAACTGATCTACAGTTAAAAGAGATAATTAACGTATCTAATCTCTGTTTTAATTTTGCACCAACGTGTTAATTAATTTCCGAGATTAGATGCATCTGATAATAATGTTTACGAGATTGAATTATTTTAGAATAATTACGGTTTCATTGCAAAGTTAATGTTGATTAATTTTCATTATTAAATTCGAACCAACGGAGAATTTAATTTTGGAAAACAGATAAAATTCTGATTAATTATGATATTGTTATTTTCGACCAACGTTGATAATAACATTATTATAATTTTTAATTGAAGATTTTATGCATTATTTCTATTTCTGCCCAACGGTGATGTAGATTTAATGTATAAATAAAATTGTATGTCGTATTTTTGACCAACGTTAAAATAAGGCATATAATTTTGCTGTTAAAAGTATTATAATTTTAATTGATGGTTTTATGCATTATTTCTATTTCTGCCCAACGGTGATGTAGATTTAATGTGTAAACGACTGTATGTTTTAATTTTAACCAACGTTGAAATCAAGACTTGCAGTTGTTGTTATTATTGTTATTATAAATGTTCTCACTAAATACAGAGGGACTTTACTCCCATAAAGATGTCATATGATCTTGATCATAAAAAGTGGGTCACAACCAACAAGAAATGTTTGGCTGTGATAAAGAACACGATTGAGCCTGCAATTGTGGGCTCAATCGCAGAGTGTGACATTGTCACAGAGTACCTTGATAAAATAAAGAGTCAGTTTACTGGCTCTTCAAAGACTTATGCTACACAGCTGATTAAGCAGCTTGTGACAGAAAGGTACTCTGGTGGTGGCAGTGGCATAAAAGAGCACATACTAAGGATAAGTAACTTGGCATCCAAGCTTAAACCAATGGATTTGGCTCTCAAGGATGAGTTCCTCATTCATTTGATTTTGCTTCTTTCTTGAAAGAGTTTGACACCTTTGTTGTCAACTACAATATGCAGCCCGAGAAATGAGACTTAGAAAAATGCATAGCTATGTGTGTGCAAGAGGAGGAAAGATTTAAATCCTCACATGGTGGTTCTATCAACTATGTGAAGGATAACAAGAAAAAGACTTTCAACAGTAATTTCTCCTCAAAGAACAAGGGAAAAGCCTCATTTTTCACCTCAATGAATAATTTCACGGTGGAGAAAGATCAGTGTCTTCACTGCAAGAAAACGGGACACTACAAGAAAGATTGTCCCGATTTCTTGAAGATGATTATGTCAAAGAAAGGTGAGAACATTATTACGTTCATAAATGAATCCTCGTCTCTGAATGTAAACAGAAACGAAGAGAACTCTAGATGCGTCGTCGAAATTATGGCACTTGTCGTTTAGGCCATATTTCGAGGGGGAGAATAGAAAGACTAGTTAAGAATGATATTCTTCCTCCATTAGAGTTCTCAGACTTAGAACAATGCAGAGAATGCATTAAAAGAAAATATGTAAAGAAAATTAAGAAAGACGCCAAAAGAAGCACGGAGTTCTACAAATTATTCACACGAGACATTTGTGGTCCTTTTCCGTGAAAAGTGTGGATGGATATGACTCGTTCATAACATTCACGGATGATTACTCCCGTTATGGATATATTTATCCAATCAAAGAAAGAAATGAAGCCTTGGATAAATTCAAGATATTTAAGGTGAAGTTGAAAACCAACACGATTTAAAGATTAAGATAGTCCGATCTGATCGTGGTGGGGAGTACTACGGTCGACATACCCCATATGGACAAGTTCCTGGACCTTTTGCAAGGTTTTTATAGGAAAATGGAATAGTGGCCCAGTATTCTACACCGGGCGAACCTCAGCAAAATGGAGTAGCTGAAAGACGCAACCGCACTCGATGGATATGGTGCGAAGCATGATGAGCTACTCCACACTGCCGTTGAGTTTATGGATGGAGAGTGCCTAGTAAGTCGGTGCCCAAAACACCGTACGAGATGTGGACAGGAAGAGTTCCTCACTAAACCACTTACGTGTGTGGGGAGTCTGCTTGAGGCTAAAGTATTTAACCCAAACCTTGGGAAACTTGATCCCAAAATGAAGTTGCCATTTCATTGGCTACACCGAAAGTCAAAAGGTTTTCGTTTCTCTTGTCGAGACGGATATACAAAGTTTGTAGAAACGAGACACTGCCTTCTTAGAGGATGAGATGATGAGGGGAGCATGGTAGCTCGAAGATTGACCTTGAAGAGAAGCGGGCGTATGCACCCACTCCGATGATTCAAGAGCCATTCTTCGCACTACTGCTGTCATTGCACCGCGGTACAAGACAACGTGGTGCCAAGACTGTTATTGTTCCTCCTGTGGCAACAATAAATGAGAATGAAGAACACATTCTTCGGGATCATATAGAACCAATTGCCACGAGATGAGGGGAGCAACAGACCTCAAACAAAGATGTACCAAATGTGGGGGCCCAGGAGGTCTCAAAGAGTAAGAAGATCACTATTTCTGATGATTATCAGATTTATCATACAGAGGAATTTCAAATGGAGGATGATCCCACTTCATTTGAAGAAGCCATGAGAAGCGAAAATTCCTCAAAATGGCTTGAGGCCATGGAAGAGGAAATAAGGTCCATGAAGGCTAATAAAGTCTGGGACTTGGAAATTATTCCTAAAGGAGCCAAAACAGTAGGCTGTAAATGGGTCTACAAGACAAAGCTTGACTCCCAAGGGAATGTAGAAAGATACAAAGCGCGACTTGTGGCAAAAGGCTTTACATAAAGAGAACGGATTGATTACAATGAGACTTTTCTCCGGTCTCATGTAAAGATTCTTCGAATCATAATGGCATTAGTTGCACATTATGATTTAGAGTTACATCAAATGGATGTAAAGACGGCATTTCTTAATGGGGATTTGGAGGAAAATGTTTACATGGCACAACCGAAAGGTTTTGTCGTGGAAGGAAATGAAAAAATGGGATGCCGCCTAAAGAAATCGATTTATGGGTTAAAGCAAGCTTCAAGACAGTGGTACTTGAAGTTTGACAAGACAATAAGAAAATTTGGGTTTAAAGAGAATGTAGAGGACAAGCGTGTTTATGCAAAGTTTAAAGATGGGAAGTTTATCTTCCTAATCACGTATGTGGATGACATTCTACTAGCTAGTAGTGATATCGATGCACATCGGAGACAAAGAAGTTTTTGTCCTCAAACTTTGATATGAAAGATCTTGGTGAAGCTTCGTTCGTTCTAGGGATCGAAATTCACCGGGATAGAAACAAGGGGGTATTGGGACTGTCACAAAAGGCATACATAGAGAGAGTATTAAAGAAATTTGGTATGCATAAATGTAGTCCTTCACCGCACCTATAGTCAAGGCGGCAGATATGGGGATTTTCAATGCCCGGGAACCAATATGAGATCGATCAAATGAAAGCGGTTCCATATGCTTCACCGTCGGAAGCTTGCGGTATGCTCAAGTGTGTACGCGCCCTGACTTAGCGTTTGTTACCGGGTTACTTGGCAGATTCCAGAGCAATCCTGGAATAGAACATTGGAAATTGATAAAGAAAGTCTTGCGTTATTTGCAAGGCACAAAAGGCCTCATGATGACATACAGAAAATCAGATACACTCCATATAGTGGGGTATACAAATCCTGATTTTGCGGGAGATGATAGAAAGTCTATATCCGGATATGTATTCACTCTCGCAGGAGGAGCTATATCGTGGAAAAGCTCAAAGCAAACCGTCACTACATCGTCCACAATGTATGCCGAGTTTGTAACATGTTATGAGGCTACGGGCGGTGAACGGCTTAAGAAGTTCATACCGGTTTAAAAGTGGTTGACGACATCAATAGACCACTTAAGTTGTACTGCGATAATGAACCCGCAGTAATGTATGCCCACAACAATAAGTCAAGTGGTGCTGCCAAACACATTGACATAAAGTATTATGTTGTGAAAGATAAAGTTCGGGATCAAATTATAAGTCTTGAGCATATAAGTACCGCAAAGATGTTAGCGGATCCGCTTACCAAAGGCTTACCACCCAACGTGTTCGAGAGAACATGTAGCGGCATGGGTTTAAGGAAAGCCTATGATTCTGGACTAAAAGATGGCCCAAAAGATTAAAGTAACTATTTGAGCAGAGAGGTGTATTGTAGTCATTGAATCTATCGGCGATTGACCGTGACGATGAGACATGTTCTATGCACTAATCGTGATGGAATGTAAAACAAAAGTAATTAAAGATAAAGTATGAGAGGAGATCAAGGGGAGAATGTTAGAATGATCTCTCCCGATTAGCCTAACACTAATCGGGCCCTTGACCCACGCCTCGATCGGGCGCTCGGCCCACTTTGGTGATGGGCCCTGTCACACGCTATAAATAGAGGTGGGGGCGGGGTTCTTTTCACGAGGTTGATCGTAGCCGCCACCCCACCAATATTCCCAGACCGATCCGAGGGCCGCAGCGATCTGCGACGGGAAGCTCCGTCGCCGTCGACCTCACCGGAGCGCGCCGCCGCGACCGTCCACCTCTTCCCGACCGTCGGCGCCTTTGCGCGGATCGCCGATGAACCCGCGATGTCTAACTCCTCCACACAATCAGATGGTAATCTCTCTCCCTCTCCTCTCCCCTCTCAGATCCATACATGAACATGCACAGAAGAAGTCCAGAAGGATTCTACACAGGTGAATTAAAGAAAGAAATATATACTTATGATTGGATCCAAATATCACATGGCATTATAGGTGATCAATTGTAACATCACGTTACGCCTACATATGAGATATGACAAGAAATATTTGATCATTTATCCCATCTTTCATGTGCATTTGATAAAATATCTTGTGATGTCTCACTTATATGTGGGTCTAGAGCCCGTAGGTAAGTGACACATCGCAGGATATTTTATCAAATGAAATGTAAGATAGTGCAAATGATCAAATCCCCCATATGACAAAGGTAAAGCAAAGCAAACCATCATATAATGATAAAATACGTTCTCCAATACGAAATTGCTAGCTACAGATGAAACTATGTGCTAGGAAGATTCATCACCTATAAGCACTACTGGGCTGGAATGGTGAGCTCACTTTGCAGATAATCAAGGTCACCGCATCTTTTGAGTGAAGAAAGCACTCTAGTCGCATGTTGCATTGTTGGTCTTCGCGAAGGATTAGGCTCCAAGCATTGAACAGCAACACTGAGCACATTAAATACTTCTCTAGCAGTTTCAGCATCCGGTAGTGGGAGTCTGGAGTCCAACAAATCCTTCACTGATACACTTCTCTTGGTTGTGAATGATAGGGATGAAAGGAAGTTGCCTGGATGGAATCCCATAAATAGCTCAAGAATAAGCACCCCGAAGCTGTACACGTCACATTTCTCTGTAACATTCGTTGTATATGCTAGCTCTGCAATATCAATGTTGAAAAGATCAGTGTAACGATCCGTATCTAGTATCTATCCATGGGATCATGAATAGACAATATACATAATGACCTGGATAAAAACATTAACCAATAACTCTAAAATATATCAATATGAGTTCAATGCGTGGCAGTTGGTTGGAGCAGCAAACTTCTGCAGTCTGGTTCTAGGCTAATTACCTTGGTCGTTGCTTTTTTGTAATCTGTCACTGGCGATTATATTTCCATTACTGTGTGGTTCGGCCTAGTATCATTCATAGGTCCTTGCTGGTTGCATCTTGTAAAAACTCTTATTATCTAATTTAATGATATGCAGCTCTCCTACGAACAACTAGACAACCTGAATGCACCCACACCTATTTTTTGTTTCTGAAAAAAAAAATCACTATCACTGATTTGAGTACAAACGAGTTCTAGTACATATTCATATGTGGGTGCTATCATGCTAACTCTTGACATGGACTGCTGGATGAGCCTTGAATGCACTGTATTTAGGGAAACGTGGAGAGGCATAATGGACAATTTTACAAATAACCAACTCGCGTACTTGAGAATATGTATGAGGCCTCCAACCTCCTCAAGTCTGCTTTAATCTAGTTCTCAAATATAGGTCTGCACTATATACTTCTCTGAATGTGTTCCCTGGATGTGAATGTTTCAAATTTTGTAATAGAAATGAAGCAATATATATTGGAGAACTTACAAATTAAAACAAATACAATAGAAGATAACATTATAAAGCCCAACAAATAATATAGCTATAATCTATTTTTACCTGGGGCAATATATCCTCGTGTTCCAGCAAGCCTTGTGCAATTTGGGCCATCAACATTCAGTATCTTAGCCATACCAAAATCAGAGATGCAAGCTGTAAATTCCAGATCAAGTAAGATATTGTTGCTTGTTATTGTTAAGGGTATTAGAGATAATATATTAGAGATAGAATAGGATTGTTATTCTATCTCCTTCCTTATCTCTATATGGTATATCCCTACCATATATCGCTTTGTACTCTCCTATATATATGGCCCTTTGGGTCTCATATCAATACACACACAATATTCATAACATGGTATCGGTAGTCATGCACTTGGGCATTGAAGGACGCTGGCTTGCCGCAGCGGCGCAGACGAGCGACGACTCGAGGCCCCTTCTCCATCTCATTGCGGACGCCGGCGTACGGCTGGCGCGGCAGAGCACAGGTTCGAGCGGCGCGTGCGGTGTTGGTGAGGCCGAGTGATGGCGGCTGGAGATTCCTCGGGCAGACGCTGGTGCTCTCCAGCGCGCAGGAGAAATCGTCACCGAGCCCCCCGAGACGGCAAGCGTGGACGCAGAGGCCGGTGAGAAAGGCGACGAGGCCGTCGAGGGAGCGCTGCTCCATGTCCTTGAGCGTCGAGTCCTCGGCCTGGAGGACGCCGGACAAGTCCTCGGCGGTGCAGCGCAGCCACATGGCGATGATGTTGGAGTTCGGTCGAAGGACATCCCGGCGCGGCGATGAGCTGGCGAGGATGCGGTCGACCTCGGCGAAGTCACCACGATCTCGGTTAGGCGGCGGAGGCCACCCTCGGCGGAAGAAGCAGTGGTAGGCGGCGCGGACGTCGGGAGGCGGTGGCGTCGGCGGATCGAACTGCGGATCCGGCGCCAAGAAGCGGGCGGATCCGGAGCACCATGCGCCGCCGGAGATGGGCGCGGCGGAGGAGCGGCCGGCGGCTTCAAGCGCGGTGGGGCGGCGGAGAGGAGCCCGGCGCGCAGAAGCGGGCCGATGATGACGAGCGTGTTGCCGACGCGGCGGCCGGAGCTGGCGCAGGAGTTGAGGCCGCGGTTGGAGGAGAGGAAGCGGAGCTGGCGGCCGCGCGCTCCATGGACGACGAGGAGGAGATGATGCTGCCGCCGAGCATGGTCATCTGGAACCTGGAGACGAAGAGCCAACTGACGACGAGGATGTGGATGCAGATCGGCATCTCACACTGCAGAATCCCTGGACCAAGGGTCAAATTTGCACAATACGTTGAAGAAAAGATGACCGCCCCCAGGAGAGCATACCATGTTATGAATATTGTGTGTGTATTGATATGAGACCCAAAGGGCCATATATATAGGAGAGTACAAAGCGATATATGGTAGGGATATACCATATAGAGATAAGGAAGGAGATAGAATAACAATCCTATTCTATCTCTAATATATTATCTCTAATACCCTTAACAGTTATATCTCGGTGGACTATGGGTGGTGAACAGTCATGATGCATGTATGATAAAGCATGAGCCACATTCATAACAATATCTATCCTCCTTTTCCAATCCAACTCAACTGCCATTTTGATGCCCCCCAGTGTTGCTGCTAAGCTTCCTCTCTCTACATATTCATAGACAAGAAACTTGCCTTGGCTAGTAGAGCAATACCCAAATAGTTTCACAATGTTTCGATGTCGGATCTGCATTAAGACTTCTATTTCACGATTGAAAAGATCCTCATTCATGAGACTCTCATCTTCTAACATGTGGACCTTCTTAACTGCAAATATACCTGTCGGAAGTACAGCTTTGTAGACAGATCCATATCCCCCGGTACCAATGCAATGCGCCTCGCTAAAATTCTTTGTTGTTTCAGCAATTTGCTTGAACATGTCTTCCCCATCAAAGTTCCAAACAGAAAACAGTTTTTCTTGTGGCACGTCATCTGTATTATGTGAATTCGATGTCTTTCTTTTATGTCGGAACATCAATAGTGTTGATGCAATAAGAACAGAACATATGAAAACAAGGAATGCAGCTAATAAAGCAGCTTTATATTGTTTCCTTTTTTCTCCACTTTGAGTAGGACTACAAGGAGGCAATCCTTTCACTACACCACATAGCAGATTATTATGCATGAACCATTCAGTTCGAGCTACTTCTTCAAAGAACCTACTTTCTGGAACTGGTCCTTCCAGTTCATTGTACGATACATCCATGAGTGTCAAGCTTGTCATGCTCTGAAAGGATGATGGAATGGAGCCATTCAATTCATTGTGTGAAAAATTCAATGCCTCTAGCATGTTCAGACCACTTAGTTGACTTGGTATGACCCCTTCGTATGAATTATGACTCAAATCCAATAGTTCACGTAGGTTGACTAACATGCCTAGCTCGATAGGGATGCTGCCTTTGAAGTTATTGTTACTTAACTTCAAAAATTGAAGCTTGAAACAATGTGTGATTGATCCTTGTATAGACCCACTTAGGTTATTTGATGACAGATCCAGATACTCCAAATTGGAAAGCGCTCCAATTTCTTGTGGTATGCTTCCGTGGAGCAAATTGTCTGCAAGGATCAGCTTGTACAGTTTTTTTAGATTTCCCAGTACACTTGGCAGCTCTCCTTCAAGCTTGTTTGATGAAACATCAAGTAACCCTAGTTGAGGCAGCTGCCCCATGCTGGTGGGTATTTTTCCCGTGAGATTGTTGTTTGAGATGTTTAGCATGGTAAGATTATGACATTCCCTCCAGTGATGAGATAATTGGCCAAATAATTTATTTGAGCTCATATCCATATACACAAGATTTGGATAAGCTCCCAACTCAGAGATATCTCCTTCTAGTTGATTTCTTTCAAGACGAACTCTGACTAGGCTTCTGCAATTTATGAAACTTGATGGCAGGGGTCCGCTCAGGTTGTTGTCAAAAGCAGTGAATTTCTGGAGCAAGCCTCCCGCACACAATTCCCGTGGCAAGGCACCAGAGAGATTGTTACCAAAGAGTTGCAACAACTCGAGATTTATTAAGCTACCAAATTCTTGAGGAATGTATCCAGATAATTGATTACCACAAAGGTACAAGGTAGTGAGTTTAGTCAAATTCCCTAGGCTCTTTGGAATGGAACCTATCAGTGTGTTGTTGCTAAGATCCAGGCCTTGTAAATTCATTAATTTCCCTAATTCTTGAGGAATGTATCCAGATAATTGATTTTTATAATGGTACAAGGTAGTGAGTTTAGTCAAATTCCCTAGGCTCTTTGGAATGGAACCTATCAGTGTGTTGCTGCTAAGCACCAGGTCTTGTAAATTCATTAATTTCCCTAATTCTTGAGGAATGTATCCAGATAATTGATTTTTATAATGGTACAAGGTAGTGAGTTTAGTCAAATTCCCTAGGCTCTTTGGAATGGAACCTATCAGTGTGTTGCTGCTAAGCACCAGGTCTTGCAAATTCATTAATTTCCCTAATTCTTGAGGAATGTATCCAGATAATTGATTACCATAAAGGTACAAGGTAGTGAGTTTAGTCAAATTCCCTAGGCTCTTTGGAATGGAACCTATCAGTGTGTTGTTGCTAAGCCCCAGGTCTTGTAAATTCATTAATTTCCCTAATTCTTGAGGAATGTATCCAGATAATTGATTACCATAAAGGTACAAGGTAGTGAGTTTAGTCAAATTCCCTAGGCTCTTTGGAATGGAACCTATCAGTGTGTTGTTGCTAAGCCTCAGGTCTTGTAAATTCATTAATTTCCCTAATTCTTGAGGAATGTATCCAGATAATTGATTACCATAAAGGTACAAGGTAGTGAGTTTAGTCAAATTCCCTAGGCTCTTTGGAATGGAACCTATCAGTGTGTTGTCGCTAAGCGCCAGGTGTTGTAAATTCATTAATTTCCCTAATTCTTGAGGAATGTATCCAGAAAATTGATTACGATGAAGGTACAAGGTAGTGAGTTTGTGCAAGTCATCTATATTGCTTGGGATAGAACCTGAAAAGTTATTTAGACTAAGATCCAGGTACTCTAGTATGTTTAGGTTTTCTAATTTTACTGTAACTCCAGGAATGGACTGGTATGAAAAGTTATTGGTAGGATTCTGCACGGATGAGTTAGCTGGACTAAATGAAACTGGACCAGAAAGGTTATTGTCAGATAGATCTAACCTAACCAAGTGCTTTAGGTGGCCTATTTCACAAGGGATAGGACCGGTCAAGTGATTGCTTGACAAGTTTAGGTTCACAAGATTCTCTAGTTCACCTATATGCCTTGGTATTTCGCCAGAAACTTCGTTGTCGTTGAGCATTAACAAACGCAGGTTTGTCAGGTTCGCCAAAACAGGTGGAATTGAGCCTCTTATCTGATTGCCGTGCAGATCCAAAGCATTGAGCGCTTTGAGGAGCTGAACATTCGGAGGAATTCTCCCGGTAAGCCTGTTGCGTGGGAGCTCGAGACCTGTCAAGGTTGTCAAGGCCGAGAAGTTGAGGGCATCGAGTGTCCCTCTCAGCCGCATCCCCCGCAGAGAGATCTTGGTAATCACCGGGTGCCTTGCTTGTGTACTGCACCTGATGCCACGCCAGTTGCATGGCCATGTCTTATTTCCCCATGATTGCAGCACGTGCTGCTCTGGGAGAGTGGCTTTCCATGCAAGGAGCGCTCCGGCTTGCTCTTCGAGGGATGGCAGCACCGCAGCGGCCGAGACAATTGCAGCGGTGGCCAGCAGTACAGTGAGCGAGGCAAGTTTTGTGAAAGACAAGGGCTCCATGGCTGTGCTAGGAATTGGTTCTAGTTCTGTACGTACTTCTGAGAGTTCACGGCTGCACCTTAAATTGCCACACCTGTGCCGCTGTCTCTTTCCCTATAGTAACTGTGGCCATGGAATAGTCTGGAGGGTTGAATGCTTGATGGAGACAGTGAAGTTACGGTTAACTCCAAGTCTCTAACTTCAGGGTGAAGTTACAGTCATCTATCTGTAAGTTGTTGAAATTGTAACACCTCACTCATCATCTGGATTTAGAATGCTACCATCACTGTATATTTTTATTATTTCATTAACTACTATAAAATTTTAAGCTAATACTAATTTATTTATATTGCAGCGACCAGATACATCATAACTTTTTTAGCGATTACTCTAGCATACTAGTAGAGTTTAAAATATACTGACAAAAGGTGGTATAAGGAGTGTTGCTAGTTCGTGAAATAATTCATGTGCTAATCCCGTCCGTGTATGACGTCCTCAACAGTCACCTAAAAAACAACAAAGCAAGAGTTAGTCCAAAAACTCAACAAGTACAAAGCAAAACAATAAAAAATAGGTTCACAAATTAGTCCATAACCATCACAGTTTCAATAACCACTTTCGAGTAGTTAGGGGTTATATGTACTTTTTCCATTTAATTTTGCTCTCTCTCAGTTCTTTTCCCCCCTCTTCATTTTTTTTACAGTTTTAGTCTCTTTTGTAAAAGAAACAACCTAACGAATAACTATCGTCTGCTGATGGGAAATTTGTGTATGGTAAATTTGTCAAGCTTGACGTGGTGCACAGTTGTGGTTGGTAGAACATGGCGGGTCAAGTTTCAGCGGCGTAAGACTGACAAAACCTTCCCTTGACTCCAATCCTCCATTTCTTTTATCAATCAAGCATCAAGACTTTATTTCCGGGAGATAGCTTGTGGAAAAATTCAAGGAAAGGGAACAGGCATGGAACAGGTCCGTGGTGTAATTCCGAACTCGACACAGCATAAAGTAGTTCATCAGGCAACAAGTAGTTCTGGATCTTGAGTGACTCGGTCACCGCAGCGGCAGCAGTACGCAGAAGCGACAGCGTTATGTCGCTCGGCCCAGCCAAAAAATCTAGCCCAAGTTGGCAAAATAGCCGGTCCTATTGTAGTGATCCAACACAGCGCCCACCGCCGTCCACGCCTGCACGGCTGCGACCGACCAGCCGGTTCCGCAACCGCACCTACGCACGCCGGCACCGGCCATGGATGCGCTCCTCCATGGCTGCCCACGCCGTCGCGCTCGCTCCTCCAAAAGATCGACTGGGTAGTGGGTACTGGTCCTACTGGAGGAGCCGTTCGGAGATGCTGAGGCGGATTTAGCGGCTTGCCGTTGACAATGTGGTACGCATATGCATTCCTTTGCCTCTGATAAATCTCCGTGAAATAATTGTTTTTTGTTTATGCGCTATGGCTGGATGACTGCCCCCCAATTTTTTTATGTGCTGAAAGTGGTTTATTAAGACATGGTTGAATTGGGCTAGTTGTATTATCACTGTGTCACATGACCATTCAATTGGTTTATTAGGACGCTTAAATAGGGGTTTATTGAGGAAAAAAGGCAAGTAGAGAAGAAAATTTACTTATAAAGGTTGGGATTTGGGAACCAACAAATGTTAATTGCTGGCTTGCAATTCAAGATATTCAGATCCACG
Source organism: Bonia amplexicaulis (assembly GCA_036346245.1). Classification (NCBI taxonomy): domain Eukaryota; kingdom Viridiplantae; phylum Streptophyta; class Magnoliopsida; order Poales; family Poaceae; genus Bonia; species Bonia amplexicaulis. The sequence continues at coordinate 6,021,708 of CM070740.1, forward strand.
CAGTAGTGTGCCAAAGAAAATAAGCTAGGTGGCTTTGGCAGTAATGTGCCAACGAAAATACGCTTAGAACTAACATGCATGTTCTTGTTGAAAAGCGACCAATGGATTTTGTTGCAGTAAGTGATGGCAACAGGTAAAAGCATAGCTTTAGCACTTCGAAATGGCTACAAGTGAAAGACCCAAAAGAGATGATGTCAATGTTATTCAAGCATGTAAGATCACCAGTTGAATGAGCTCTCACATCCTCCAACAAAGATTTCTCTGCATTGCTTACAAACCAATCTGACGTGCAAACCAACTATGAATGGTCAGCTTAAAGTATAACGGCATATGGCACCAACATAGTACAGGGGTAGGAAGGTAAAGCAAAAACAAACTATCATACAAATGATGAATTACAAAATTACAATGTCTAATCAAAAGAGGAACGGAAGAAACAGCAATGTTCTAAGAAAACTGATGAAAACTGATGCATAGCTAAGTGTTCAACTTGGCTTTGCAGAAAATAAGGTTTTTCTGGAATCTTCTTATAGCTTAAATATTTGGTCATAGATATAGTTAAGCAAATACTGTATGAGTACTTTAAAGAGCCATCATATTCTTATCATCGCACTATAATTGTTATTGTGCTCTCCTGAAAGCGAACTATGCTAAAGCATCCCAACAAACTAGTGGGTTTCTGGCAGATCTACAACTCTGTTTGTGTTTAAGGATATATAAACATACTGTCTGTTCTCATTACACCCAAGTAACAGTACATATGGGAACTTGACAACAAGAAGCAAGGCACGCAAAATGTACGAAATACTCATTTAAGTGAAGAAAAGTTAGGAGCCTCTGCTTGGAGCGAACTGCATGCAAAATGCCGTAGCTTGACCGCTTTTTCAGAACAGATGGACAGAGGAGCCATGGAGTCTACTAGAGATAGCTTTGTCGCGTCCAATGCAATTTCTTTCTCTTGGCTCTTGCTATCGTTGCTGTCTGAGCTCAGGTTTCTCAATTTCGTCCGAAATTTCGTATTTCTCCATTTCATTCCCCACCGAAATGCTTTTTATTCGGTTAAAATTCAGCCAAATTTGGTACTATTTGAAATTTGGTTAAATTTTATTCAAATTTTGGTTAAATTTCATCAAAAATTTGAATTTTTTCGTCCGAAATTTAAACGAAATTTCGGTATTTCGGTTCTTTCGCCTGTGGACGAAAAAATTTTCCCTCCGAAAAAAATTTCCCTGTCTGAGCTAGCATGCTTTACTAGTACATTGTTCTAGCAAGCACACCCAAACCTGCATCCGGGATTGCAAATATCCTTGCGGGCTGCGAAGTCAAGGTGTTGTGTCGAACGAGCGCGACGTGCCGGCATCTTTGAGCCTTCGACGAGCATTGCGACTTGTGAGGCCGTCGCTAGTTCGCTACTTCCCGGGCTGGGCTCGATAGTTATCCCCGTCATCAACCACCACGCTTACCGCACTAGCACATCTGCTGCCTTCGGCGCCTAAGCCGTCATCGCTAACAACCTCGTCGAACATGTGTAATACCCGTAGGAAAGAAAAGGAAGAAAAGTGAAGAATAAAATGAATCAGGATTTTTATCGAAGAATCACTGTGCAAACCAGTCAATGTCCCAAATATCCATAGCAGTCCACACAGCCACAGCAACAAAGCCTTTGAGAAGGCATGGCACGACAGAGTCAGTAAGCGAAGCCTACCGACTAGAAGAGAAGAGAAGGGAGAAGAAAATTCGGCCACGGCACACCTAGGAAAAAAGGCCCCGGAAGGCACAGCTAGCACAGACAGATATTAAGGCGGAAGCCACCTGGGCAAGAAAAGAAAAACCCTATTTGGGCACCAACACTACCAGCAAAGCTACAGCCAATGCCATTTTCCCTTCCTCACCCAAATCCACCAACATCAAGCCAGTCAAGAGGAGGAAGGAGGGGGCTCGGCGACAAGACAGGGGGGAGAATATGCACAAGCGACGGGAAACAACAACCCTAGGAGGGAATGGCCACCATCTTCCCCAAGCAAGAACCAACATAACCGAACCAAAGTAAGCCGACAATCAACAAATAAGGTAGCCCCGTCCTATTTCTGATTCTTACCATTGTTTTTCCCGAACCACACATGCAACATAGCAAAAATCACTAAGACTGTAAACCAAGCCGTAGTTTCACATAGCATCACAGAGCAATAGAGTAGGGGTTTATGCTTAGAAGGGAAAGGAGTAGAGGGGAGGAATGTTCACCATAGGCGAGGATCGGTTGCGGCGCATGGAGCCGAGGTGGCGGCTAGAGGCGCAGACGACCGGGCTAGCCGGGCTTGAGGGGCGGCGGCCTGGGGGTGAACCAAAGGGTTGGCGTAGAACTCGAGCGGCGAGGAGCCGAAGACGACGGGGGCTGAAGAAGCCATCATAAAGGGGACCCAGTGGTGCTAGCAGAGAGGACGGCTGAGGGGAGTAGGAATGAGTACCTCGTGTGAAACTGGGTCGTGGGTCGGCACCGACGTGTCCATTAGCCAGGGCCCGAGGCAAGGACTGGTGAGGAGCTGAGATCCAGATCGGGGAGGTGGAGAAGCCTCGGTGGAGAGCCACGGTCGAAGGCGCCATAGCTGGGGAGGCGCTAACGCGCTGCAGCGCAGCGAGACTGACGGCGCGAGGGGAGAAACAAGTAGGGGAAGGGAGGCGAAGCACGGAGGAGCCGGAGAAAGGCTGAGGTGGCGCGGCGTCGGAGAGCCGGAGGCACGGCGTCGAGCTCGATCAGATCGGGAGAGACAACAAGGAGAGAGAGAGAGCGAAGAAAGAAATGAGGACGTCGGTAGAAAGAAAAAAAAAGAAATCAGTCGGAAAAAGAAAAAGGAAGAAAAAGAAAAGGAGGAGAGAAGGAAAAAGGGAAAAAAGAAAAGAAAAAAAAGAAAAGAAGAAAAGAAAAGAGGAAAAAATGAAGAGAAAAATGTGAGACGTGTAAATAAGATTTATCTGCGATTATAGACGATGGTCATTAAATTATGATCGTTTGGTACCAGGGCATCGGAAAGGTGTCCGGTGAGAGAGATGTTGTCGATATTAGGTTTACGCGTAGAAACGATGTCGATTGTCTATATGCAAAGAATCGATGTTGTTTACATGCTTGTGTGAATTACAATATTGAATTGAGTGTTCGGATGATGCTTCCAGGTGGAGGTTTTGATTTGACGCTCCTCCACGCATCGTCCACAGGGATAACCAGGCAAGTGCATGGTAGAATAGTGGATTATGATGAATGCCTATTGTTTGTTTTATGCCATGATTTATACCGTCTTATGAAATGATATCCCGACTTATCTGTTGATTGTATTGCGATGAGTGATGCTTATGATTGAGTAGCAACATTTGAAGAATGTTGCATTTGCATTACACCATGAGCATCATGAAAGCCCTACGACGATAGGCATCCGACGCAGTGGGAATGACAGGACCTACTTTGGTATGCACCTCCAGGGATGGAGGTAGAGGGGCTTCACCGACGGCTTAAGCAACTCCACTATACCGGTATAAGCAGCATACAGTGGCGCATTATGCATTACATTTATGGACCTACGACGGTAGGCCTCCCACGACAGTGGGGAAATCGAGATCTACTTCGGTAGGCACCTCTAGGGATGGAGGCAGAGGGGTTTTATCGACGGGTGAAGCAACTCCACTATACCGGTATAAGCTACATACAGAGGTGCATTGCATTTGCAGGAAATGAACAGGTGACAGGGAGGAAACCCAGAAATTCTGGGTTACAGTTCATAAATATGATTTGGTGGTACTGTACCAACGACATAGAATTGATTTACAATTTACAGTTATGGATTGGATTTACATTTTACAGTTACAGATGCATTATAGATGCATTGCATATCATTGCATTGCATGAAAGTTACAGAGAAAGTGATACAGTTTACAATACATAATTTATTTACAGATTACAGTTACAGAGTTGATTTAGAATTTACAGTTATAGAGTTGATTTATAGCTTACGGTTCATGAAATCGATTGAGTTGCTAAAATGATGTTACTGTTTTATCGTGTGCTTGCTGAGTCTTTAGACACCCTTGCTTTATCGTTGTTTTTTTAGGAATCTGTTGAAGGCGATATGCATGGGCAGGAGTAGCACAGTTGTTTCACTTGCAACAGTAATTCACATACCATCTACAATAGACATATTTAGCCTTGGATGGTCTGAGTACCTTTTTGGTAATTAGCAAATTTATATTTCTACTGCGCTTAATGTCAAGTGTACCAGCTTTTGTCGTTTGGTTGATATTTAAATAAAAGAATTGCTTCGCAAGACCAGCAGCAAAAGTTGGAGTTGGTAACATTATAGAGTAGGTGCTATCACTTTGGGCTCACATATGAGAGCTGGAGTGTTACAACGTGCGGCGAAGGGCACTCTGGTGGCAACCCTCGAAACACTGCAGTGTGAACTAGCAGATTTTCGGAGTGCTATGCGGGAAATGCAAGATACTCAAAATCAACAAACACCTACGGTAAGGGTGGCGGAGGTCATCGTCGAGAGGGCGGACAGCTACAAAGCCCTTACCGTCGTTCGCAATACACTCCGGCGCGTGGACCCAGATTCTCCTCTGTCTACCACCCTACAACAATTCGCGTGGCCGTAAGATTTTAAAATGCTCACCGTCGAACTATAAAAGGATGATACGGACCCCCGGGAGTTCGTACGCGTCTATGAGACGGCCATCGAAGCGGCCGGGGGTGACGACTCGACAAAGACGACGAGATTGTTGCTCGCCCTTCAAGGGATAGCGCTCTCCTGGTTCTTCACCATCGCGTAGAACTTTATATATGCGTGGGAGCAAATCTGGAACCGTATGCACAACAACTTCTAAGGGAATTACGTCGAATGAGTGGATGCAAACTAGCTTTTCAACATTAAACAGAAACCTTCTGTTAGACCATGTGGTTAGATCTAGGTTATTTTGGTGATGAATAATTAATAACGGTTAATTTATGATGATGAATATTTGATAATATTGTTTATCGATGTTATGCGAGGTGTGTTGGCGTGTGTGCGTATGGACTGATGTTGGTCAAGTTGGGATAAACTTGTGCCGGAAGAATGTTCTTTGGTATTTGCATGTGCAGGTTGAGCATGGAGGCGATCATGGTCGGTGACGAGGAGAACCGGGACTAGGATGGGGAGATCTGAGGTCCAGACGGTCGAGAATGTCATGCGAGATGGTCGGGCTCATGTTTGAGACGTATGGAGATCAAAGATGGATGATACGTGTTGGAGCTACGGAGGTGCGGTCCGGAGGCTACGATACGTGGTGGATGATGCGTGGAGAAGCTACTGGAGATGCGGTCCGGGAGGCTTCGACACGTGACACGTTAGAAAAGTCGGTGGTGTGAAAAACCCGTGTTAGGAAGGGTTTCGGGTCCCTTGGAAATTAGTGGGCCAAAAGCCTAGTTGAGATAAAAAGGCACATGTCTAGTTGGATGAGTTAGATTAGAATTTGAAGTAGAAATTAAATAGGATTCGTAAAAGGCTGCATAAAGGGGACATAAATTATGATTGGGATTATAGCTTTTGAAGAGACTAATTTTGTGCTAAAATTTAAAGGTGCTAAAGAGGACACTTTGTAGCCACTATGATCTAGAAATAAAAATCCAGATCGACTCGGAAGAAATTGCCGGCGTATGTTTTTCTTCGCGTAGTTTTCGTCTAGTCATCTCGGCTTCTTGGATCGCTGTCTCGCTTGCGAAAAGAAACCACGTAGATCTGATGATACGAGATCGTTGCATCTCGGGGCGCTGCATGCAGGTAAGTCGTGAGCGGCGGCCGCATGGTAAGTAATTAGTGTTAATGAGATTTGCTAATGAGGTTGGTTAGGAGATTGATTAAATATTGGCTGCGTATTGAGAAGAGTTTTCTTTTCGTGAGAAATCGACATGTGGCGGTTGAAGTTATTTATGTGCCATGATCTTTGCTTCGGTCTGGAAATGGATACATTAAAATAATCAACTAGCTTTTCGATTCGTGTGCAAGATCAAAGACAAGAACTAATAGCAAGAGAAGTCTTGTTTTGTTTGCTCCGGCCGAATACAGTCACAAGTTCCATCGTTGATCTGAGATTATTTTTCTAGCTGTTTTATTTTTGTACTTTCTGGAACGAAAAAAATAGTAGATTTTAGGAAAGGCTTTCGCTAGATGTTGCAATCATTTATCTTTCTCTGATTGCTATTAACGATCCTACACCTTTAGAAAAGCACCGAGAGTACTTCAAACGCTTTGCTTAAATTCCACTGCCAAGTGAAGGGCATAAAAGAATGAACGCCCACCTCGAAGCGGAATCGAAGAAACCACCGGCGTTGTGGAAGAGGCATAAAGCACCGACGATCTGGAAAACGCAAGGAAGCCCAATGCACAACCAAAGAGGCGAACTGCGGAGCCCAGGACAGCCCATGTCGAACCAGGACAAACGCACAGCGTATACGACGCCACGCGGCGCGCGAACGGAGTCGGCCAAAGCGCCCCAATTCCTTCGCCTATAATAGGTTTATGATGATGATGATGTGCTAGGAAGATTCATCGCCTATAAGCATCACTGGGCTGGAATGGTGAGCTCACTTTGCAGATAATCAAGATCACCGCATCTTTTGAGTGAAGAAAGCACTATGGTTGCATGTTGCATTGTTGGTCTTCGCGAAGGATTAGGCTCCAAGCATTGAACAGCAACACTGAGCACATTAAATACTTCTCTAGCAGTTTCAGCATCCGGTAGTGGGAGTCTGGAGTCCAACAAATCCTTCACTGATACATTTCTCTTGGTTGTCAATGATAGGGATGAAAGGAAGTTGCCTGGATGGAATCCCATAAATAGCTCAAGAATAAGCACCCCGAAGCTGTATACGTCACATTTCTCTGTAACATTCGTTGTATATGCTAGCTCTGCAATATCAATGACGAAAAGATCAGTGTAATGATCCGTGTCAAGTATCTATCCATGGGATCATGAATACACAATGTACATAAAGACCTAGATAAAAACACTAACCAAGAACTCTAAAATATATCAGTATGAGTTCAATGCGTGGCAGCTGGTTGGAGCAGCAAACTTCAGCAGTCTGGTTCTGGCTAATTACTTTGGCCGTTGCTTTTTTGTAATCTGTCACTGGCGCTTATATTTCCATTACTGTGTGGTTGGGCCTAGTGTCATTCCTAGGTCCTTGCTGGTTACATCTTGTAAAAACCCTTATCCTCTAATTTAATGATATGCAGCTCACCTGTGCACAACTAGGCAACCTGAATGCACCACACCTATTTTTTGTTTCTGAAAAAAATCATTATCACTGATTTGAGTACAAACGAGTTGACACCAGAAAATGAAAGGGTATCTACTATCTAGTACATATTCATATGTGGGTCTATCTGTTAAGGATAAAAAAGGAAATAAATAAGAGTCCTTATCTGAATATTGTGTGTCTTGATATGAGACCCAAATGGTCATATATATAAGAGAGTACAAGAGGGTATATAAAAGGAATACAAGTCATATAAGGAAATAAATAAGAGTCCTTACCTATTTCCTTTTCTTATCCTTAACACCCTCCCTCAATGCAAGGCGTATGCAATAGCATTGCATTTGAAAAAGAGTTGACACTAAAACAAGATAAATCCGAAGTCCGAGTCTTGATGATGTCGTCGTTGCGTGCAACCTTGGAATAAACTGTCAAATCAAGCTGAAGAGGAATAGATAGAAATATGACGACGCAGATCGAAGCCCAAGAGACGACGGCGCAGTGCATAGAAGACGCGCGGCGGCCTTTAAAACTCGGGGCGGCGGCTAGAGAAGCGGCGGCATCATAATGACTTCTCCGATTTGCACACGGCTCAGAGAATAGAGCGGCGGCTGCTGCCATGCAAAATAAAATTCCTACACTTCTATGACTGACAATAAATTTGTGGACTCGCACGGCTTGGACGAACCAAAAAAAATAATAGACTACGGATTTGGATGGACGCAACGGAAGACTTATGAGAAAAAATAACTAAAGATTGACTAAAAAAATATCCCACTCCCTCAAAATTTAAACCCTGCCCGGCCGCTTAATCTCACGGGAGGTAGGCTCGGGCAAGAGGCCGGCGGCGGGTGCAGGAGCTGCCTCCAGATGCATCAAAAGAGTTTTAACTTCACCCGATAACCCAACCAAAAGATCGGATCCCCACTACCATATCGACAGAACAATCTCTACTTCCTTAAGAACCCAAGAGCCCCGTCGGCACCCGAACGCCTCAGACGAGGTCGACATCGTCGAAGTCCGCGCCGTCGAAGGTGTTGCAGAAGCCGGCGAAGGGGAGGGGGGCCCCGCGCCTCGTTGCTGCGGCCGAATGTGCGGTGGATGGGGAACATCTCCGCCTCCTCCTCGTCGAGGAAGCCGGAGCTGCGCGGGGAGTCGTCGATGTCCATGAGCGTCGTGATGGCGTCGTCGTCCAAGGCGGGGGAGCGCGGGGCGGCGGCGGCGAAGCGCCGCGACTCCGTCTTCGACCCCCTCGCTGCCGCAACCCACCCCGCCGAAGCCAAAAGCCGAGAGGGACAGAGAGGCACGAGGAGCAGAGGGGAAATCCATGGAGACGGAGGGGGGAATCCATGGAGACGGAGGGCGCCTGCGAGATCTCGCGCCTACCGGAGGAGCTCCTCTCGCCACGATCTTCGGCACAGCGTCGCGGAACGCCTACCGCGCCGCAGTGCGTGGATCGGTTCACCGCGCTACTGGCGCTGGATCCCTCTCGCCCACTCAAGGTACAGCTGCTGAACTCCTTGGATCTGTTTTCTGGTTGGAAATCCGTGGCAAGACAGACAACAAGATGGCTGCCCCCGGAGAGATCAATCCTCCCGGGGGCAGCAGATGCGGAAGATTGATGAGGTTAGAGTTTTAACCTAAGCTCTGATACCATGTTATGAATATTGTGTGTCTTGATATGAGACCCAAAGGGTCATATATATAGGAGAGTACAAGAGGGTATATGAAAGGAATGCAAGTCATATAAGGAAATAAATAAAAGTCCTTATCTATTTTCTTTTCTTATCCTTAACACCATGGACTGCTGGATGAGTCCTGGATGTGGGTGCACCATACAGGGAGAATATGTATGAGGCGTCCAACCTCCTCAAGCCTACTTTAATCCAGTGCATCTAAACCTCATCAGACAATACACGTGTGTTGCCATGGTAGTTCTCAAATATGGGTCCGCACTAAATGCTTCTATGAATGTGTTCCCTGGATGTGAATGCTTCAAATTTTGTAATAGAAAGGAAGCAATATATATTGGAGAATTTACAAAAACAAATACAGTATAAGATAACATTATAAAGCCCAACAAATAATATAGATATGACCTCATTTTTACCTGGGGCAATATATCCTTGCGTTCCAGCAAGCCTTGTGCAATTCGAGCCATCAACATTCAGTATTTTAGCCATACCAAAATCTGAGATGCAAGCTGTAAATTCCAGATCAAGTAAGATATTGTTGCTTGTTATATCTCGGTGGACTATGGGTGGAGAACAATCATGATGCATGTACGATAAAGCATGAGCCACATTCATAGCAATATATATCCTCCTTTTCCAATCCAACTCAATTGCCCTTTCGATGGCCCCCAGAGTTGCTGCTAAGCTTCCTCTCTCTACATATTCATAGACAACAAACTTGCCTTGGCTAGTAGAGCAATACCCAAATAGTTTCACAATGTTTCGATGTCGGATCTGCATCAAGACTTCTATTTCACGATTGAAAATATCCTCATTCATGAAACTCTCATCTTCTAACATGTGGACCTTCTTAACTGCAAATATACCTATCGGAAGTACAGCTTTGTAGACAGATCCATATCCCCCGGTACCAATGCAATGTGCCTCGCTAAAATTCTCTGTTGTTTCGGCAATTTGCTTGAACATGTCTCTCCCATCAAAGTTCCAAACACAAAACATTTTTTCATGCGACACTTCATCTGTATTATGTGTCTTCGATGTCTTTCTTTTATGTCGAAACATCAATATTGTTGCTGCAATAAGAACAGAACATATGAAAACAAGGAATGTAGCTAATAAAATGGCTTTATATTGTTTCCTTTTTTCTCCACTTCGAGTAGGACTACAAGCAGGCAATCCTTTCACTACACCACATAGCAACTTATTATGCATGAACCATTCGATTCGAGCTACTTCTTCAAAGAACCTACTTTGTGGGATTGGTCCTTCCAGTTCATTGTACGACACATCCATGAATGTCAAGCTTATCATGCTCTGAAAGGATGATGGAATGGAGCCATTCAATTCATTGTGTGAAAAATTCAATGCCTCTAGCATGCTCAAACCACTTAGTTGACTTGGTATGACCCCTGCGAATGAATTATGACTCAAATCCAATAGTTCACGTAGGTTGACTAACATCCCTAGCTCGATGGGGATGGTTCCTTTGAAGTTATTGTCACTTAACTTCAAAAATTGAAGCTTGAAACAATGGTTGATTGATCCTTGTATAGACCCACTTAGGTTATTTGATGATAAATCCAGATGCTCCAAATTGGACAGTGCTCCAATTTCTTGTGGTATGCTTCCGTGGAGTAAATTGTCTGCAAGTCTCAGGTGGTACAATTTTTTTAGATTTCCCAGTACACTTGGCAGCTCTCCTTCAAGCTTGTTTGATGAAACATCAAGTACCCCTAGTTGAGGCATCTGCCCCATGCTGGTGGGTATTTTTCCCGTGAGATTGTTGTTTGAGATATTTAGCATAGTAAGATTATGACATTCCCTCCAGTGATGAGATAATTGGCCAAATAATTTATTTGAGCTCATATCCATATACACAAGATTTGGATAAGCTCCCAACTCAGAAATATCTCCTTCTAGTTGATTTCTTTCAAGACGAACTCTGACTAGGCTTCTGCAATTTATGAAACTTGATGGCAGGGGTCCGTTCAGGTTGTTGTCAAAAGCAATGAATCTCTGGAGCAAGCCTCCCGCACACAATTCCGGTGGCAAGGCACCAGAGAGATTGTTACCATCGAGATACAAATGCTCGAGATTCATTAAGCTACCTAATTCTTGAGGAATGTATCCAGAAAATTGATTATCATCAAGGTACAAGTTAGTGAGTTTAGTTAAATTCCCTAGGCTCTTTGGAATAGAACCTGTTAGTGTGTTGTAGCTAAGCGCCAGGTCTTGTAAATTCATTAATTTCCCTAATTCTTGAGGAATGTATCCAGAAAATTGATTACCATAAAGGTACAGGGCAGTTAGTTTAGTTAAATTTCCAAAGCTGTTTGGAATAGAACCTATCAGTGTATTGTTGCTAAGCGCCAGCTTTTGTAAATTCGTTTATTTCCCTAATTCTTGAGGAATGTGCCCAGAAAAGTTGTTACCCCAGAGATACAAGGTTGCGAGTTTGTGCAAGTCATCTATATGGCTTGGTATAGAACCTGAAAAGTTATTTAGACTAAGATCTAGGTACTCTAGGTTCGTTAATTTTAGTATATCTTGGGGAAAGGGGCCTGCTAGTTTATTTAGACTAAGATTAAGGTTTTTTAAATTCACTACAGCTCCAGGAATGGACTGATATGAAAAGTTATTGGTAGGATGTTGCATGGATGAGTTAGCTGGACTAAAGGAAACTGGACCAGAAAGGTTATTGTCAGATAGATCTAACCTAACCATGTGCTTTAGGTGGCCTATTTCACAAGGGATAGGACCGGTTAAGTAATTGCTTGACAAGTTTAGGTTCACAAGATTCTCTAGTTCACCTATTTGCCTTGGTATTTCGCCAGAAACTTCGTTGTCGTTGAGCATTAACAAACGCAGGTTTGTGAGGTTTGCCAAAACAAGTGGAATTGAGCCTCTTATCTGATTGCCGTGCAGATCCAAAGCATCGAGCGCTTTGAGGAGTTGAACATTCGGAGGAATTCTCCCGGTAAGTCTGTTGCGTGGGAGCTCGAGACCCGTCAAGGCTGTCAAGGCCGAGAAGTTGAGGGCATCGAGTGTCCCACTCAGCCGCATCCCCCGCAGAGAGATCTTGGTAATCACCGGGTGCCTTGCTTGTGTACTGCACCTGATGCCACGCCAGTTGCATGGCCATGTCTTGTTTCCCCAGGATTGCAGGACGTGCTGCTCTGGGAGAGTGGCTTTCCATGCAAGGAGCGCTCCGGCTTGTTCTTCGAGGGATGGCAGCACCGCAGCGGCCGAGACAATTGCGGCAGTGGCCAGCAGTATACTGAGCGAGGCAAGTTTTGTGAAATGCAAGGGCTCCATGGCTATGCTAGGAATTGGTTCTAGTTCTGTACGTACTTCTGAGAGTTCACGGCTGCATCTTAAATTGCCACCCCTGTGCCGCTGTCTCTTTCCTGCAGTAACTGTGGCCATGGAATAGTCTGGAGGGTTGAATGCTTGATGGAGACAGTGAAGTTACTTCAGTGTAAAGTTACAGTCATCTACCTGTAAGTTATTGAAATTATAACACCCCACTCATCATCTGGATTCAGAATGCTACCATCACTGTATATTTTTATCATTTCATCAACTACTATAAAATTTTAAGTTAATACTAATTTATTTATATTGCAGCGACCAGATACATCATAACTTTTTTAGCAATTACTCTAGCATACTAGTAGAGTTTAAAATATATGGACAAAAGGTGGTATAAGGAGTGTTGCTGGTTCGTGAAATTATTCATGTGCTAATCCCGTCCGTGCATGACGTCCTCAATAGTCACCTAAAAAACAACAAAGCAAGAGTGAGTCCAAAAACTCAACAAGTACAAAGCAAAATAATAAATAACAGGTTCACAAGTGCTCCGGCTTGTTCTTCGAGGGATGGCACGGCAATGGCAGTGAGGAATGAGGATAATAGTATAGTAAGTTTGATGAGTTTTTGGGGAGAGAATGGCTCCATGGCTAGAAGGTGTAAGCTGGTTCGTAATGTTCTTTATTTCCAGATAGATATTACTGTTCCTTTGGTCATGTCTCTCTCTAAATTTTGTCGTTTAACCCTTGCAGAAATGACTTCGAAGTTTTCTTCAAAAAAGAGTAGACTTCGAGGTTTGATTTACGTGGTGCCGCCACTGATCTCCTCCTAACTACCTACTGATCCATAAGCTTCGATTAAGGAGTCTAAACTGCAGTCCGGATTGTGTCTTCAGTGTCAGCAGCACTTCTTTGAGACAGCATCCACCCATGACGTATAATTTGGGGAAACTGGGAATGTCACCACACTCGCCAGTCAAGAAGTCGTAGAGTAAGTGACAAAATCTTCACTCTCTAGAGCATTGTCTTTAGTTGGGTAGTTATTATCTATCAACCTCTGAGACCCTATGAGGTGACAGTTGCATATTCGTTATTTGTGGAGAAAACGCTAGTAGATAAATTCAGTGAAAGGAACTGACATGGAACGCATGGCAGCTTTCTGGTCCAATCCAAACAAGTTTAAGAACTATATACAACTAAAATTCTTATGTCTGAAGCTTTCCGCATCAACATTCAACGATATCCTGGGATGTAAGAAGTGTGGTAGGGCCTCAGCCTTCAGGTTCTGAAGTCAAGTCGTCGTCCATTTGCTGGAATCCCAATGATACCTGGATATGAAGGCCACACGATGAAAACTGATGCATAGCTAAGTGTTCAACTTGGCTTTGCGGAAAATAAGGTTTTTCTGGAATTTTCTTATAGCTTACATATTTGGTCATAGATATAGTTAAGCAAATACTGTATGAGTACTTTAAAGAGCCATCATATTCTTATCATCGCACTAATTAAGTGTTATTGTGCTCTCCTGAAAGCGAAGTATGCTAAAGATCCCAACAAACTAGTGGGTTTCTTGCAGATCTACAACTCTGTTTGTGTTTAAGGATATATAAACATACTGTCTGTTCTCATTACACCCAAGTAACAGTACATATGGGAACTTGACAACAAGAAGCAAGGCACGCAAAAATGTACGAAATACTCATTTAAGTGAAGAAAAATTAGGAACCTCCGCTTGGAGCGAACAGCACGGCAGCTTTTGTTTCTTATTATTTGCTTCCTGGAGACGGGTATTAGTTGTATTTGCTTCCTTTCTCATGCCGACATACCTTTGCCGTAGCTTGACCGCTTTTTTCAGAACAGATGGACAGAGGAGACATGGACATGGACATGGATAGCTTTGTCGCGTCCAATGCAAATTCTTATCGTTTCTGTCTGAGCTAGCATGCTTTACTAGTACATTGTGCTAGCAAGCACACCCAAACCTGCATCCGGGATTGCAAATATCTTTGCGGGCTGCGAAGTCAAGGTGTTGTGTCCAACGAGCGCAACATCTTTGAGCCTTCGACGAGCATTGTGACTTGCGAGGCCGTCGCTAGTTCGCTACTTCCCGGGCTGGGCTCGATAGTTATCCCGGTCGTCAACCGCCACGGTTACCGCACTAGCACATCTGCTAACTTCGACGTCTAAGCCGTCATCGCTAACAATCTCGCCGCACGTGTCTCTGTGCCGGCAGACCCCACTGCTCGTGCAGCGAAGGGCACTCTGGTGGCAGCCCTCGAAACACTGCAGTGTAAGCTAGCAGATCTTCGGAGCGCCATGCGGAAAATGCAAGATACTTGAAATCAACAAATACCTACGACAAGGGTGGCGGAGGTCCAGGGACGGTCCTAGCTCAATTCAAGAGTATTCAGTTGAATACCCAAAAAATTTTGTCAAAAAATCTAATATATATATAAGGTATAATACATATGTATATTAGTAGTTAGGCTAAATTCGTCTTGTTCATATCCGGTCAGCCTAAATTATCGCTAGATTCTTTTGGTCAATTTCCCTCTCCCAAGCCCAAATTGGCATCAAACACTGGCCTAGGCCCACTAGGCCACTATTATGATTCACATGACATATGGTAGAAACTCTAGGTCTCACTCAGTCTCTTCTCTCACTCAAGTCTCTCCCTCTCTCTCTCCATTTGGTGGCGTAGGAGCTTCTGGTCTTATAAGAGCACTGGAGCGGCCATTTCGCAACGCAAGTCACCTTGCCATCGTCGCTCGCCAATGCGGTGCAGCCGCACAGGTTCACCCTCCCCGACCTAGTGACCCCCATGGCGTCATGGCTCCATATCCCTAATCTGGTAATACCTTTGTCTCCTTCTCCTCCTCTAGCGATATCTGATTTGAAGCAAAATTATGTGTCTAAATAAAGACGTGAGTTGTATTTTGCTTAAAGAAGTGAGATATCTATAATGATACTAAAGTTTTTGCATAGTAGTTGATTATATTCTGATGACTTATGTATCAATTATTTAGAAAATATGTAAGTGTTATCAAGTTTGTCATGTAACTTGATGTGTTGGACACTTGGATGATTTGATCCCCTTTGATGTCTGGCTGTCTGATCCATGTTTTGTTTAGCATACTACTTAAGTTGCTTAGTTAGAAACCGTTCAACAAATTATGTTCACGATAAAAGCATTTTTGAACTTCCGCTTGGGAATGCAAAAATCTAATAAGGAGAATTGTCTTTTAACTTGATTAAAGCATCTCGTTGTGATTGTACAACTCTACTGTAGAATTATTCCGATTTGAACTTTGACTCAAGTTAGTAATTCCAGGGAAACAATTCATCTCTAATTCCAATCATCATGGTTAAAACTATTAGTCTTTGAGTTCTGTTTTTCACTCATTGCTGAAGTTCCTTCCTTTTCGTGTGCTTGTCTGTATGACATTATATCTCGTTTCCAAGGCATGAAGCATCGTCGTGTTAATTTTTGATTATTTTAAAATTTCTTTATATTATTTGAGATGTTATCTCTAATATAAATAATTGTACTTTAATTTTCGCTACTGTAAACCTTTATGTTTTCAATTGAACAATATTTGTAATTTCGAATACCCATTTTGAAATTCCTGGGTCCGCCACTGCGGAGGTCACCTTCGAGAGGGCGAACAGCTACAAAGCCCTTACCATCGCTCGCAATACACTCCAGCGCGTGGACCCAGAGTCTTCTCTGTCTACCGGCCTACAGCAATTCACGTGGCCGGAAGATTTCAAAATGCCCACCGTCAAACTATACAAGGGTGATACATGTTATGAATATTGTGTGTGTATTGATATGAGACCCAAAGAGTCATATATATAGGAGAGTACAAGAGATATGCCATATAGAGATAAGGCATATATGGAATAGAATACAAACTCTATCTCCTAATACAACTCTATCTCTATCTCCTTAACACCCCCCTCAAATGCAAAGCGTATGTAATAGCATTGCATTTGAAAAAGAGGTTGACATTAAAACAAGATAAATCTGAAATCCGAGTCTTGATGATGTCGTCGTTGCGTGCAGCCTTGGAATAAACTGTCAAATCAAGTCGAAGAGGAATAGATAGAAGCATGATGGCGCAGATCGAAGCTCGAGACGGTGGCGACGGCGGCAAGAAGCACAAGAAGCGCAACGGAGGCGCAGGTGTAAGAAGCGCGACGGCGCCACAAGCTCGTCAAAGAATAGAGCGGCGGCTGCTGTCATGCAAAATAAAATTTCTACACTTTTATGACTGACAATAAATTTGTAGACTCGCACGGCTTGAACGAACTAGAGATTAGAGACTACGGATTTGGATGGACGCAACGGAAGACTCACGAGAAAAATAACGTGAAGACGACGGCCAGGAGGAGGCGGCGGAGGTCGGCCAAGGTGGCCGGCGCGGAGAGCGATGACGCGAGGCGCAGCGCGAGGAGCTCCGGTTGGGAGGAGCGGAGGCGGCGTTTGAAGGCGGCGGCGCGGAAGACGGTGGGGAGGCGGAAGCAACCGGAGAGGCCGGTGAGGCGCTAAGTCGGCGATGTAGCTCAGCAGGATGCCGGAGTTGACGGCGAGCACCATGGAGCCATGCGGGAAGCGCTGCCGCAGCCGGCGCAGAGACGATGGGGATGGCCCGGGAGCGATAGATGAGGCCAAGGAAGACGACCACGAGCGCAGCGAGCGCGTAGTAAAGAGATGCCGGCGACGGCGAGACGAGTCGGCGACGGCGAGTCGGCGACGGTCAACGGCAACGATGAGGCGGCTCGGCTGCTCGAGGTCCGTGCCGCCCTTGGCGTTGTGGAGGTACTGCGAAGGGAACTTGCCGGTGAGGAGCTCGA
This sequence comes from Bonia amplexicaulis, assembly GCA_036346245.1. Lineage (NCBI taxonomy): Eukaryota > Viridiplantae > Streptophyta > Magnoliopsida > Poales > Poaceae > Bonia > Bonia amplexicaulis. Next base: position 6,038,849 of record CM070740.1, read on the forward strand.
GGAGGACGATGCCGAGGCGATGAGCGTCGGCCTTGGCGTGCCGGCGGCCGACGATGCACTCGGGGCGCGACGCGAACATGGAGTGCGAGGACCGCATGCGGTTGATGAGGCCGAGAAGTCAAGTCGATGAGGAGCGGCGGGAGATAGCGACCACGGTCTCACTGGCGAAGGCGGCGAGTCGATGCAATGACGGTAGCGAGTCGGTGCAGCGGCGGCGGCGGGCCTTGAGGAGCAGGTTGAGGCCAGCGGGTGGCGTGACGGCCGAGGAGGACCAGCAGCAGCACGGGAGCACGATGCCACGGCGGTGAAGTCGGCTCCGGCGGGAGGTGCTCGTGTTGCTACAGGTCTTGGCCGCCAACTAGTAGGCGCGCGCGATGGTTGAGAGCACCACTGCTTGTCTTCTTGGCCTCCCGTGATCGACAATGACGACGATGGCCGGCCAGCCCCTCTGCGCCATAGATGACGGAGGCGGCCGAGGCCGAGGCCGGCGGGCCGGAGGAGAAGCCGCGGCCGGCCGGGATGTCTGCGCTGCCGGTGAGGCCTCCGCACCGAGGGTGTCGAGGACGGTCGCGGCGGTGGAGGCCAGGTGAGGAGGAGGAAGAGGTGGAGCGGCTTCAGATTCGGTGAGGGAAGTCGCGGTGTAGCGGCAGCCGCCGGAGCTCTGGGAGAAGCCGACGTCCGCGAGGAGCCGGAGGAGGAGGCCGCGAGGAGGCGGAGGCGGAGGTCGCGAGGGTAGCCGAGGAGGCGAAGCCGAGGAGCATCTCGGCGTAGACGAGGCGGAGGAGTCGGGAGAGGACGCGGCCGTCGGCGGTGAGGCCTTGAGCGCGACCCCGGCGTGGTCGGCAACGTGGAAGACCTTGCGCTGGTGGGAGGAGAGCTCGGAGGCGGCTTGAGGCGTTGGGACGACTGACGTTGGAGAGCGCGTCCTGGCGCTTGAGGTGCTCGAGCTCGCGCGAGATGATGCGGTCCTCCGCCTTGGAGCGCGCCTCGCGATGGACCTGTCCTCCTCCGCCTTGGAGCACGCCTCGCCGATGGACTTGACCAGGTCCAGGAACTACTTCGACTGCCCCCACATGCTCTGCGACCCCATCGCCAGCTCCCGCCCGATCGTCTGGAGCTGCTCCATTACGTTCGGTTCAAGGCTTGGAGTTGGTGGAGTTTGGCCAGATCTGACCGGAGAAAAGGTGACCGCCCCCGGGAGCGGAGATCGATCCTCCCGGGGGCAGCAATAGCGGAAGAAGATGAGGTTAGGATTTCAATCTAAGCTCTGATACCATGTTATGAATATTGTGTGTGTATTGATATGAGACCCAAAGGGTCATATATATAAGAGAGTACAAGAGATATGCCATATAGAGATAAGGCATATATGGAATAGAATACAAACTCTATCTCCTAATACAACTCTATCTCTATCTCCTTAACAATACAGACCCCCAGAAGTTCGTACGCATCTATGAGACAGCCATCGAAGTGGCCGGGGGTGACGACTCGACAAAGACGAAGAGATTGTTGCTCGTCCTTCAAGGGATAACGCTCTCCTGGTTCTTCACCATCGCGTAGAATTCTATATATGCGTGGGAGCAAATCTGAGACCATATGTACAACTAGTTCTAAGAGAATTACGTCGAATTGTTGATGCAAACCAGCTTTTCAACATTAAGCAGAAATTTTCAGAGAAACTTTCGGAGTACTTTAAACGCTTAGCTAAAAGAGGCGAACTGCGGAGCCCAGGACAGCCCATGTCGAACCAGGACAAACGCACAGCGTATACGACGCCACGCGGCGCGCGAACGGAGTCGGCCAGAGCGCCCCAATTCCTTCGCCTATAATAGGTTTATGATGATGATGATGTGCTAGGAAGATTCATCGCCTATAAGCATCACTGGGTTGGAATGGTGAGCTCACTTTGCAGATAATCAAGGTCACCGCATCTTTTGACTGAAGAAAGCACTCTAGTCGCATGTTGCATTGTTGGTCTTCGTGAAGGATTAGGCTCCAAGCATTGAACAGCAACACTGAGCACATTAAATACTTCTCTAGCAGTTTCAGCATCCGGTAGTGGGAGTCTGGAGTCCAACAAATCCTTCATTGATACACTTCTCTTAGTTATGAATGATAGGGATGAAAGGAAGTTGCCTGGATGGAATCCCATAAATAGCTCAAGAACAAGCACCCCGAAGCTGTATACATCACATTTCTCTGTAACATTCGTTGTATATGCTAGCTCTGCAGTATCAATGTTGAAAAGATCAGTGTAATGATCCGTATCTAGTATCTATCCATGGGGATCATGAATAGACAATATACATAATGACCTGGATAAAAACACTAACCAAGAACTCTAAAATATATCACCAAGAACTCTAGTTGCTGGTTGTATCTTGTAAAAACTCTAATTGTCTAATTTAATGATAGGCAGCTCTCCTGCGCACAACTAGACAACCTGAATGCACACACACCTATTTTTTGTTTCTGAAAAAAATCATTATCATTGATTTGAGGACAAACGAGTTGACACCAGAAGATGAAAGGGTATCTACTATCTAGTACATATTCATATGTGGGTGCTATCATGCTAACTCTTGACCTGGACAGCTGGATGAGGCATATGTATGAGGCCTCCAACCTCCTCAAGTATGCTTTAATGTAGTGCATCTAAACCTCATCCGAAAGTACAAGTGTGTTGCCATGGTAGTTCTCAAATATAGGTCTGCACTAAATACTTCTCTGAATTTGTTCCCTGGATGTGAATGCTTCAAATTTTGTAATAGAAAGGAAGCAATATATATTGGAGAACTTACAAAAACAAATACAATAGAAGATAACATTATAAAGCCCAACAAATAATATAGATATAATCTCATTTTTACCTGGGGCAATATATCCTCGTGTTCCAGCAAGCCTTGTGCAATTCGGGCCATCAACATTCAGTATCTTAGCCATACCAAAATCAGAGATGCAAGCTGTAAATTCCAGATCAAGTAAGATATTGTTGCTTGTTATATCTCGGTGGACTATGGGTGGAGAACAGTCATGATGCATGTATGATAAAGCATGAGCCACATTCATAACAATATCTATCCTCCTTTTCCAATCCAACTCAACTGCCATTTTGATGCCCCCCAGAGTTGCTGCTAAGCTTCCTCTCTCTACATATTCATAGACAAGAAACTTGCCTTGGCTAGTAGTGAAATACCCAAATAGTTTCACAATGTTTCGATGTCGGATCTGCATTAAGACTTCTATTTCACGATTGAAAAGATCCTCATTCATGAAACTCTCATCTTCTAACATGTGGACCTTCTTAACTGCAAATATACCTGTCGTAAGTGCAGCTTTGTAGACAGATCCATATCCCCCGGTACCAATGCAATGCGCCTCGCTAAAATTCTTTGTTGTTTCAGCAATTTGCTTGAACATGTCTTCCCCATCAAAGTTCCAAACAGAAAACAGTTTTTCTTGTGGCACTTCATCTGTATTATGTGACTTCGATGTCTTTCTTTTATGTCGGAACATCAATAGTGTTGATGCAATGAGAACAGAACATATGAAAACAAGGAATGCAGCTAATAAAGCAGCTTTATATTGTTTCCTTTTTTCTCCACTTTGAGTAGGACTACAAGGAGGCAATCCTTTCACTACACCACATAGCAGCTTATTATGCATGAACCATTCAATTCGAGCTACTTCTTCAAAGAACCTACTTTGTGGAACTGGTCCTTCAAGTTCATTGTACGATACATCCATGAATGTCAAGCTTGTCATGCTCTGAAAGGATGATGGAATGGAGCCATTCAATTCATTGTGTGAAAAATTGAATGCCTCTAGCATGTTCAGACCACTGAGTTGACTTGGTATGACCCCTTCGAATGAATTATGACTCAAATCCAATAGTTCACGTAGGTTGACTAACATCCCTAGCTCGATAGGGATGCTGCCTTTGAAGTTATTGTTACTTAACTTCAAAAATTGAAGCTTGAAACAATGGCTGATTGATCCTTGTATAGACCCACTTAGGTTATTTGATGACAAATCCAGATGCTCCAAATTGGACAGCGCTCCAATTTCTTGTGGTATGCTTCCGTGGAGAAAATTGTCTGCAAGGATCAGCTTGTACAGTTTTTTTAGATTTCCCAGTACACTTGGCAGCTCTCCTTCAAGCTTGTTTGATGAAACATCAAGTATACCTATTTGAGGCAGCTGCCCCATGCTGGTGGGTATTTTTCCCGTGAGATTGTTGTTTGAGATGCGTAGCATGGTAAGATTATGACATTCCCTCCAGTGATGAGATAATTGGCCAAATAATTTATTTGAGCTCATATCCATATACACAAGATTTGGATAAGCTCCCAACTCAGAGATATCTCCTTCTAGTTGATTTCTTTCAAGACGAACTCTGACTAGGCTTCTGCAATTTATGAAACTTGATGGCAGGGGTCCGTTCAGGTTGTTGTCAAAAGCAATGAATCTGTGAAGCAAGCCTCCCGCACACAATTCCCGTGGCAAGGCACCAGAGAGATTGTTACCATCGAGTTGCAAATCCTCGAGATTCATTAATTTCCCTAATTCTTGAGGAATGTATCCAGAAAATTGATTATCATCGAGGTACAACTCCTTGAGATTCATTAAGCTACCAAATTCTTGAGGAATGTATCCGGAAAATTGATTATCATCAAGGTACAAGGTAGTGAGTTTTGTTAAATTCCCTAGGCTCTTTGGAATGGAACCTATCAGTGTATTGTTGCTAAGCCCCAGGTTTTGTAAATTCAATAATTTCCCTAATTCTTGAGGAATGTATCCAGAAAATTGATTATCATTAAGGTACAAGTTAGTGAGTTGAGTTAAATTTCCAAAGCTGTTTGAAATAGCACCTGTTAGTGTGTTGTAGCTAAGCTCCAGGTCTTGTAAATTCATTAATTTCCCTAATTCTTGAGGTATGTGCCCAGAAAAGTTGTTACCCCCGAGATACAAGGTTGCGAGTTTGTGCAAGTCATCTATATTGCTTGGGATAGAACCTGAAAAGTTATTTAGACTAAGATCCAGGTACTCTAGGTTCGTTAATTTTAGTACATCTTGGGGAAAGGGGCCTGCTAGTTTGTTTTGGGATATTGCTAGTATGTTTAGGTTTTGTAATTTTACTGTAACTCCAGGAATGGACTGGTATGAAAAGTTATTGGTAGGATTCTGCACGGATGAGTTAGCTGGACTAAAGGAAACTGCACCAAAAAGGTTATTGTCAGATAGATCTAACCTAACCAAGTGCTTTAGGTGGCCTATTTCACAAGGGATATGACCGGTCAAGTGATTGCTTGACAAGTTTAGGTTCACAAGATTCTCTAGTTCACCTATTTGCCTTGGTATTTCACCAGAAACTTCGTTGTCGTTGAGCATTAACAAACGCAGGTTTGTCAGGTTCGCCAAAACAGGTGGAATTGAGCCTCTTATCTGATTGCCGTGCAGATCCAAAGCATTGAGCGCTTTGAGGAGCTCAACGTTCGGAGGAATTCTCCCGGTAAGCCTGTTGCGTGGGAGCTCGAGACCCGTCAAGGCTGTCAAGGCCGAGAAGTTGAGGGCATCGAGTGTCCCTCTCAGCCGCATCCCACGCAGAGAGATCTTGGTAATCACCGGGTGCCTTGCTTGTGTGCTGCACCTGACGCCACGCCAGTTGCATGGCCATGTCTTGTTTCCCCAGGATCGCAGGACGTGCTGGTTTGGGAGAGTGGCTTTCCATGCAAGCAGCGCTCCGGCTTGTTCTTCGAGGGATGGCAGCACCGCAGCGGCCGAGACAATTGCGGCGGTGGCCAGCAGTATAGTGAGCGAGGCAAGTTTTGTGAAAGGCAAGGGCTCCATGGCTATGCTAGGAATTGGTTCTAGTTCTGTACGTACTTCTGAGAGTTCACGGCTGCACCTTAAATTGCCACACCTATGCCGCTGTCTCTTTCCCTACAGTAACTGTGGCCATGGAATAGTCTGGACTGAGGGTTGAATGCTTGATGGAGATAGTGAAGTTACGGTCAACTCCAAGTCTCTAACTTCAGGGTGAAGTTACAGTCATCTATCTGTAAGTTATTGGAATATTTCAATATAGTTTCCCTATCAATTTCCATTCACGAATTGATGCCTTAATTCACTGTGTCATTAATCTATCCATGGCAGGGTAGCACGCAATTACAGTTGGGGAAAACCGGAAAATTCGCTGCTCAGGTTGCTCGTACACCTTGAGGAATGGGGAGCTCGTGGTGAAGTTACCTCCTGTCTGCTGGGTGAATCGTTGTACACTTCAGTTGAGGAAGGTAGCATATGGAGAAATTTAGAGAGAGTAATTGTACACTTCAACGAGTAGTTCCTTGACTTCCTTCTCTCTCTTTCATCGTTGTTTTAGTCGTGTCGCCGATCATCCAATCGGCTACCAATTAGAGTTTTCTCCAGTCATCTTCAGATCGGGTTCATCTTCAGATCGGGTTTTCTCTACTTTTTTCGATCATAGATCGGTTTGCGTCGCCCTGCCAACCCGTTGACGTTCTATGGCTTTGGACTTCACCGCCTTGGCTTCGACCTCTCTGGTGCCTCCTCTCCTCTGATAACGCCATGTCATGACACAAAGACGCTCATCGACACGACCCTCTCCACGGCCATCCGAGCACCCCATCTGTCATCATCACACCGGATCATCATCGCCAGCCCATCATCTGCGAGTACGAGACATCGCATCACCAGGAGCTTGCACTTGTGGTCATGCCATTGACATGCACGGGTTGCCACAGCATCGCCCTTCGAGCTATAGTGTTGCTGCCCGTGGTCACCATTGCCATCTGCATGGATCCAGAGTCGGCTCTCTCCACCGCTCCCCTCCAAGGCCCCTAGATTTGGGCTCCCCGACTAATGGCACCGCTGCCTCCAGCTTGCCCCGGTCTTTTCTAGTGTCATCGCTCTTTGATCTAGCCTCCTCCATGCCAGATCCAGTCGACCGGCCCTCCCTCTACTTCATCTTCGACCATGGCCGTTCGACCATGACCGAGATGACCACGGTGACTCCGAACCAGTGCCCTGTAGCTCGACTGGTTCCCTCTAGCTCCAACCGGTTCCCTAGGACAATATCTCTCTGCTCCTTTTCTCATCTTCCAAGTTGACCACGATTGGTCGACCACGACCGGACGACCATGACCGGATGATGTCAGCAACCTCTTCATTGACCTCGACCATGACCTCTGCATCAACTCCACTACCCCGACCATAGTGATGACCTCAACGCCAGCTACCTCGACCTGGCTCCCTCCACGGCTACGACCATGGTCATCACGCTCTCGGCTACCTCGGCATCAAAGGGCTATCATTAACTTGAGCAAACTCATCAGTTCCCTCTATAGTCACGCCGTCCGCAATGCCACAGCAGTCCCCGACGCTCCTGTTGCGATTGTGGGGGATGTCAGTCCGACAGTTCCCCACCTTCGATTTTCTCTCCAGTCTGACCATCCGCAACGTTGTCACTACGATTGCGGGGGATGTTAAAGTATATTGGCATATATCTACATTTGGTAGTTCAAGATTTGTAATCCCATGATACCTGCCTTATCTCTAGGAGATATTTTTTTGCCCTCCAAGTCTTGTGTACTCTATATAAACCGCCCTCGAGCCTCAATACAATCATTCATCGCAGTACAATCATCTTCCTACACTCCTCTCGTTCACTAGGCTGCTCGGAACGGCCATGCCATCGTCATCTTCCCCAAGTTTAGTGTAGATGTGACCTGCTTGATCTCTCGCTCTGGTGAGCCAATCAAAATTTTGTCCACATTAAAATGTGTGTCGCATCCCTTTCACTCTTTTCCTTGCCCAATTTCACATATTCCATAACACGTCGACTGAATCGTCCTCATCTTCCTCTCTCTACCCAAGCTCCGCCGTCACAAGCCACCCACAACCTCCCCAACCGGTGAGTGCTCGTCCTCTCTCTCCATGTCAAAATGTGTTCCAAAGCAGTGTGAACCTAGGCATGGAACCTTGTAGTCACTGTATTTGTGCCGCTGCATGTCGCCATTAGTCATCATGGGTGGAATCTCACGGGGCACCTCACTGCACGCCAACACCACCCTTGGGGATGCCATGCTAGCCGCGTTCCATTTTAGGGTCACTATTCACCAACTCCATCTCCTCTCGCTGGCGCCGAGCTCCCAGCCGTGCTCCCATGGCCACCGCCCCCTCTGTAGCTCCCTTCTGCTTGTCATGCTAGGCAAATTACCCACTCATGATGTGACCGACATAAGCAAAACCATTATGCAAAACTGGCCTAGGGGTTATATGGACAGGATACCCGGTTTTAAAGTTAGGATGTTAGACGAATTTTTGAGTAGTTAGGGGTTATACGTACTTTTTCCTTTTAATTTTGCTCTCGCTCATTTCTTTTCCCCCTCTTCATTTCTTTTACAGTTTTAGTCTCTTTTGTAAAAGAAACAGTCAAACGAATAACTACGTCTGCTGATGGGATGGTGGTACTTAAATTCAGTGTATGGTAAATTTGTCAAGCTTGACGTGTTGCACACTTGTGGCTGGCAGAACATGGCGGGTCAAGTTTCAGCGGCGTAAGACTGACAAAACCTTCCCTTGACTCCAATCCTCCATTTCTTTTATCAATCAAGCATCAAGACTTTATTTCCGGGAGATAGCTTGTGGAAAAATTCAAGGAGAGGGACAGGCATGGAACAGGTCCGTGGTGTAATTCCGAACTCGACACAGCATAAAGTAGCTCTGGATCTTGGGTGACTCGGTCACCGCAGCGACAGCGTTATGTCGCTCGGCCCAGCCAAAACTCTAGCCCAAGTTGGCAAAATAGCCGGTCATATTAAAAGGAAAACCCAGTGCCCACCGCCGTCCACGCCAGCACTGCTCCGCAACCGCACCTACGCACGCCGGCACCGGCCATGGATCCGCTCCTCCATTGCTGCCCACGCCGTCGCGCTCGCTCCTCCAAAAGATCGACTGGGTAGTGGGTACTGGTCCTACTGGAGGAGCCGTTCGGAGATGCTGAGGCGGATTTAGCGGCTTGCCGTTGACAATGTGGTACGCATATGCATTCCTTTGCCTCTGATAAATCTCCGTGAAACAATTGTTTTTTGTTTATGCGCTATGGCTGGATGACTGCCCCCCAATTTTTTTATGTGCTGAAAGTGGTTTATTAAGACATGGTTGAATTGGGCTAGTTGTATTATCACTGTGTCACATGACCATTCAATTGGTTTATTAGGACGCTTATATAGGGGTTTATTGGAAAAAAAATGGCAAGTAGAGAAGAAAATTTACTTGTAAAGGTTGGGATTTGGGAACCAACAAATGTTAATTGCTGGCTTGCAATTCAAGATATTCAGATCCACGCAGTAGTGTGCCAAAGAAAATAAGCTAGGTGGCTTTGGCAGTAATGTGCCAACGAAAATACGCTTAGAACTAACATGCATGTTCTTGTTGAAAAGCGACCAATGGATTTTGTTGCAGTAAGTGATGGCAACAGGTAAAAGCATAGCTTTAGCACTTTGAAATGGCTACAAGTGAAAGACCCAAAAGAGATGATGTCAATGTTATTCACGCATGTAAGATCACCAGTTGAATGAGCTCTCACTTCCTCCAACAAAGATTTCTCTGCGTTGCTTACAAACCAATCTGACGTGCAAACCAACTATGAATGGTCAGCTTAAAGTATAACGGCATGTGGCACCAACATAGTACAGGGGTAGGAAGGTAAAGCAAAAACAAACTATCATACAAATGATGCATTACAAAATTACAATGTCTAATCAAAAGAGGAACGGAAGAAACAGCAGTGTTCTAAGAAAACTGATGAAAACTGATGCATAGCTAAGTGTTCAACTTGGCTTTGCAGAAAATAAGGTTTTTCTGGAGTCTTCTTATAGCTTAAATATTTGGTCATAGATATAGTTAAGCAAATACTGTATGAGTACTTTAAAGAGCCATCATATTCTTATCATCGCACTATAATTGTTATTGTGCTCTCCTGAAAGCGAACTATGCTAAAGCACCCAACAAACTAGTGGGTTTCTTGCAGACATACAACTCTGTTTGTGCTTAAGGATATATAAACATACTGTCTGTTCTCATTACACCCAAGTGACAGTACATATGGGAACTTGACAACAAGAAGCAAGGCACGCAAAATGTACGAAATACTCATTTAAGTGAAACAAAATTAGGAGCCTCTGCTTGGAGCGAACTGCACGCAAAATGCCGTAGCTTGACCGCTTTTTCAGAACAGATGGACATAGGAGCCATGGAGTCTACTAGAGATAGCTTTGTCGCGTCCAATGCAATTTCTTTCTCTTGGCTCTTGCTATCGTTGCTGTCTGAGCTCAGGGTTCTCAATTTCGTCCGAAATTTCGTATTTCTCCATTTCGTTCCCCACCGAAATGCTTTTTATTCGGTTAAAATTCAGCCGAATTTGGTACTATTTGAAATTTGGTTAAATTTTATTTAAATTTTGGTTAAATTTCATCAAAAATTTGAATTTTTTCGTCCGAAATTTAAACGAAATTTCGGTATTTCGTTCTTTCACTGTGGACGAAAAAATTTCCTCTCGAGCTAGCATGCTTTACTAGTACATTGTTCTAGCAAGCACACCCAAACCGCATCCGGATTGCAAATATCTTTGCGGGCTGCGAAGTCAAGGTGTTGTGTCGAACAAGCGCGATGTACCGGCATCTTTGAGCCTTCGACGAGCATTGTGACTTGCGAGGCTGTCGCTAGTTCACTACTTCCCGGGCTGGGCTCGATAGTTATCCCGATCGTCAACCGCCACGCTTACCACACTAGCACGTCTGCTGACTTCGGCGTCTAAGCCGTCATCGCTAACAACCTCGTGGCACGTATGTAATACCCGTGAGAAAGAAAAAAGAAGAAAAATGAAGAATAAATTGAATCAGGATTTTTATCGAAGAACCAATGTACAAATCAGTCAATGTCCCAAATATCCATAGCACCACACACCACAAAGAACAAAGCCTCGAGAAGGCATGGCACAACAGCCGATGGCGAAGCCTACCGACTAGAAGAGAAGAGAAGGGAGAAGAAAATTCGGCAACGACACACCTAGGAAAAAAGGCCCGGAAGGCACAGCTAGCACAGACAGATATTAAAGCCTAAGCCACCTGGGCAAGGGAAGAAAAACCCTATTTGGACACCAACACTACCAGCAAAGCTACAGCCAATGCCATTTTCCCTTCCTCACCCAAATCCACCACAATCAAGCCAGTCAAGAGGAGGAAGGAGGGGGCTCGACGACAAGACAAGGGGGAGAAGGCACAAGCAATGGGAAACAACAACCCTAGGAGGGAATGGCAACCATCTTCCCCAAGCAAGAACCAACACAACCGAACCAAAGCAAGCCGACAATCAACAAATAAGGTAGCCCTGTCCTATTTCTGATTCTTACCATTGTTTTTCCCGAACCACACATGAACATAGCAAAAATCAGACCGTAAACCAAGCCGTAGTTTCACATAGCATCACAGAGCAATAGAGAGGGGTAGGGGGTTATGCTTAGAAGGGAAAGGAGTAGAGGGGAGGAATGTTCACCATAGGCGAGGATCGGTTGCGACGCATGGAGCCGAGGTGGCGGCTAGAGGTGCAGACGACCGGGCTAGCCGGGCTTGAGGGGCGGCGGCCTGGGGGTGAACTAAAGGGTTGGCGTAGAACTCGGGCGGTGAGAAGCCGAAGACGGCGGGGGCTGAAGAAGCCAGCATAAAGGGGACCCAGCGGTGCTAGCAGAGAGGACGGCCGAGGGGAGTAGGAATAAGTACCTCGTGTGAAACTGGGCCGTGGGTTGGCACGGGCGAATCTATTAGCCAAGGCCCGAGGCAAGGACTGGTGAGGAGCTGAGATCTAGATTGGGGAGGTGGAGAAGCCGTCGGCGGAGAGCCACGGTCGAAGGCGCCATGGCTGGGGAGGCGCCAAGGCGGCGCCAAAGAAAGAGAAGAAGAAAAGAAAAGAGGAAAAAATAAAGAGAAAAATAGGAGACATGTAAATAAGATTTATCTGCGATTATAGATGATGGTCATTAAATTATGATCGTTTGGTACCGGGGCATCGGAAAGGTGTCTGGTGATAGAGAGGTTGTCGATATCAGGTTTACGCATAGAAACGCTGTCGATTGTCTATATGCAAAGAATCGATGTTATTTACATGCCCATGTGAATTACAATATCGAATTGAGTGTTCGGGTGATGCTTCCAGGTGGAGGTTTTGATTTGATGCTTCTCCACGCATCGTCCATAGGGATAACCAGGCAAGTGCATGGTAGAATAGTGGATTGTGACGGATGCCTATTGTTTGTTTTATGCCATGATTTATGCCGTCTTATAAAATGATATCACGGCTTATCTGTTGATTGTATTGCCATGAGTGATGCTTATGATTGAGTATCAACATTTGAAGAATGTTGCATTTGCATTGCACCATAAGCATCATGAAAGCCCTACGACGGTAGGCATCCCACGCGGTGGGAATGACAGGACCTACTTTGGTAGGCACATCTAGGGATGGAGGTAGAGGGGCTTCACCGACGGCTTAAGCAACTTCACTATACCGGTATAAGCAGCATACAATGACTCATTATGCATTGCATTTATGGACCTACGATGGTAGGCCTCCCACGACGGTGGGGAAATCAAGACCTACTTCGGTAGGCATCTCCAGGGATGGAGGCAGAGGGGTTTCATCGACGGGTGAAGCAACTTCACTATACCGGTATAAGCTATATATAGAGGTGCATTGCATCGCATTGCATTTGCAGGAAATGAACAGGTGACAGGGAGGAAACCCAGAGATTCTGGGTTACAGTTCATAAATATGATTTGGTGGTTACTGTACCAACGACATAGAATTGATTTACAGTTTACAGTTATAGATTGGATTTACATTTTACAGTTACAAATGTATTACAGATGCATTGCATATCAGTGCATTGCATGAAAGTGACAAAGAAAGTGATACGATTCTGATGCAATTTATTTACTGATTACGATTCTGAGTTGATTTACAATTTACAGTTATAGAGTTGATTTACAGCTTACGGTTCATGAAATCGATTGAGTTGTTAAAATGATGTTACTGTTTTATCGTGTGCTTGCTGAGTCTTCGGACTTACCCTTGCTTTATCGTTATTTTTTTAGGAATCTTTTAAAGGCGACATGCATGGGCAGGAGTAGCACAGTTGTTTCACTTGCAACAGTAATTCACATACCATCTACAATTGACATATTTAGCCTTGGATGGTCTGAGTACCTTTTTGGTAATTAGCAAATTTATATCTCTACTGCGCTTAGTGTCAAGTGTACTGGCTTTTGTCGTTTGGTTGATATTTAAATAAAAGAATTGCTTCGCAAGACCAGCAGCAAAAGTTGGAGTTTGTAATATAATAGAGTAGGTGGTAGAACTTTGGGCTCAGGAAGGAGAGCTGGAGTGTTACAACGTGTCAATGTGCCGGCGGACCCCATTGCTCATGCGGCGAAGGGCACTCTGGTGGCAACCCTCAAAACACTGCAGTGTGAGCTAGCAGATTTTTGGAGTGCCATGCGGGAAATGCAAGATACTCAAAATCAACAAACACCTACGACAAGGGTGGCGGAGGTCACCGTCGAGAGGGCGGACAGCTACAAAGCCCTTATCGTCGCTCGCAATACACTCCGGCGCATGGACCCATAGTCTCCTCTGTCTACCACCCTACAGCAATTCGCGTGGCCGAAAGATTTTAAAATGCCCACTATCGAACTATACAAGGGTGATATGGACCCCCGGGAGTTCGTACGCCTCTATGAGACGGCCATCGAAGCGGCCGGGGGTGACGACTCGACAAAGACGAAGAGATTGTTGCTCGCCCTTCAAGGGATAGCGCTCTCCTGGTTCTTCACCATCGCGTAGAACTTTATATATGCGTGGGAGCAAATCTGGAACCGTATGTACTTCTAAGAGAATTACGTTGAATGAGTGGATGCAAACTAGCTTTTCAATATTAAACAGAAACCTTAAAGCTTCGAGAGTATTTCAAACGCTTTGCTTAAAGTCCACTGCCAAGTGAAGGGCATAAAAGAATGAACGCCCACCTCGAAGCAGAATCGAAGAAACCACCGGCGATGTGGAAGAGGCATAAAGCACCGACGATCTGGAAAACGCAAGGAAGCCCAATACACAGCCAAAGAGGCGAACTGCGGAGCCCAGGACAGCCCATGTCGAACCAGGACAAACGCACAGCGTATACGATGCCACGCGGCGCACGAACGGGGAGTGCGCGGAGCATACGGAGTCACTGGGCTGGAATGGTGAGCTCACTTTGCAGATAATCAAGGTCACCGAATCTTTTGAGTGAAGAAAGCACTCTAGTTGCATGTTGCATTGTTGGTCTTCGTGAAGGATTAGGCTCCAAGCATTGAACAGCAACACTGAGCAAATTAAATACTTCTCTAGCAGTTTCAGCATCCGGTAGTGGGAGTCTGGAGTCCAACAAATCCTTCATTGATACACTTCTCTTGGTTGTGAATGATAGGGATGAAAGGAAGTTGCCTGGATGGAATCCCATAAATAGCTCAAGAATAAGCACCCCGAAGCTGTATACATCACATTTCTCTGTAACATTCGTTGTATATGCTAGCTCTGCAATATCAATGTTGAAAAGATCAGAGTAATGATCCGTATCTAGTATCTATCCATGGGATCATGAATAGACAATATACATATATAAGGACCTGGATAAAAACATGAGACAAGAACTCTAAAATATATCAATAGTATTTCAATGCGTAGTAGCTGGTTGGAGCAGCGAACTTCAGCAGTCTGGTTCTGGCTAATTACTTTGGTCGTTGCTTTTTTGTAATCTGTCACTGGCGCTTATATTACTCTGTGGCTAGGCCTAGTGTCATTCCTAGGTCCTTGCTGGTTGTATTTTGTAAAAACTCTTATTCTCTAACTTAAGGATATGCAGCTCTCCATCGCACAACTAGACAACCTGAAGATGAAAGGGTATCTACTATCTAGTACATATTCACATGTGGGTGCTATCATGCTAACACCTGACATGGACTGCTGGATGAGTCTTGAATGCACTGTATTTAGGGAAACATGGAGAGGAATAATGGACAATTTTAGGGAAACATGGAGAGGAATAATGGACAATTTTAGGGAAACATGGAGAGGAATAATGGACAATTTTACAAAAAAACCAACTCACATACAAGGAGAATATTTATGAGGCGTCCAACCTCCTCAAGTCTACTTTAATCTAGTGCATCTAAACCTCATCAGACAATACACGTGTGTCGCCATGGTAGTTCTCAAATATGGGTCTGCACTAAATACTTCTATGAATGTGTTCCCTTAATGTGACTGCTTCAAATTTTGTAATAGAAAGGAAGCAATATATATTGGAGAACTTACAAAAACAAATACAGTATAAGATAACATTATAAAGCGCAGCAAATACTATAGATATGACCTCATTTTTACCTGGGGCAATATATCCTTGCGTTCCAGCAAGCCTTGTGCAGTTCGAGCCATCAACATTCAGTATTTTAGCCATACCAAAATCAGAGATGCAAGCTGTAAATTCCAGATCAAGTAAGATATTGTTGCTTGTTATATCTCGGTGGACTATGGGTGGAGAACAATCATGATGCATGTATGATAAAGCATGAGCCACATTCATAGCAATATCTATCCTCCTTTTCCAATCCAACTCAACTGCCCTTTCGATGGCCCCCAGAGTTGCTGCTAAGCTTCCTCTCTCTACATATTCATAGACAAGAAACTTGCCTTGGCTAGTAGAGCAATACCCAAATAGTTTCACAATGTTTCAATGTCGGATCTGCATTAAGACTTCTATTTCACGATTGAAAATATCCTCATTCATGAAACTCTCATCTTCTAAAATGTGGACCTTCTTAACTGCAAATATACCTATCGGAAGTACAGCTTTGTAGACAGATCCATATCCCCCAGTACCAATGCAATGTGCCTCGCTAAAATTCTCTGTTGTTTCAGCAATTTGCTTGAACATGTCTCTCCCATCAATGTTCCAAACACAAAACATTTTTTCATGCGACACTTCATCTGTATTATGTGACTTCGATGTCTTTCTTTTATGTCGGAACATCAATATTGTTGCTGCAATAAGAACAGAACATATGAAAACAAGGAATGTAGCTAATAAAATGGCTTTATATTGTTTCCTTTTTTCTCCACTTCGAGTAGGACTACAAAGAGGCAATCCTTTCACTACACCACATAGCAGCTTATTGTGCACGAACCATTCAATTGGAGCTTCTTCAAAGAACCTACTTTGAGGGATTGGTCCTTCCAGTTCATTGTACGATACATCCATGAATGTCAAGCTTGTCATGCTCTGAAAGGATGATGGAATGGAGCCATTCAATTTATTGTGTGAAAAATTCAATGCCTCTAGCATGTTCAGACCACTTAGTTGACTTGGTATGACCCCTGCGAATGAATTATGACTCAAATCCAATAGTTCACGTAGGTTGACTAACATCCCTAGCTCGATAGGGATGCTGCCTTTGAAGTTATTGTTACTTAACTTCAAAAATTGAAGCTTGAAACAATGGTTGATTGATCCTTGTATAGACCCACTTAGGTCCTTCCAATTTCTTGTGGTATGCTTCCGTGGAGCAAATTGTCTGCAAGGCTCAGGTGGTACAATTTTTTTAGATTTCCCAGTACACTTGGCAGCTCTCCTTCAAGCTTGTTTGATGAAACATCAAGTAACCCTAGTTGAGGCAGCTGCCCCATGCTGGTGGGTATTTTTCCCGTGAGATTGTTGTTTGAGATGTTTAGCATGGTAAGATTATGACATTCCCTCCAGTGATGAGATAATTGGCCAAATAATTTATTTGAGCTCATATCCATATACATAAGATTTGGATAAGCTCCCAACTCAGAGATATCTCCTTCTAGTTGATTTCTTTCAAGACGAACTCTGACTAGGCTTCTGCAATTTATGAAACTTGATGGCAGGGGTCCGTTCAGGTTGTTGTCAAAAGCAATGAATCTCTGGAGCAAGCCTCCCGCACATAATTCCCGTGGCAAGGCACCAGAGAGATTGTTACCATTGAGTTCCAAATATTCGAGATTCATTAAGCTACCAAATTCTTGAGGAATGTATCCAGAAAATTGATTATCATCAAGGCGCAAGTTAGTGAGTTTAGTTAAATTCCCTAGGCTCTTTGGAATGGATCCTATCAGTGTATTGTTGCTAAGCCCCAGGTTTTGTAAATTCATTAATTTCCCTAATTCTTGAGGAATGTATCCAGATAATCGATTATCATAAAGGTACAAGGTAGTGAGTTTAGTTAAATTTCCTAAGCTGTTTAGAATAGAACCTGTTAGTGTGTTGTCGCTGAGCTCCAGGTCTCGTAACTTCATTAATTTCCCTAATTCTTGAGGAATGTATCCAGATAATTGATTATGATGAAGGTACAGGGTAGTGAGTTTAGTTCAATTTCCAAAGCTGTTTGGAATGGAACCTATCAGTGCGTTGTTGTTAAGCCTCAGGTCTTGTAAATTCATTAATTTCCCTAATTCTTGAGGAATGTATCCAGATAATTGATTACCATAAAGATACAAGGTAGTGACTTTAGTCAAATTCCCTAGGCTCTTTGGAATGGAACCTATCAGTGTGTTGTTGTTAAGCCCTAGGTCTTGTAAATTCATTAATTTCCCTAATTCTTGAGGTATGTGCCCAGAAAAGTTCTTACCCCAGAGATACAAGGTTGCGAGTTTGTGCAAGTCATCTATATTGCTTGGGATAGAACCTGAGAAGTTATTTAGACTAAGATCCAGGTACTCTAGGTTCGTTAATTTTAGTACATCTTGGGGAAAGGGGCCTGCTAGTTTGTTTTGGGATATTGCTAGTATGTTTAGGTTTTCTAATTTTACTGTAACTCCAGGAATGGACTGCACGGATGAGTTAGCTGGACTAAAGGAAACTGCACCAGAAAGGTTATTGCCAGATAGATCTAACCTTACCAAGTGCTTTAGGTGGCCTATTTCACAAGGGATAGGACCGGTCAAGTGATTGCTTGACAAGTTTAGGTTCACAAAATTCTCTAGTTCACCTATATGCCTTGGTATTTCGCCAGAAACTTCGTTGTCGTTGAGCATTAACAAACGCAGGTTTGTCAGGTTCGCCAAAACAGGTGGAATTGAGCCTCTTATCTGATTGCCATGCAGATCCAAAGCATCGAGCGCTTTGAGGAGCTCAACATCCGGAGGAATTCTCCCGGTAAGCCTGTTGCGTGGGAGCTCGTGATCCGTCAAGGCTGTCAAGGCCGAGAAGTTGAGGGCATCGAGTGTCCCTCTCAGCCGCATCCCCCGCAGAGAGATCTTGGTAATCACCGGGTGCCTTGCTTGTGTACTGCACCTGATGCCACGCCAGTTGCATGGCCATGTCTTGTTTCCCCAGGATTGCAGGACGTGCTGCTTTGGGAGAGTGGCTTTCCATGCAAGGAGAGCTCCGGCTTGTTCTTCGAGAGATGGCAGCACCGCAGCGGCCGAGACAATTGCGGCGGTCGCCATCACCATCAGTATGGTGAGCGAGGCAAGTTTTGTGAAAGACAAGGGCTCCATGGCTATGGTAGAAATTGGTTCTAGTTCTGTACCTTTCGGAGTTTACGGCGGCACCTTAAATTGCCACACCTGTGCCGCTGTCTCTTTCCCTACAGTAACTGTGGCCGTGGAATTGACTGGAGTGTTGAATGCTTGATGGAGAGAGTGTCGTTACGCCAACTCCATCAGACATTGTATTGATTGCATTTTGAAGACATAAAATTGACGAGCAACGAAAATGAGCAGTGATGAACAATGAAAAATCACTATTCGTTTAGAATTTGTCTTTTTCATATCTCTTAAATGCAATCAAGTTTGGTCTTGAAATTTTACATGGCTACATATATAATATGTCCTCCCCTACATCTTCAATTTTTTAGAAATTTTTTGAAACCTTTATACATAGATAATATGATGTAAGAGGGTAGCAGAGATATCTCCTTCACTGATGAAGTAATAAAGTTGTTGTTCTATATTCACTTTGCCGCAAATCTATCCATTTGAAGCACTGGTAAGTTGCACCTAGAGTAGGAGTGGGATGCATGGGAACACCCGAAGAGTTACTATTTGCACCATATTCAAGGAGTGATGCATGGGATACTACACTACGTCCTAGAGTGGTCTTATTATATATCCATCTACGGATCTACCTCAGTGTCCGAAACAGACACCATAAGTTGAATAAATTCAGGGAAGAGGACAGAATATGGAATGACATATTCCTGGTCCAATTCAAGCAAGCTTAGGGAACTCAAAAGTAACTAAAGATTACATCTTTGGTCTTAATCAGCTTTAATTCCGCATCAACAAATCCTGGGAGCTGGGCAACTGCCCTAAGCTTCAAGTTCGGAGTTACTATTATTTTGCCGGAAGGCTAGTTTTACCTTGACATCGATGTTAAAAAGAGGAACCGAAGCACCTGACACGGCAGTGCAGTATAAAGGACTCTGTCGTGCTCATATAGTGTTTAAATGTTTGCGAAACAGATATTGTTAAGCAAGAGAGTCTTACCATGAGTAATGTTGTGGTTCGTCAAAAGTATAGGGCACCGAAGGTAGTATACTGTACTAGTAGTAATTTGTTACATGTCAGGACCTCAGATTGTCTTGCGCTTTGGAGCATATATAGAAAAATTCTTTTTTGAACGATATATACAAATTTTCTTTCAGAAATAGAAGCAAGTTTCTGAATGGTATACTTGCTTTCACTACAAGAGTTCGGTCATTTAGTGGCGAAACTTAGTGATGAAACATGTTTTTATCACTATTAATCAAATTTATAGGGACTAAACAAAAATTTCTCACTACTTTGTCAATTATTTGTGACAAAATACAAAATCACCACAAGATAGTGTAGTAGTGATAATTCTACAGTGATGAACTACTACGTGGTCACTACTTTATTTAAAAATAGTGACAAAATATTATGTCATCACATGATGCTCTAATAGTGACAACTTTATAGTGGCGACTATCACAGTATCACAACTTCATTTATAATTAGTGACAAAACATTATGTCATCACAAGAAGCCTCAGTAGTGATATTTCTTTAGTGATGAAATATCACCTTTGTCACTATTTATAATTAGTGCCAAAATATTATGTCATCGCAGGACATGTACTTAGTAGTGATGATTATTTAGTGACAACTTTATGGTTGTTTGTAGAGATTTTGTCACAACTATTTTGATTGAATATGATGGCTGATTACAAGATATAATTTGGTAAGATAATTTAAAGGGTGGATGGTTAGTGCTTCATGGTCTTGTATGAATTGCTCCAAGCTCACCAGAAAGGGTTGATGACAAGCAGCTAGTGCTTAGCTTAGGTGCCGTTTGGTTGCGCTGAAATAAGCTAGTTTATGGTTGAAATTACATTATAGCTAGTTGAAATTACACTGTAACTAATGGTGACTTATTTGACGTAATTAAATTAAAAAAATAAAAATAGAAAAAACAGGTTAGCCCATCACAGATAATACAAACGAATATGGGAAAAAAAGAACCAGTAAAAAAGCTCGAAAAAAGGCCAAAAAACAGAAAAAGATGAAATTTAGAAATAGTAAAAAATAAGTCAGAAACCAAAAAGTTAAGCTAAAATGTGCAATGCCTTAATCAGTCATTTACAGCACCATTATAGTTGGTAACCCATATACGAATGCACTAAACAGCACATGCATACACGCATTACATGCATGCATGTACCACGAATCAACACGCATAGACTCAAGTACACAAAAAAAAGGCGTGTATGGGACCACTTCTCGCCAGGCCCACGAGTCAATTAGCCTACGTATTGCGTGCGCGTCGGGTCCATATACAAGCTCACAACTGTGACGAGTGGCTCAACAAAGCAATACTTGTATCAGGCACGTTCTAGCCGGCATGAGTGTAATCTCCAAGTGCTCCACGTCGATATCAATGAAACGTTTGAGTGCGATCGCCAACCAAGAAAAAACCCTTACTTTTAAAATTTTTTTGATGTAGTTGAAACATTAGGTAGTCCTCCATATGACTCCAGACTACGGATGAATGCATATCTATGAAACGTTTGAGTGCGATCGCCAAGCAAGAAAAAAAATCCTTACTTTTTTTTAAAAAAAATGATGTAGTTGAAATATTAAGTAGTGCTCCATATTGAGGCTTCAGACTACGGATGAATGGATATCAATGAAACGTTTGTGCGACTGCCAAGCAAGAAAAAAACCCTTACTTTTTTAAAAAAATTGATGTAGTTGAAACATTAGGTAGTCCTCCATATCAAGACTCCAGACTACGGATGAATGCATATCTATGAAACGTTTGAGTGCGATCACCAAGCAAGAAAAAAAACCTTACCTTTTTTTTTTTAAAAATGATGTAGTTGAAATATTAAGTAGTGCTCCAGACTACGGATGAATGGATGTCAATGAAACGTTTGTGCGACCGCCAAGCAAGAAAAAAACCTTACTTTTTTTTAAAAAAAATGATGTAGTTGAAATATTAAGTAGTGCTCCATATTGAGGCTCCAGACTACGGATGGATGGATATCTATGAAACGTTTGAGTGCGACCGCCAAGCAAGAAAAAAACCCTTACTTTTTTTTAAAAAAAATTGATGTAGTTGAAACATTAGGTAGTCCTCCATATCAAGGCTCCAGACTATGGATGAATGCATATCTATGAAACGTCTGAGTGTGAATGCCAAGAAAGAAAAAAAAACCTTACTTTTTTAAAAAAATTGACATAGTTGAAATATTAGGTCTCTGCTTCGATCGCCAAAATCCGTTCAACATGAAGAAGAAAACTCCATTGTACTGCGTTCTTCAAGTGTTCTTTTTCCCCTCTTCCTTACCATGGCAAGTCATCGAAGAATAACTCCAATGGACAGAAAAAGAAAGACGTTTAAAGACCCTCCTGGCCCATCAAAAATGATAAAATCTTTGACGCAAGACGAAGAGGCAACCTATATCATCTTGACTTGGTTCTTCTTCCCCTGTTTTTTTTAAGAAGAGGAACAGCCTCTGGGCATATTGCAAAGCAATGTGCTCTTCAACAGAATGCATGACGGTGACTCCCGAGGACGATCATCTCTAGTGTGGTTACAAACTACATAGTAAACCGAAGGGGATATCTGGAGCCTTACAAGTGGTGATGACTTTGCTAGAAATTTGTGCTATCTAAATTTGGCTGAAAAGGAGAACTCTTTTGTAATACCACTGAATTGCAAAAGAGTAGTAGTGCAGTGTAGTTGGACCAAAAAGCCCATATTGCCATTTCCAGCCAAGGCTAAAGGGGAGGGGCAGATGCGACATTTCACAATGAGAGTGGTGGCCTTAAGTAGACAAGACAACACACAGCCACTTTGCTTGCTCCACCTTTTCTGTCACAGCCGCAGCAGCCAAGCACATCATTTCCCCCCAGCCGAGAGAAAGAGAGGGAAGGCAGGAAGGAGGAGAGCAAGGTGAGGGGAGGCCCTAAGGAGCTCGGAAGGGCCAGAAAGTGAGGACGGCACCGACATCAACAGAGGACGCCGGCGACCGCCGAACTCACGCCAAGCCGACTCGTGAGTAAGCCCACCATTCCCTCCACAATCCCATAGCACAGCACCATAGCATGCAAAAGGTAGAGCAAATCAAAGCTAGAAGTAGGTAGTAGAGAGGGAGATCGCCTAATAGGGTGGCCACGGCCGC
This sequence comes from Bonia amplexicaulis, assembly GCA_036346245.1. Lineage (NCBI taxonomy): Eukaryota > Viridiplantae > Streptophyta > Magnoliopsida > Poales > Poaceae > Bonia > Bonia amplexicaulis. The sequence continues at coordinate 6,061,635 of CM070740.1, forward strand.
AAACCGTGGCTGGCGAGCTCGAAGCCGGGGCCAGGGAACCGAGGGAGGCGTGGAGGCGCAGGCAACCGAGGGCGGAGGCGCACGCCGGAGCCGAGGACGACGGCCGTCGGCCGTGCCGACCGGCAGCGGCACCCATCGCCCCATCGCCACGCCGCAGAAGGCGGATCCGGCCCGGGCCGGCGGATCCGAGGCGGCGAAGAAGGGGCGGCGGGGGGCGGCCGGTGAGCCGAGGCCAGCGGGCCGAGCCCGCCCGCACGCCGTCGTGCCGCCTGGGGAGGCACCTGTGTGCGGTCGCGCACGAGAGAGAGGGAGAGAGTGAGGGGAGCCGTGGAGGAGAGGCCGGCGGTGGCCCGGCGACCGGCGGCGAGGGAGGGCCGGCGCACCCGAGCACGCAGCCGCCTCGCCTGGAGAGGCGCCCGAGAGAGAGAGGCATGAGGGGATAAGGCCGGTTCAGCCGAAAGAAAGAAAAGAAAGGGAGGAGAGAGAAAGGAGAGGAAAGAAGGAAAAAAGAGAGAAAGGAAAAGGGAGAGAAAAAAAGAAAGAAAAGGGAAAGAGAGGAGAAAAGAAAAAAAAGTGAAAGAAAAGAAAAGAGGAGAAAAATAAAAGAAAAGAAAAATAGAGTGGTTCCTACGCGTCAGGTCCTTAATCCCGGGTATTTTGCCCGAGTCGGGTCAGGCACGTAGAATCGTCGTTATCCGCTTAAGTCCTGGTTTTTGATTCGATGCATTGAGTCGGGTTGACGTTTGTACAGGTGAAGGTCCTGAGTCGACGCCGTCTGCACGTCGCTTCGCTCCATTTGGTTAACAGGCAAGTGCATGGTAGAAACGGTAAACCAAAAAGTTTATGAAAATTTGTGCTGTTTACATGATATGATGATGTTTATGTGGAAATGGATGCTTATATGACGTGATGTTGCAAGGTAAATTATGGTAATGATGTCGTAATAGGGTGGGCAATGATACTTACCTGCTAATGATGTTAATGATGAGCATGATTATGATAATGGACATATGCATTTGCATCATGTGCACTCAAGAGTGAGGGCGGTGAGAAAGTCCCTAGCTACGAGTATAGCTAGCGGACTAATCCGGAGTGCTCTTGAGTAAGACCTATTTCAGTAGGCCTCCACGGGAGTGGAGAGACCCCCGTGCCGAAATGGGCGGACCCAAGATTATGGGTGAACATCGACGGGTGTTCACTCGGCAATACCGGTATTTGCAATGTGATGAGCAAATGTGCATGTAGAGCAGGATGCATTGCATTAATGATGTGGAAATGTGGAACTTTGAAAATGATGATACGAGCATGGCTATGTATGCAGAGTATGCTATGGCTAGATTAAATTGTGTTCATGTTTGGTTAGTATTTATTGTCCTATTATGTACTTGCTGAGTCTTTCGACTCACCCTTGCTTTGCTGTTGTTTTTAGGTGACCGTTGAGGACGACATGCATGGGTGAGAGTAGCACATGAATGTTCTTCACGAACCAACATCACCTTTTGTACCACCTTTTGTCAGTCTATGCTAGTCTCTGCTAGGCTGCTAGAGTATGGGCTAAACGAAGAATTATGTTGTATCTATTCGCTGCTATCTAAATATTTTAGTGTGGATTTTCTGGTAATTGAAGGTAGAAATTTGCATTGGTGGTAGCATTCTGGCCCAGAGGATGGGCGGGGTGTTACATCTTTCTTCCCCATGACGTACTTAGACACATATTTATAAGCATGGGGGCATGTTACATAAACATCTCTACCCAAGTGTACCCTTGTAGAGATAAACATATCATTTATCCTACTTAGAGTTACATAAATACTCCTATCTAGATCTATATTTATAGAGATAAACATGACACTGGCCCTATAGGTTGACAGTCCTACTAGTGTCTTGGATTGACTGGGCTAAAGTAAGGACCACTTCCCCAACAGTCTCCACACCCTGCTCGCCTATAAAAAAGTCTAGCACTTCACGAGCCATGGAGTTACTTTTTCTTACAGAGATAGCACGCGAGCACATCACATACACATATGTACTTGTGCATCCCGTAAGAGTTGCCATTGCCGAGCCTTTCGATGATGAGAACTCCCATCTTACTCTAGCATCCTTCCACCCTTGTCTTCTTTCATTGGTTGGCATGATCGTTTTTGAAACAACCTTAAAATTTTAAAATTGTTGGGTTTTCTTAGAGTTTGCTTGAATTCCCAAACCAGCCCAATTTGGTAACCTTCTTTGATTTCCACCTTCCCCCTTTGGCCGCTCGCTTTCCCAATTAGAAGGTGCCATTTCTTTCCCCTCCGCCTCTCCCCTGTTCAATCGTGCTGGGCTAGCTTTGCCCTCGCCGCAACTCTATTCACTGTTCGCACCGTGCCCTCTCTTGAACTTGCCAATTCAGCCATGCTCGTCATCGCCCCAACACCCGTCTGCCACCCCGTACTGTCCATGCCACCTTGCACTGTGCGCTGTGAAGACTTTGGCCGCCGCTGCTTTTCCTTGCCTCACCCGGCTGACGCAAACCCCCTTGTCGTAACTCCCTCTCATCAGCCCTGGCCAGTCAGTCAGCACTGTAGTACTCTACCCATCACCTCGTCGACTGTGCCCCTCGCCATCACCTCCCTCCATGCGCTGGCGTCACCTGAATCGAGTCCTTGCTCCCACCGCCATAGCACCCCTTAAAAGCCCAATTGGTTGCCTAAACCCCCTCACCTCGTTGCCAATCGGTCGCTTGAGCCACTTCCTTGACCACCCTCACTCTCAACAGCCACCGCTGAGCTCCCCTGCATCGGTAAGGCCGTTTGGCCATTTATTTGCCTCCGACCATAACCTTCCAATTGCTTGCCACCACAACTCCCTTGGACCACCTCAAACTCATAGCCACCACTGTTGGACCAATCCCTAAGCCCTATCTCGCTAGCGCCATAAGCCCTCGCCAGCTGTATAGCCCTCTCTGTGGACAGCCCTCCTAGGAACTCTTCAACCCAAACTGCCGCCACCACTATAATTCTTGTGTCCCGTAGATGGTCAAATCACCCTCAACCATGCCGAAAAGTCATCGGAAAGCCGTTGAGCTATAGTAGGATCAATCACCTTCTCTCTTGTTGCAAACCTTAACCATCATATTCCGCCCCTCCCAAGCCCCTAAAATGGAATCCCTAGATTGAGGAGATCCCTTAGGTGTCCTCGCTCGTCGCCGATGAGTCTTTTTAGTGCTGCTCTAACTGCCCCCGTCGAGGCCCTGTTTGGCAGCTATGTGCCATCCAAAGGAAGAAAAAGGATTGAGGGGAGGGCGCCGTGGTGAAATCGTGGTCGTCCACATGTCGTAGATCAACAGCCGTGTGCGCACATGTAGGGCTGAGAAACCGCACACCGCTGGGCCAAAGTAACTAGTCCACATGCCGTTTTTCCTTTTAAGCCACCGAGCCATGCGTCACTGTGCAAACAGGCCAGCCCACTACTGTAGCGATCACTGTTCATCCAAAAACCCTAAAACCAAACATACCTCTATTTTGATCGTTTCAACCCCGTGAACCCATTTTCGACCTCCGCTTCTCTAAACCAAGTCTCGATAAAATCCAACCCATCCAATTTGGCTTTATTTCATTTTATTCCTGTTTATTTTATTTTATATTTCTAGGTTGATTAATCTCAAACATGGATTTCTTATCATTTTATGAGTTTGTGCTAGCTCGCAAGTATTCCGAGGCAACCGTCCAAGGACCGGATCTGGGCATTAAAGTGATCGAGAGCAAGCCTAAAGTCTACAGAGAAGATTGAAGATATAGGGAAAGGAAGCAAGTCCTTATATTGATTATGTTGAACCTCATTTTCAAATGCAATATTTTGTTTTCAAATACAAATGCAAGCTGGACATTATTCTGTATATAGATTGTCTAACTACACCATACCATTGATTCCCTTTTATATTCCTTACTTGAGTATACTTTTTTCTTATCACCATAGGATGCTAATAATGCTAGATCATGATTGTGCTTAGATATGCTTTAGGGGTAATAGTAAATACAACACAAACATTGCCAACAGTATCTGGAAACATAATAATGGTAGTGGAATGTGGGTTGCCACTGGAAACAGGGTTTATTTTATAAAATGTTGGAAGACCTGGGCGAGTGGTTGACTTGAGACCGGTGTAGAAACTAGCCAAGGTCTGGATTGTTGGTTTGTCTCGCCTGAGTCGATTAGGACCGAATCTGTGTACACTCATTTCTACACCCAACCGTACAACCACAAATCTGGTATGGGATGAACTTGGCCAACTAATTTGCTTAGTTTCGGTGTGAACTCTTGCGCATGTGTAGTTAGGTTGAGGATAACCTGTGGGGTCATTGCCCGATAAAAAGAGACAGGGGTAAACCTATAGGGGTCACTGCCCAGGAGGAAACTAAAAGGTCCTTGCCTTTACATGGAGTGCGCACTCGCTAATAAAGGGGTTACCTTAATAACGGAGATACCTTAGTGCTAAAGGATTTGTACCTCTAGAGTAGGGGAAAGCCTTGAACTAAGTATTGTAAAAGTCTTGTTATGATTACTCAGTCGCATACTTACAGAAGTGTGTAATGATCGATATTATGAGATAATCATATCTTGTGGGTAAAGTTGTATACCTCTGCAGAGTGTTATAATCTATTTGAATAGCCGTGCCCCCGGTCATCGACAAAGTGTGAAAATACTATAGTGCGTAGTTTTCATAAATTGGTTGTCAGTATGATGTGGTAAAGGACATGGACTAAGGTCCACGGACCGATCATGTGAAATACATGTGAGCAGAGTTACTCCTATATAATCAAATGCTTATGAATATTTTACTTATTTTATTTCTGATAAAATGACTAAGTCATAGATTTGAAAACTAGTTATGATATGATATTGAAAATCCGACTTCACGCAAAAGAGACATATTGCCATCCTTGGATTAAGCCTTACATGTAGATATCAGCGCTGTAAATGCATTCTACTATAGGACCTTATTGAGTACTGTTGGTTGTACTCAATCTTACTATATTTCCGCCACAGTGCTTTTGTTTCACTTTTGGGGATTATCCAAATAAGAATCCCATGACAAGCATCACATAAATTTGTGACGTAAGATTGTCAAAGCTTCATCTGCTCTGTTTTTCAAAAACAAAAAAAGTGACTACCTGTGACTCAAGTATAATCACAATGAAATAAATTTTTGCCGCACATAAAAACAGCCAGTGATGGGGCTGTCGTCACAAATAGATGTACATTTATGATGATAGAGCCATCACTTTGACAAAATATAAATTGCCGATTCACTTCCCACATACTTAATTGGAATAGTGAGAAAGAACATTGTCACAAGAAGCATCGCCCAGTGATGAAACTGTTACAACTAGCATAACCCAATTTGTGACTAAATAAATTTTCACTTTTATGACGTATAATTGTGATGACTTAATTGTCACAGTTGTTTTTTAAAAGTGGGAAATTTCGCCATCGCTACAAGCATAGTTAGTGATGAAATCATCTTCACTAATTTAGACCTATTTGTGACGATGTATGTCCTCGCTAATGCACATATTAGTAGTGATACCTTTTGCCGTTACTAATGAGAACCATTGTTTGTGGGGAATGAAAATTCGACACTATGTTAGCTGTGACTTGAGTATTAGTGATGACCAGCGACGATTGCAAATATAGTCACACATAGTAATTTGTGATGAAAAACTTTGCCACAAAAACCCTATTCCCTTGTAGTTTTTGTTACTTAGTGGCTTTTTGGCATCAGTGCAAAGACATCACTTCCAAATGTCCCCCTCCACCACTCCTACTCAGTTGGGGTTACTGCTATCATAAATATTGTGTGTATATTTATGAGACCCAATTCTTATCCTATCCCTCAATATTTTCAAAGATAGGGGTAAATCGGTAGAGGGATGGCCAGATTCACTGATATTTTACTCACCAGCTCTCTCTCTCTCTAGCGCTCTTGGTTCTCTATTCTCTATAGAGAAGGGTAAACAGTACCCATTGTTATGGCTCATACCGCAACAGTTGGTATGACAAATTTTTTCGCAGTACCCAATACCCACATCTTTTCGCACACAAGTTTTCTTTTTTTAAGACTTAATTTTTATTTTTTGAAGACGGAATTTCTTGGCCATGAGAGAATTTCACATGAACTTGCCAAAAAAATCCATCTGCAATGGTGAAGGAAGACGATCGAATTGCAGTTCCAGAAGATTCAGACATTCTTGTCCCAATGAAAGAGGAGTGGAAGGAGGCGACTCCCCGTATGAGTCTGCATGATTCACCAAGTGCAGCTGTGCAGGACAGCAAAGCAAAGGAAAAGCAGAGTGGCACGTTTTTGCAAAGCACTATGCATGAGCACGTCCCTGCAGGAGCCTCAAGCTCAAAAAGGAAAAAAGAAATCAAATCTGAATCTGATTGTTTATGGATATTTCAACCTCCAAATGGGTTATCCAACACCAACCATCATCCAATGCGGGATGCGGTGCGTGCTGAAATAGCAGAGGCGTCGTTTTTCAGACATCAGTGGGATTCATATCCCATCCTCAGACTAGTCATTCTGAGCTTTACACCGAACTCTATCTGAATGGAAAGCCAGGCTTTCCACTGGGTGGTGTTGATTAATGTTTTTGTCTTAAGTGATGCTCTTATCGCCGTGTAATCGCCTTCAAGTTGTATGAAATGGAAATCATTATTACAACTTTTATACCAATATGACAACAGAAGAAGTGAATGATGTCTTCAAATTTTCTCTCAATAATTCGTTGATTCTTCACTCTAATATATGATAAGCTATGAATCAAGAAACCAGAATTATGAAAAATCACTGTGCTACAGTAAAATCAGCTCGGTAAACAGTGAAGTTGGTCTATTTCAAATCCAAAAAATTATATAACTTTTGATCCACTAGTAAGCGTGCACGTGAAATCCACGTCAAAAGCATTAACGGTTTAAATTTATTTTATTCCAGAATTTGCAAGACATGGATCGCCTTAAGCACATACTAAATAATGAGTCATTGCAGTAGAATTGATAGATGTAATTTTCATATAAAAATGAGTAAGCAATAACATATTATTGTTATTTTCCTTTTTGGTAACTCTACTATAATAACTCTAGGATTATAACTTTAGGCAAAAAAAAAGTTATCATCCTTTCAACTGAAGAAAAAAGGCTAATGAACTAAAAGATATCACTAATTTGAGTACCACTTGTTGACACCAGAAGATGAAAGGGTATCTACTATCTAGTACATATTCATATGTGGGTGCTATCATGCTAACTCCTAACATGGATTTCTGGATGAACGTTGAATGCACTGTATTTAGGGAAATGTCCTCAAGTCTGCTTTAATCCAGTGCATCGAAACCTCATCTGACAATACATGTTCGTTGTCATGGTAGTTCTCAAATATGGGTCTGCACTAAATACTTGCCTGAATGTGAATGCTTGAAATTTTGTAACAGAAACGAAGCAATATATATTGGAGAACTTACAAAAACAAATGCAGTATAAGGTAACATTATAAAGCCCAACAAATAAAATAGGTATGATCTCATTTTTACCTGGGGCAATATATCCTTTTGTCCCAACAAGCCTTGTGCTGTTTGATGCTTGCACATCTAGTATCTTAGCTATACCAAAATCAGAGATGCAAGCCCTGAATCCCTGATCAAGCAGAATATTGTTGCTTGTTATATCTCGGTGCACTATTGGTGCAAGACAATCATTATGCATGTAAGATAAGGCGTGAGCCACATCCTACGTTCTCTCGTTACATTGCTCTGCCTTTTATACCAAACTCTACGACTACGACACGGAGACAACTACGACTCCGAGATAGACTCGAAAACTGACTTGTACGCGGAAACAAATTCGTACATGACTCGAACACATATAATACAACAAAATTGACTCGAATACGAATAAACAAGATTACTAACTCTAACAGGAGAATAGATGGTACAATAGTTATTATAGCTAACAAAATCGCTTTGCATTGCTTTCTTTGTCCATCACCCAGAGTCTGAGTTGGGTTGCAAAGAGGCAAGCCCTTAACTGCACCACATAGATGCTTATTATGCATGAACCACTCAATTGGAGCTTCTTTGAATATCCCATTTTGTGGGACTGCACCTTCCAATTCATTATATGACACATCCATGAATGACAAGCTGATCATTTTCTGAAAAGAAGGTGGAATTGTGCCATTCAATCAAGGTTTCAAATAGCCGGCTAAGACATTTAGCGGATGGATTCCGCAGAGGTTACAAAGGCTATAGCGGGCTATAGCCTCAAATAGCCTCATTTAGCGGATTAGTAAAAGTATATGTAAAAAACTCAGAATTCAATGTTTTATGCACATACAAGCATATAATCAAGGATATTTTAGCATACAAAAACATTCATAGCAGCAAATAGTGAGGCATAATACATTCCTTCAGGACATTATGAAACAAACACATAAGTTCAATAGATTACAGTCCATAATTCTCCAAATAAACTCACAAACTAAACTAAGGCAGCTCATGCAATAAACTTATCTATTCATCTTCTGAATTAGCAGAATCAGAAGTTTGAACCTGCATTGAAATGTTGCCATCTTGGTTACCCTCTGATTCAGAAGAAGAGGCTGCAGCCTTTGAAACATCATGCATAAGAGATTCCAAGCTCCTGAGTTTCTTCTTCTTAGGGCGCACAGGCCGCTTCCTTTTGGCTGGTGCTTGTGTTGTTGATGCTCCCTGTGGTGCTCCACCTTGCTCTTGTGCAACTTCATGATCTCCTTCTTGTCCTTCATTTTCATTTGGTACAATGCCAAGAATAAACTCATTCTTGTGATCCTCCGAACATCATCTAATTCCTTTAGTATGGGATCTCTACTCTTGTTGTCTTTCTTGAGCTTTAGTATGGAGTTAAATTTCACAAATACAAGATCTCTCATCCTGTCATGAACTAATTTGTTGCGCCTCTTTGTGTGAACCTAGCAGCATGTAGGTGAAAAAAAATAAGCTGTACAAATCATGACAAAGCTGGGTCAAAAATGGGAATGACCAATTCAAATCACCATAGGTACTAGGAGCATTATCTTACCTGTTCAAAGGCTGACCAATTCCTCTCACAAGCTGAGGAGCTGCATGTCAAATTTAGAATCCTTGTCGCCAATATTCTCAGATTTGGTGTGATTGTGCCATGATTTAGCCACCATTTTGCTGCATGAACAAGTTTCGAGTTAATCAATGGCGATGATATTCATCAGGCATATTATATTCATCTTATTCACCTGGATTGAAGTTCTTGTTTCTCCTCTGCCTTGTGGCAATGTCATGACCAAATGTTCCTTGCTGTTCTTGATATATGTTGAGTTCTTCAATTATGTTGTCTTGTGTTCCTTCTTCATCAATCATCTTTGTAATACATGAAATTACAGCAGCTCTAAATGATCCATCATACTCAATCTCTGACTTGTTTGGGTAATAATAATAAGGGTTCAAATAATACCCAGCCAAGTGAAGTGGGGTCTTGAGCTTGTTGTCCCACCTTTTGTCAATGATATCCCAAGCAACTTTGAATCTACTCTCCTTATTGTCAAACCTCATAGAAATTTCTTTCTTTGCCTCAAGCATACATCCATGTAAGAATCCCATGGCTGGCACATCACTGTCCATTCTCCTCAGCACATTAGCCAATGGTTCAAAGAAATTAACAGCCATGTCAACATTTTTCCAGAAAGTTTCAGATTTGACTACTTTGTTGGCTTTACTCCCCTTTTCCTTCTTCAAATAACCCAATTCATTGAGCTCATCTGATCTGAAGAGTCTTGTCAAATTCTTCTTGTTGTCTAGCAGACTTTTCAGATTCAAATAAGCTGTGGCAAATCGAGTAACTCCAGAGCGAACCAAATCTTTCCCAAGAAATTTCCTCATCAAATCCAACACTCTTGCATGAGCATATAGGAATGTAGTAACTTGTCTTGCATCAAATTGTCTCGCTCAACTATTTCAAGCTTCCCAAGGTCCTCTAGCATCGATCCAAACAAAGGAGCAAGACATCCATTCCAAAATATGGAAGGTCTCTTTGCTGCCATTAGACTTGCCGCTGCTACATTGACACTAGCATTGTCAGTGACCACTTGGACAACATTTTCCTCCCCTATCTCTTCGATGCATCTGTCCACAAGGTCAAAGATATATTTGCCATCTTTTTTGACAGATGAGCAGTCCACAGAATCCAAGAATAAGACACCATAAGCACTATGGACGACTAAATTCATTACTCCCCTGCCCTTCTTGTCTGTCCATGCATCTGTCATAATTGTACAACCTGTGAGCTGCCATGATTCCTTATGGTTCTTGAAACCATCAATCACCTTTTGCTTCCTTTTTTGTAGGAATGGTCCACTCATCTCATAGTGACTAGGCCCTCTCAGTCCTCTACCGAAGGCTCCAATGGCCTCAAGCATATGGGCAAAGCTTGGAAGATTCACCGTGTTGTGTGGAATGCTAGCTTCATAGAAAAATTGGCATATATACTCACAAGCTCTATCCCTCCTCTCTTCTCTTTGCTGAGTTGACAACTTTGTTTGAACCTTATTCTTCTGAATAGTCTCTTCCATAGAACACGGCAGCGCTGGATAGGCCGCCTATGCAATTGCAAACCGAAAAAAATTAGCTAACCCTAAACCAGTCGCTATATGAGCATCCCTGCACTAACATGCTAGCTATTCAAACTAAAACCTCTCAATCTCTAAAGTAAAAGTGTAAAACTTGCCTTGTTGTTGCTCTGGTTGGGACATGGTCTTCCTCAGCTGCCGCCACCGACGGGATCTACTCACCTAGGCGATGGATGGTGTGCGTGGGCGCCGTCTTGAGTGCACGCGGGCGGGCGGGCGTGGCGTGGCCGGGAGGCGGCGGGCGGCGGCACGGCTCGGACTCGAGAGGCGGGCGGCGGCACACGGCTCGGGAGGCGTGGCGGCGGCGCGGCTCGGGAGGCGTGGCGGCGACGGCACAGCTCGGGAGGCGTGGCGGCGGGCGGCGGCACGGAGCTCGAGAGGCGTGGCGGCGCGGGCTCGGGAGGCGTGGCGGCGACAAAGACAGCTCGGAGGCGTGGCGGCGGCGGCGGCACGGGAGCTCGGGAGGCGTGGCGGCGGCGGGCTTGGGAGGCGTGGGCGGCGGCGGCGGCACGGCTCGGGAGGTGAGCGGCCTGGTGAAGTGGTGACTGGTGAGTGGTGAATGGTGTGCTGAACTGCTGAGTGGTGAACGCTGCTACTGCTAGGGTTACTTCATACTTCACGCACTGGGCTGACGGTCACCCAAAATTCGGCCCACTTCAGATTTTTTTTTCCCTCCTTAGCGGGCTAAAAGCAGTCCATTTAGCGGATTTTAGCGGGCTAAATCCGGCTATAGCGGCAAACACTGTTTTGCGTTAAAATTGAATTCTCTTAGCCCTTAGCCTTCCCAAAGGCTAAATCCGGCTATAGCGGTGGCTATAGCCGGCTATTTGAAACCTTGCATTCAATGCATTGTGGGACAAATTTCTGAGGACTGCTTAATTGACTTGGAATGGTCCCCATAAAAGAATTATCACTTAAATCAAGCAAATCATTAATTTAGGCTTATCAACATACCAAGCTCGATAGGTATGTTGTCGTTGAAGTGATTGTGACTCAACCTCAGAAACTGAAGTTTGAGACAGCGTTCAACTGATCCTTGTATCGAACCACTTAGGTTATTCCATGATAAATCTAAACACTCCAAATTGGACAGTTTTCCGACTTCTTGTGGTATGCTACCATAAAGCAAGTTGTCAACAAGGCTCAAATTGAATAGTGCTTTCAGATGGCCAACTTCTCGTGGTATCTGTCCTTCAAGCTTATTCGATGAAAGGTCAAGGACCCTTAGTTGAGGCGGATGACCTATCGTTGCCGGAATCACTCCGGTAATGTTATTTCTTGAGATACGAAGCTTCGTAAGATTTTTGCATTCACCCCAATGATGAGATAATTGACCAAATAGTTTGTTTGAAGTCAGATCAATATACATAAGATTTGGATAAAATTCCAGCTCGGATATATCTCCTTCTATCTGATTTCCTTGTATACGAACTCTGATCGATTAAGCTGGTGCAGTTTACCAAACTCTTTGGCAAGGGCCCCTTCAATTTGTTGTCATTAGCAGTAAGATTCTTTAGTTGACCTCAAGCACATATATCCGGTGGTAAGCTACCGGAGAGACTATTGTTATCTACGTGAAGAATTTCCAAATTTCTTATTCCAGTAGGAATTGATCCGGTGAATTGATTATTCTGTAGATGGAGTTGTTTGAGCTTTGACAAAGCTTTAATGCTGCTTGGAATGGAACCTGTAGCCGCATGCACCGGAGAGAGAGAGAGAGATTGAAAACTAGGAGAGAGAGAGAGAGAGGTAGATGGATGGGCTGCTGCCGCCGCCGGCCGGCCCGCCGGCCGTCGCCACTGCCGCCGGTGGCGCCGCAGCCACCACAGCCGCCGCCGCCGGCATCCATGCAGGGCCCATGCAGCCTCATGCGGCGGCGCACGGAAGAGAGAGAGAGAGAGGTAAAGAGGAGAGAGAGAAGAGCTATCTGCGTGAGAGAGAGAGAGGGAGATTGAGAAAGATGGAGAGGTTAAAACGGGTGAGAAAGAGAGATTTTAGGGATATATAGGAGAGAGAGAGTTAGTTAGGGTTAATTCTTGTGTTTTGCTAATTTTTAGGATGCTACAGATAGTTGGCTTGTTATGCCTGTCCTAACTTTGGAGCTTTTAATTTGGAAAAAGTCCATATAGACTCTTAAATTTTGCTCAAAAATCCATCCAACACCCTAACTTTAGAACCAGGTTTCTAACATCATGTACTTTGCAATCTTGTCCACATAACCCTCTATCCTATTTTTACATGATGGTTTTATCTATGTGACATTATGAGTGAATGATTTTATCACATAAGATGACAAACTAGCCATGTTAGGTGAACGATAGGTGGAGCCCACATGAGCTTACCCAAATTCAATTAGAGAGAGAAGGGGGAGCTACACTGAGAATTCGGTGTCGGCGAGACCATAACAGCTCAAAAAGTGGAAAGTGGCTAGCACGATGATTACGAGGGTGGCGACGACGTGGCTTGGGACAGTGCAAGGTAGCGTGCAGCTTCACGCGATAGCGATGGCAGCAGCATCGCCACCATGGAGAGGGTACACCAAGCCGCCAAACATGTTTGCCAACTCGTCATCTTCAATTCCCCCACACTCCTTAGTCCCTCTTTGTTAGAGTATATTGGTATATTTCTATATTTGTTATTTTAGGATTTATAATCCCATGATACCTATCTTATATCTAGGAGAAACTTCTTGCCCTCCAAACCTTATCTATATATAAACCGCCCTCAAGGCTTAATACAATCATCCATCACAGTATATTCGTCTTCCTATATGGTATCTATTAGAATAACGCTTGTATTCATCATGAGGCTAATGGGCCAATATATATACATGTACAGGTCTGACATATATGTAGGAAACCCCTTATACAATAGGGTAAATACATAGTTATGTAATACATATCTAACACCCCCCTCAAACTTATGGTGGATGAACAACATGAAGTTTGGAGAGGTGAAAACTGTGCTGGGCCCTAGTTTGTGCCTTTGTGAAAAAGTCTGTCAACTGAATCTCAGAAGGCACATACTGAAGAGCAACAACCTGGTCCTGCACATGTGTCCGCATGTAGGAAGCATTAACACCAATATGCTTTGTAACCTCATGCTTCACCGGATCTTTAGCAATGCTAATAGCACATGTACTGTCAGACAAAAGAGGAGTCGGTGCAGAAACAGAAACACCAAAGTCCTCAAGTAACCACCGTAGCCAAGTAACCTCCGCAGTCAACAAAGCCATAGCTCGCAACTCAGCCTCAGAACTCAAACGAGAAACTGATGTCTGCTTCTTAGTCTTCCAAGCAATGAGAGAACCACTAAGAAAAACGCAATAGGTAGAGAGAGATCGGCGATCAGAGGGATCACTGGCCCAGGTGGCATCAGAATATGCCTGAAGCTGTAAAAAGCTGGAGCGAGGGAAAAAGAGACGACGAGAGATAGTTCCACGAAGATATCGTAGAACACAAAGAAGATGACTATAGTGGAGCTGAGTGGGAGCAGAAACAAACTGACTCAAGATATGCACAGGGTACGAAATTCAGGACGAGTGACTCCAAGATAAACAAGACTCCCAACAAGATGACGGTAGCAACTAGAATCAGTAAGAGGCTCACCATCACTAGGACGAAGATGAACATTAAGCTCCATAGGAGTGTCAGCTGTGCGCTGATCAGTAAGAGAGGCACGATCAAGAAGATCCTGGATATACATTTTTTTGAGATAGATAGAAACCCTCAGGAGTAGAAATAACCTCAATCCCAAGAAAGTAGCGAAGAGGACCTAGATCAGACATAAGAAACTGCTCATGAAGACGCTCCTTGACAAAAGTGATATATTGAGAATCATCTCCAGTAATGATCATATCATCAACATAAAAAAGGAGAAGCGCCCGACCACGAGATGAAGTGTGGATAAAAAGAGCAGGATCATGAGCACTAGTCGAGAAACTAGCTACAGTGACAAACCAGGCACGAGGAGCTTGCTTGAGGCCATAGAGAGATCGACGAAGAAGACAAACCATACTCTCAGGAACAGAATACCCAGGGGGTGGCTGCATGTAGACTTGAAGCTGTTTGCCAAGCTTATAACCCTGACAATTTAGAGAAGCATCACTGGACACAGACACTAAAAGACCTCGACAAAGTAAGGAAGACATACGGGAGTCACAAAGATGTCCTAAGCGATGATGCCACTGAGCAAACGATGAGGTGGAGGCTGCAGCAGCGGCAGGGGCAGTGGTAGAGGCGAGGAGACTGACTGGGACAGCGAAAGGAAGGTGAAGCCAGTCAAGCTCCCAGAGCCGTTGTGAGTCACGGCGGCGAGGGCCAGTACCAACCAGAGTCCCTGTGCGACGATCCTGAACACAACAAGAATCAGAATCGAAAATAACACGACAACCATGATCAGTGAGTTGGCCAGTGGATATGAGCTGCATGGTTAGTTTTGGAACATGAGAAACAACAGGAATATGAAAAGAGGAATTTGAAAGAGTGCCTCGTCCTGTGACAGAACGAGAGGTATCATCTGCTGTGTGAACTGTGATAGGAACAGCTAAAGGACTAATGGAAGTAAGGCAGGTGGAATCAGATGTCATATGAAAAGAAGCACCAGAGTCAAGAATCCAAGGAGAAGTAGAAGGTGGTCTCTCACCGGAAGACTGAGCAGCAGAACCAGACAATGCAGAAGCAACCATGCGTCCTAGCAATGTGAGAAACTGTTGAGTGTCAGAGGTACCATGAGAGACCATGTGAGGGTCATCTCACGTGAGTGATGAGTAATTGACATCGGTTTACAAAAGTCGAGTTTGAGTCAGTTGGTTCGGACCCTGACGTTGCGTGGCGTAACGTGCTCGGTCGGAATTTGGTCAAACTTAGTCTGCTATTTACGCGTTCATGTATCGAGCGGTGCTATTTGATGTGCTTTCTTGTCTGTGTGGCTGCAGGACATCGAGACGGAGTCGTGGCGAGACACGGTGGACCGGACTAGGCACAGGTGGCGCTGAGGTCAGAACGGTCATGATGTGTCGAAGACGACGTGGACTCGACGTGGTTGCGAGGCGTACGAGACAAGGAGCGCGGAAGCTTCCCGGAGGTTGCAGGAGGGGCGAAATGGTCATTTCGCGAGGCTGCAAAAGTGGGAGCGGGCTCCGTTCGGGTTTAGCCGGTGTAACGGGTAGGAGACCCGGTAGCCGGGGGTTATAAATAGCTGTAGGGGGCTGCGTACCCCTTAGGACACCTGATTTAGGGTTAGGGCTTACTTTAGTCAAAAGTGTCTTTGGAGAGAGCTTTTGCTTTAGGTCTCTCTTCCATTCAGCCCTTGTGACCCTATCCTCATTGTGTGTGTGTGTTCCTCCCAAGAACTAGAGAGGGTTCTTGGTGTTCTTGAGGATGGAGTGGGAGAGGATGGTTTGAGAGTCTTGTAATCTTCTTTGTGCTGTAGTTGTACATATGTAAGATCTTCTTTGTGCTGTAGTTGTACATATGTAACTAGACTCTTTGTATTCTTCTTTTGAGAAATGAAAATCTGATATTTCTTCTCTGTTCTTGAGTTGCTACGATGGTTTCTTGGTTGGATTCTTGAGATTTTCATCCTCTTCTTGATTCTTGCTTTTCAGTGGTAAAATGGATTGCTCTAGGATGGAATTGCTCTTCTAGACCTTCTGGTCATCTAATTCTAAGAGCTACTTGTTCAATTTGCAAGAATCACATTTCGAGCCTTTCTTGTTCATCCTCTAGGGTTCTTCTCCAAATCTTGATTCCTTCTTTGAGATGGCTTAAATCTTTGCCTGTAGAGTCCTTTGGACATTGCTAACATATCTGCAAAGTTTTATGGCCAAAGAATCAAAGAATCTCTGGGAATTTGGATTTTGGTTTTTGTTGTCTGAAATTTCAGACTTTCTCTCGGGTGCCCTGGGAACAGGGGAGCGGTCAGACCGGACCTCCCTTGGCGGTCAGACCGGACCAAGTCCCGGCGGTCAGACCGGCATTGCGAGAGCGGTCAGACCGGCTGAGCGGTCAGACCGGGTTTTCTGTGGCGGTCAGACCGGCTTCTCCCAGGCGGTCAGACCGGCCCCGGCGGTCAGACCGGCCCAGAGTGAGCGGTCAGACCGGCTTATCCATAGCGGTTAGACCGGCCTCCTCTTTGGCAGCCCGTGTATTTTCGTGATTTTTAGTAGATTTGTTTTTCGTTGTTCTCTGTACTTTGTTCTTGGTTCCAGAGAGTTTCCTTGAACTCCTTCATAGCTCGTTGTAGCTATTGTTGAGGAGTTTTATTAAGTGGAACCTAAGAGGGGGAAATAGTTTTTAAGAATCGACATTCACCCCCCTCAGTCGCCAGTTCGGTCCTTCATACCAGAACTCTGCTGAGAGGAGGAACCTCCAGTGCCCCTCGGAGGACGAGCACCACGACAAAGATTTTTCTTCTTCTTGTAGCAAAATTGTTCCACATGTCCATCTTTGTTGCAATAGATGCAGTGAAGTCTCTTACCAACAGCAGCTGTCACTAGTGGAGGCCCAACTGAGGAAGGAGTAACCAAAGGCACATCAGGTGTAGAAGCTGGAGAAGCCACCAAAACCGAAGGAAGTGGCGATGATGATAGCAGACCCGCTCCACGAAGGCGAATCTCCTCAATACGAACAGCTGCAAGGGCCTTCAACAAAGTCACACGAGGGTGACGAGCCAGCAACTGAGCATGAGTCTGCTCAAACTCAGACCGGAGATGTGTCAAAAAATCGTAAATGCGGCGAAGCTCCATGTGAGACTGCTGACGCTGACAACACTGACAGGTACGGCAAACATCTGGCCCCAAAGAATCGATCTAAGACCATATCGCAGACAACTGAGCATAAAACTCATCCAAAGTGGCATCTCTCTGCTGTAGCGACTACTCCTGTCGCATAACAGCAAAGTATAAGGAATCACCAGATGGCTCGTAGCGACTACGCAGATGTGTCCACATCGCCTGTGCGGAAGCCAATCCAACAACATCACCAGTGAGATGCACCTCCATGCTAGCAACCAAAATAGCAGAGGCACGAGCATCTTCATCAATCCATGTCTTGTAAGCAGCATACTGAGTCTAAAAAGTCTCCATGGCACCCTCAAAAGCCTCAGAAGCCTTTGTATGGGTGTCTTCGGAAGCATCCTTCGGGAATACAGGCTTAGCAGGTGGAGTAGGACGAGACGGGCAAGGCAACGTGCCAGTAAGAAAGCCCCAACGGCGCTGACCACGTATGTGAAGGCGCATATGCTGAAACCAATCCCGATAATTGAGACCATCGAAGATCACCGGGCAACGAGGAATAGAAACGATGCCTGCAAAATAAGACTGTTTTGCTCTTTTTTTGGCTTTTTTTCTTTTTTTCTTTTATTGGTTCGGTCGGTTTACAAACCGACCGACACTCGGTCGACGCCGACTCGCACCACTTCGTCGGGCGGGGGTCAGCGATGGCGGTCCCGAGCGGGGGTCGGCGATGGCGGTCTCGGGCGGAGTCGGCGGGAGCCGACCGGAAGGAGATCGACCTCACTGACGGCGGCGATCTCGAGCGGGGTCGGCGACAATGGACGACGGTCTCATGCGGGGTCAGCGAAGTCTCGGGCAGGGTCGATGACGGCGGTCCCGAGCGGAGGCCCGCGACACCGAGAGAGTGAACGACGACGCCGGCGGCGATGGGATCAAGACAGCAACGGCGACGGTGGCTCCGACGAGATCTCGGCGGCGACCCCTCTCATCGGCGTCGCCCAGAAGGAGGCGGCATCCCGATCTGAGTGAAGAGCCCGGTGACTGCAAACCCTAGATGGCCACGGCGAGACAGGCGACGGCGGCGGTGGAAAAGAGATAACAAGCGGCAAACCAGGCAAAACCCTAGGTATGACGAGACCCTTGGTTCTGATACCATGTTAGAATAACGCTTGTATTCATCATGAGGTCTGGCATATATGTAGGAAACTCCTCATACAATAGGGTAAATACATAGCTATGTAATACATATTTAACAGTATCAAAGTGGCTAGAAAATCTACCTTTTCAAGTAAGCAACACATCAATCTTTGTGCAACTCTTGAATCCCTCTTATTTTTTATTGATGTGCTTAACTTTTGGTTGGTTTTGATCTCTCTTCTTTCTTTCTTGTGATCTTAATGTGCCAAGGACGTGTAAAATATATAGATAATTTTTGAGAATACATCTCCACCCATCTAAGCACCTTGATAGCAAGACTCACGAGAAAACCCGATTTTACTTGACTTTGGCCTCTTAGGTCCATCTCTTGATCCGAGGGTTTTTGGTTTGATTATTTCCGTGGTCTAACTTACTGTAATATGTGGGAACACATCTAGACCCATCTTGGTCATCATTTATCCACGAGCAGGTTGTATTCACCGTTTTGGATTTTTGATCAGTTTTGGTGCAACCTTCCAACAAACTAAAAAAGGTCACAACTTTGGCAATGATTTTTATGATCGTTTATTGGAATAGATTCATAACATCCTAGAAAGGATCTATACAAAATTTCATGTCATTTGGATCTATGAATCAAAAGTTCCATCGATTTTAGTTTTTGAAATGTGGGCTGATTTCACTGTTCATCGAAAATCGGAAGTACCACGGTATAAACAAGGTACTTGAGGGCGATTGTATCTATGTTTATAGGAAGACGAATATACTGTGATGGATGATTGTATTAAGCCTTGAGGGCGGTTTATATATAGATAAGGCTTGGAGGGCAAGAGGTTTCTCCTAGATATAAGATAGGTATCATGGGATTATAAATCCTAAAATAACAAATATAGAAATATACCAATATACTCTAACAAAGAGGGACTAAGGAGTGTGGGGGAATTGAAGATGACGAGTTGGCAAACATGTTTGGCGGCTTGGTGTACCCTCTCCATGGTGGCAGTGCACTGCCACTGCTATCGCGTGAAGCTGCACGCTACCTTGCACTGTCCCAAGCCACGTCGTTACCACCCTCGTAATCATTGTGCTAGCCACTTTCCACTTTTTGAGCTGTTATGGTCTCGTCGACACCGAATTCTCAGTGTAGCTCCCCCTTCTCTCTCTAATTGGATTTGGGTAAGCTCATGTGGGCTCTACCTATCGTTCACCCAACATGGCTAGCTTATCATCTTATGTGATAAAACCATTCACTCATAATGTCACATAGGCAAAACCATCATGTAAAAATAGGATAGAGGGTTATGTGGACAAGATTGCAAAGTTCATGATGTTATAAACCTGGTTCTAAAGTTAGGGTGTTGGATGGATTTTTGAGCAAAATTTAAGAGTCTATATGAATTTTTTCCAAATTAAAAGCTTCAAAGTTAGGACAGGCATAACAAGCCAACTATCACGAAGAAAGTTTGCTCTAAAATTTCGGTGATAACTGCTAAGTACTTACGCCAACAGCTCCACGTCTCCACATTTTTAAGTACTAAGGTAAAAACAAAAAACATTGGTGCATTTTACATTTTAGTTGACCCTAACACTTGGTGGAGGAGACAAAGTCGTCCCGCTCGTGCTTTGACAACGTCCATCAGATATCATAAATTTTAGAAATATTTGATCATTTGCCCTATTTTTCATGTGCACTTGATAAAATGCCCTGTGATGTCTCATTTACATATGGGCCCAGAGCCCGCATATAAATGACATATCGTAAGGCATTTTATCAAACGCAATGTAAGATGGAGCAAATGATCAAATTCCCCTAAATTTTAAGAAAGGGACATCAGTAAACCGGTGCTATCTTAAGCTTAGAGAGCTTCAAGAAGTAGTTCCATTCTATCAATGAAGCCCTTATCTCCCCCCAAGCTCGTACTAGTCGCAGGAATGCTAGCCTCGTTTCTTTCAACCTTTGCCGGGCCACCACTCGAGGAACAAGCAAGTGCGCTCCTTGCCTGGAAAGCCACCCTCCGAGGCCGACAAGTCCTGCAATCATGGTCCATCAAGGCATGGACATGCAACTGAAAGGTACACTCGAGGCCCTCAACTTCTCGTCTTTGATCACCTTGACAAGCCTCAGGCTCTCACGCACCGGGATCACTGGGAGGATTCCCCGTGATGTTGCGTTCCTGAGAGTGCTCCGCGCGTTGTATTTGGATGGCAATCAGATAAGAGGCTCTATTCCACCTGTCTTAGTATCAAGGCCAAAACTACGCTTCTTAACGCTTGACGATAACGAGCCTTTCTGGTGAAATACCAAAGCAAATAGGTGAACAAAATAATCTCGTGAGCATAAATTTATCAAGCAACCACCTCGTTGGCCCCATCCCCCGTGAAATAGGTTACCTAAGTAACTTGGTTAAATTAGATTTGTCAAACAATAGCTCTACTTGTTCAGTATCTTTCATTCTAGTGAACATGACCGTGCAAAATAAGTTAGGTATGCACAACAATCAATTTTCTCGATCTATATCTAAAATTATGGTAAATATGGCAAAAATAAAGACATTATCACTAAGCAACAATTACTTGACTGGTTACATTCCACAGGAAATTGGAACATTAGTGAACCTACAAGAACTGGATTTAAGTGTAAACAATTTAGTACGTTCAATTCCGCGCAACATTGGAAACTTAACGAAGCTCACTATTTTGAATCTTTGGGGCAATAATCTTACTGGACAAATTCCTCAAGAAATTGGGAACTTAGGGAACCTCAATGCCCTGTATATTTCTAATAATAGCCTGTCTGGACAAATTCCTCAAGAAATTGGAAACCTACTAAACCTTAGTCTTGGGACTCTATCAGAACAAACTCATAGGTTCCATTCCAAGAACCATAAAAAATTTGACCAAACTCAGTCAATTGTATCTTTCTGACAATAGCCTTTCTGGACAAATTCCTCATGAAATTGGTAACTTAGTAAACTTAAATGCCTTGGCACTCCAAAAAAACACACTCACAGATTCCATTCCAATCAATATAGGCAATTTGACTAACTCACTACCTTGCAACTTTGGGAGAATAACCTTTCCGGATACATTCCTAAAGAAATTGGAAAATTAGCGAACTTAGAAGTTCTAGCACTATCTATTAACAGACTAACAGGTTCCATCCCAAGAAGCATTAAAGCTACCCAAGCAGCATTAAAGCTTTGTCAAAGGTCAAACTGTTAGACCATGTGTTAGGTCTAGAATATTTTAGTGATGAATAATTGACAATAGTTTATTTATGATGATGAATATTTAATAATATTGCTTATCGATGTTATGCGAGGTATGTTAGCGTGTGTGCGTATGGACTGATGTTGGTCAAGTTGGAACAAACTTGTGCCAGAAAAATATTCTTTGGTCTTTGCATGTGCAGGTTGAGCATGGAGTCGATCATGGTCGGTGACGAGGAGGACCAAGACTAGGATATCATGGGATGGTCGGGCTTATGCTTGGAGCGTATGGAGATCAGAGATGGATGATACGTGAAGAAGTTATGGGAGGTGCGGTCCTGGAGGCTTCGACACGTGACGCGTTAGAAAAGTCGTGAGTGTGAAAAACCCGTGTTAGGAAGGGTTTCGAGTCCCTTAAAAATTAGTGGATCAAAAGTCTAGCTGAGGTAAAAAGGTCTAGATCTAGTTGGATAAGGTCATGTTTGTTTCCACTTAAGATTATTATAATCTAGCTTATAAATTATAAGTGGAAACAAACAATCCAAATTATAAGGTAGCTTATTATAATCTAATATCTCAGATTATTGTAATCTAATAAGCTCAAAAAAGGAGCTTATTTCAGCTTATAGATCACCTTTTATCTAAATGACCATAAAATTTCAGAAAAATTACCCACCTTTGCCATTCATTAACTCCCCAATCTTTAAACATTATAAGCTCAAGGGCATTGTAGTCTTTAAACATTCGAATACAACAATTCATAATTCTGATAATCCAGACTGCCAAACACCTGACAGCTTATTTCTCACCAGCTTATTATAAGCTAGCTTATATAATCTGCAACTATAAGCTAGATTATAATAATCTTAAGTGGAAACAAACAGGGCCTAAGTTAGATTAGGATTATAAGTGAAAATCGAATAGGATTGGTAGTTGGCTGCATAAAAAGAACGGAGACGCGTATGCTGCGAGCGGTGGGGTGCGCGAGCAGGAAAAGAAACAGAGCGGCTGTGGAGACGGAAAAAGAATACGCGTTTTTGGGGACGGCGCGGTACGAGCGATCGTGAAGAAAAACAGGAAAAAGAGCGTAGCGGCTGGAGACATGGATGAATAGTGTCTACGTATTTTTTTAATAAAGTTTGTGAGTTTTTTAATTCACATATATTATCCTTTTTTTGATTTTCTGATTTCTATGAATTCTTCATGCATGAATCTATGTCTAGACATTTTTCTTATTTGCATACATGAATTAGTTTTGATTAAAAATCGATTCCTAGATTGAATCAAAAACATGTTTCGCTATCGTTTGGAATCAGACATCATCGGTTTTTGCTACAGTAAAGGCTACATTGTGTGCTACAGTATTTGGTGCGGTACTGCTATAGTGTGTGCTACAGTGCTGCTGCAGTAAAACCAGAAAATTTATGTTTTTGTTATTTCTGGTGTTTGCAGGTTAAACAATTAAAAAGGCAGAATTTTTTTTAAAAAAAAGTTTCCGTTGTGCGCTGCAATTATTCACCCCCTCTGATTGCTATCAACGATCCTACAAATGGTATCAGAGTAGGTTTATTTTTCTAATTGTTCTTAACCAGTGATTAGAAAACATGTCAACAGATAGGTATTCCATAAAACCTTGTATTTTCGATGGTGTTGATTTTCAGTATTGGAAAGCAAAAATGGAGGCATAAATTCAAGCTCAAGGCTTTGCAATATGGGAGAAGGTCTACAAGCCTTATCAAGTGCCCGAGAACGATGCTTTGTCAGCAGCAAATATAGCACAAGTGGAGGCAAATAGCAAGGCAAGGAAAATAATAATTCAAGGACTAGGAAGGAGTGATTTTGATTGTGTTGTGCATCTTAAATCCGCATATGAGGTATGGAAAGCACTATGTAATTATCATGAGGGTTCATCTACTATTAAAGAGGTACGTCAAGATATGTACAAAAAGGATTATATGCGTTTTAAGATGAAAGCTGGTGAATCAATATATGATTTCTTTGCCTGCTGTAATAAAATTCTTAGTAACCTATGTGTTGTTAATGTTACTTACACTGATGCTGAAAATGCACGTCAATTACTTGGAGCATTAGATATATCTATATGGGAGATGAATGTTACATCCATTAGAGAATCTACTGTCATAAGTACACTTACATTAGATGTACTTTATTCTAAATTGAAAACTTATGAATTATATGTTTTTGGTAGAAAAATAATAGTAATAAATCAATTGCTTTAGCTTCACAATCTAGCAAGTCTAATGGTGATAATTCTTCTACTAGCTATGCTTTGTCTTCACTAACCGATGAACAGCTAGGGCAACTCCGGGAAGATGATTTGGCACTCCTATCTACACGCTTCACAAGAGCTTTGCAGAATGTGAGATCAAGAAAGAGAGGAAATTTTGGTCCTCAAAGGTGCTATGAGTGTGGTGATCTCAATCATATTCGTCCCAAATGTCCAAAGTTTAGCAAGATTCGCAAGGGAAGAGAATTAGAAGGAAGCAGAGATGGAGAAAGAAAAAAAGAAGAATAAAAAGAAGGGCTATATGAATCACAAGGTGGTGCATCGTGTTCTTTCGGCTCTTGAGCAAATTAATTTGAATGATGTGAACACGGACAGCGAGGATGATACTCCCAAAGACAAGAAAGATTTAATTGGGTTGTATCTAATGGCAAGTAGCAAAAGCTCCACCGACAATGATGATCTTGACAGTGACAACTACAATGAGGTATAACCTTCTTATGATGATTTAGCTAAAGTTGTTGCTAAACTTGGTAGTTTGCTAGAAAGGAAAGATAAAAAGATTAAGAAATACGATACTTTGATTGAATCTCTAAATTCTGAAATTGCAAGACTTATAGTTTTAATTCCTGATGATGAATCTTGTGAGTTTTGTCAAACTTTACATTCTGAGTTAGAGAATGCTATGTCACTTAATGCTTTAAACATGGATCAACTTAGAGATGTAACTGCTAAATTTGATGAATTAAGATTAGCACATGACTCTTGTGATGAAAAATTAAAATATGCTAATGATGAAATTGGAAAGCTCAAGTTTAGTTCTTCTTCATGTTTAGAATCAAGTATTTCAAATGTTCATTCTAAAGCTTGTTCTAAATGTGAATTATTAGAAGCTAGACTTAACTCATCTCAGGAAACAATTCAACATATGATTTATCATGAGATATCTTTTTGTTCTAATTGTCCTAAGCTTAACATAGAAATAGAAGTATTGACTAGACAACTTAATAATTTCGCTTAAAAAGAAAGATTGGCTCAGTCTAGTGCTTCTAACAATTTTGTGAATGAACCTGTTAAATGCACAACTTGTCCCACTCTAGTTAAAGAGAATGAGTACCTAAAAGACATTTTAGAGAGATTTTCTTTTGGCTAGAAAAACTTTGAATATGATTCTAGACAAGTCAAAAACAAGTGTGAAAAATCGTGGTCTAGGATTTAATTTTGTCGAGTATGCCAAGAATAATCCTCCTATGGTTATTAAGCCTCTTGAACCTGGAAAAATTGAAGTGAAACTTGAACCAAAACAAACTATTTTTAAGTCTGCTGGTATTATGTCATCTATTAATCAAGTGAATGCAAATATTGCTTCTACTTCTCAAGTTAAACATAAAGTTAAGTACATTTGCAGTCATTGTGGTAAAGATGGACATCTTGTGCAATTTTGCTTTAGACTAGCCAGACAACAAATGAAAGAAAAGGCTAAATCTTGATCTAGTTTGAGGAATGCACATTCTTTTATGAGTAGAAACATGAGTAATGCTAAATCTGAATTTTTACATAAGAATACTCGTGTTGCGCCTACTCGTCGTGTGTCTCAGTACTGTATTCCTAAATGTTTTATTTCTAACCCCCAGTGCTGAGGCCTCGACATCTTCTGTCTCTATGTAGGCTTCTCGCGCGAGGAAGGAGAACATATGGTTAGTGGACTCCGGATGCTCACGCCACATGTCCGGTGATAAAAGTTGGTTCTCCTCCCTTTTGCATACATCTCGAGCTGAAAGTGTTACTTTTGGAGATGCTACTTCTACATCTGTTTTGGCAAAAGGTATAGTGAAGGTAAATGAAAATTTTAAGTTTAAAGATGTGGCTCTTGTTGAGAACGTGAAATTCAAGTTGCTTTCTGTCTCACAAATGATTGATGAAGATCTTGAAGTATGCTTTAAGAAAGGTGAATGTAAAGTGTTAGATGCTTTAGGTGATCTAGTTTTTAAAATTTCAAGATCTGGAAGAGTTTTTAAAGCTGATTTTGATGTTTCACATAATGCTAAGTTTAGGTGTCTAGTTGCCAATGTTTCTAAAGATTTATTCTTTTGGCATCATAGACTTGGACATGTTGGTTTTGATCATCTCAC
The DNA here is from genome assembly GCA_036346245.1 of Bonia amplexicaulis. Classification (NCBI taxonomy): domain Eukaryota; kingdom Viridiplantae; phylum Streptophyta; class Magnoliopsida; order Poales; family Poaceae; genus Bonia; species Bonia amplexicaulis. The sequence goes on from CM070740.1 coordinate 6,087,784, forward strand.
GCGTGTTAGTGGTATGGATCTTATACGTGGGTTGCCTAAACTTAAGAATGAAAGCGATATAGTATGTTCTTCTTGTAGACATGGTAAGATGTGTCCAGGTTCACATACTCCGCTTACTATGGTCATAACAAATGCACCGGGACAACTCCTACACCTTGACATAGTTGGACCATCAAGAGTTCAGTCATTTGGTGGTAAGTGGTATGTACTAGTGATTGTTGATGATTTTGCTAGATATTCTTGGTTTTACTTTATGGCATCTAAAGATGAGGTTTTCAGTCATTTTAGAAGTCTTGTTCTTAGATTATCTATCGATCTCCCAGGATCTCTTAGAGCTATTAGAAGTGATAATGGAACTGAATTTAAATTTTTTTCTTTTGATCATTTTTGTGCTAAAAAAGGAATTGATCATCAATTTTCATCACCATCTGTTCCACAACAAAACGGTGTAGTTGAAAGGAAAATTAGAATATTGGTTGAGATGGCTAGAACAATGCTAGATGATTATAAAACTCCAAGGAAAGTTTGGGCTAAAGCTATATCTACTGCATGCTATATTTCAAACCGTGTGTTCTTGAGATCTAAACTTGGTAAAACTTCATATGAGCTTCGGTTTGGACACAGGTCTAGTGTATCTCATTTCATAGTTTTTGGGTGCAAATACTTTGTGTTAAAATCTGGAATCTTAAATAAATTTAAAGCTAGATCAACTGATGGTATTTTTCTTGGATACCCTGCTCACTCACGTGGCTTTCGTGTGCTTGTTTTGGAGACTAACAAAATAATAGAAACCTGTGAAGTTTCTTTTGATGAGGCTAGTCCAAGCACTAGTCTAAGTGATGCAGGTACAAGTGCATATGTTCAGGGGGAGAGCATATTTGTTGATGACGATGAGGATGATGAAGATGAGGTTATGGTTCCTACTATTTCTCCACCTGTAGTTTCCTCTACACCTTCTACTACTGCGGCTACAGTTGGGCATCCTCAAGCTATTACTTCATCTACACATATTGAAAATGAACAAGAAGATGCTTCAAAAATTTCTTCTCCTCGTCACATTCAAAGGAGACATCCACCTGAACAAATGATTGGAGATTTAAATGAAAGCGTAACAAGGTCCAGGTTTATCGATTCTGACTCCCATGCTCATTCTACTTTTGTTGCTTCTTTTGAGCCCAAAGATGTATCTTATGCATTAACTGACGAATCTTGGATCAATACCATGCATGAAGAATTAGAGAATTTTGAACGTAATAAAGTTTGGAAGCTTGTTTCACCTCCTTCTGATCACTCTATAATTGGAACAAAATGGATGTTTAAAAACAAACAAAGTGAGGATGGTGTTATTGTTAGAAACAAAGCTTGGTTGGTTGCTCAAGGTTTTTCACAAATAGAAGGTTTAGATTTTGATGAAACCTTTGCTCCTATTGCTAGATTTGAAGCTATTAGAATTTTGTTAGCCTTTGCTGCATCTAAAGGTTTTAGATTATATCAAATGAATGTAAAAGGTGCTTTTCTTAATGGCAATATAAATGAGAAGGTTTATGTTAAGCAACCACCTGGTTTTGAAAATCCACAGTTTCCTAATCATGTTTTCAAATTGTCAAAAGCTTTGTATGGGTTAAAGCAAGCTCCTAGAGCATGGTATGACAGAATGAAAAAGTTTTTATTAGAAAATGGTTTTTCCATGGGAAAGGTTGATAAAACTCTCTTTGTACTTAAGCAAGACAATGATCAATTATTCGTTCAGATTTATATTGATGATATCATCTTTGGGAGTGCATCTCATGCTTTGGTGACTGAGTTTTCAGCAACGATGAGTAAAGAATTTGAGATGAATATGATGGGAGAGTTGACTTACTTTTTGGGACTGCTAATAAAACAAGCAAATGAGGGAACTTTTGTGCATCAAAGTAAGTATACAAAGGATCTTCTACGTCGTTTTGGAATGAAAAATTACAAGCCTATTGTGTCACCTATGGGAGCTGCTTGGACACTTGATCCTGATGAAGATGGTGAAGCTATTGATCAAAAAGAGTATAGGAGCATGATTGGCTCACTTTTATATCTTACTACTTCGAGGCAGACATACAATTTTCTGTGTGTTTATGTGCTCGTTTTTAAGCTTCTCCACGTGTTTCACATCTACAAGCTGTCAAACGAATTCTCAGGTATCTACATGGTACTCAAAATTTTGGCATATGGCTTTCTGCTTCTTCATGTATTAGTTTAAGATCTTTGTCTGATGCTGATTTTGGATGTTGTAGAATTGATAGAAAAAGTACATCTGGCTCATGTCATTTTTTGGGTAATTCACTTATTACATGGTCATCTAGAAAACAATCTTCTATTGCTCAATCCACTGCTGAATCTGAATATGTAGCTGCTGCTAGTTGTTGTTCACAAATACTTTGGATAGTAGCCACACTTAAAGATTATGGGATAATTTTGGATAATGTTCCACTTTTCTATGATAATACTGGTGCTATTTGTATTGCTAAGAACCCAGTGCAACATTCAAGAACTAAGCATATTGATATAAGATTTCACTTTCTTCGAGATCATGTGGATAAAGGGAATGTTGTGCTTCATCATATAGATACTGAACATCAGTTGGCAGACATTTTCACGAAACCTTTGGATTCTTCTCGGTTTGTTCGTTTAGGAAGTGAATTGGGTGTGTTGCACCCGATGGGATAATCCTAAGGGGGAGCTCGTCATTTAAAATTTTGGAAGCTTTGTTTATTATACTTGTCAAATAAATCAATAAGTTCAAGCCATTGAAATTAAATGAGTTGTTTAAATAGAGCTCTCTTTATCATATTTACTCATATGCTGAGTAGCTTTGATCATGACTTGTTAAAATTAATTTGCTATACTTGGACTAAAATATGACATGGCGGAATATTTTGACTAGATTAATTATGGATAGTACTTTATGATGTTCATCAGAAAGGATTAGCTTGAATGCGAGTCCTATTTTAAATCTTGGCTATGAGGCTCGCATGTTTCATATTGCAATCTTTTTATGATCACTCAATTTGGCATGTTATAAAAAAATGAGCAATAGAGAAAATTGAAAAGATGTATGCTTCAAGCATACCATGGTAAAAAAGGGGCACAAAAAGTGCACAAATGAAAAAAATATGCTTCAAGCATGCCACCATCTAAACAAGTATGTTATAAGTATTTTATTATGAAAAGAAGTATGCTACAAGCATGTCACATGCCTATGAATTGAGTAGAGCAATAGGTTGTTATATGAGACTGCTAGCTCGTCTGGATTTAAAATTTGCTTTACTTTTAGGCTTTGACTTTTTGTTGTGATATCTCATTGTGCTCTTTAAAATTGATTTGGTCATTGTTGATATATCTGTTATTAATTTAAATTACTTAATCATGCTTAAGACTGATTTTGATATTGTTATATGATATATAATTTTATATGAATATGCGTTTTTGGGGACGGCGCGGTAGGAGCGATCGCGAAGAAAAACAGGAAAAAGAGCGTAGCGGCTGGAGACATGGATGAATAGTCTACGTTTTTTTAATAAAGTTTGTGAGCTTTTAATTCACATATATTATCTTTTTTTTATTTTCTGATTTCTATAAAATTTTCATGCATTAATCTATGTCTAGGTATTTTTCTTATTTACATACATGAATTAGTTTTGATTAAAAATCGATTCCTAGATTGAATAAAAAAGGTGCTTCGCTATTGTTTGGAATCAGACATCCAATCAGACATCGGTCGGATTTTTTGCTACAGTAAAGGCTACAATGCGCGCTACAATATTTTGCTACAGTATTCGGTACGGCACTGCTACAGTAAAATCAGAAATTTTTTTGTTTCGTTGTTTCTGGTGTTTGCAGATTAAACAATTAAAAAGGCAGAATTTTTTTAAAAAAAAAAATTTTGTTGTACACTGCAATCATTCACCCCTCTCTGATTGCTATCAACGATCTCAAACAACTCCATCTACAGGATAATCAATTCACCGGATCAAGTCCTACTGGAATAAGATATTTGAAAATTCTTCACGTGGATAACAATAGTCTCTCCGGTAGCTTACCACAGGATCTATGTGCTGGAGGTCAACTACAGAGTCTTACAGCTAATGACAATAAATTGAAGGGGCCCTTGCCAAAGAGTTTGGTAAACTGCACCAACTTAATCAGAGTTTGTATACAAGGAAATCAGCTAGAAGGAGATATATCCGAGGTGGGATTTTATCCAAATCTTGTGTATATTAATCTGACTTCAAACAAACTATTTGGTCAATTGTCTCATCATTGGGGTGAATGCAAAAATCTTACGAAGCTTCGTGTCTCAAGAAATAACATCACCGGCGTGATTCCGGCAACGATAGGTCATCTGCCTCAACTAAGGGTCCTTGACCTTTCATCGAATAAGCTTGAAGGACAGATACCAGGAGAAGTTGGCCATCTGAAAGCACTATTCAATTTGAGCCTTGCTGACAACTTGCTTTATGGTAACATACCACAAGAAGTTGGACAACTGTTCAATTTGGAGTATTTAGATTTATCATGAAATAACCGAAGTGGTTCGATACAAGGATGATCAATTGAACGCTGTCTCAAACTTCAGTTTCTGAGCTTGAGTCACAATCACTTCAACAGCAACATACCTATCGAGCTTGGGATGTTGATAGGCCTAAATGATTTGCTTGATTTAAGTGATAATTCTTTTGTGGGGACCTTACCAAGTCAATTATGCAGTCTAAACATGCTGCAAGCTCTAATTTGTCCCACAATGCATTGAATGGCACAATTCCACCTTTTCAGAAAATGATCAGCTTGTCGTTCATGGATGTGTCATATAATGAATTGAAAGGTTTAGTCCCACAAAATGGGATATTCGAAGAAGCTCCAATTGAGTGGTTCATGCATAATAAAGCATCTATGTGGTGCAGTTAAGGGCTTGCCTCTTTGCAACCCAACTCAGACTCTGGGTGATGGACAAAGAAAGCAATGCAAATCGATTTTGTTGGCTATAATAACTATTGTACCATCTATTCTCCTTGTTAGAGTTAGTAATCTTGTTTATTCGTATTCGAGTCAATTTTGCTGTATTATATGTGTTCGAGTCATGTACGAATTTGTTTCCGCGTACAAGTCAGTTTTCGAGTCTATCTCGGAGTCGTAGTTGTCTCCGTGTCGTAGTCGTAGAGTTAGGTATAAAAGGCAGAGCAATGTAACGAGAGAACGAAGCGATCGGTGTGATCGAACGAGAGAGAGAGAAATAAAGAAGAGAAGAAGGAGCGGTTTTGGCTCCGAGAAATAGAAGGTGTTCGTGAAGCTGAAGACGTATTCATAAACGCTTTATGACCACGGCGATCAAGTCTTCAACGTGGTCATAATTGAGTTTCGACTACTATGATCAAGTCTACTACGTGGTTGAAGGAGCAGGGTCTGCAATCGAAATCTCGAGTTCTCATAAACCGGAGTGGTCGTAGCTCGGTTACGAGAACGTGCAGCGCAGTGTGAATATGATCGTAACTCTCATTAGCAGAAGTTATGAGTACGTAGCGTGGTCGGAGCAAACACAAGTGGCCGTAACTACTCTGTGTGTCGTCGCAACTTTCAGGTGGTTGTAGCCATCTGTAAAGTGGTCGTAAATCGACTTAGCGTTGTCGTAATGACTGCAGAGTAGTCGAAGCGCAACACTCCTTGTTGTCTCATTAATGATATTCCTGTGTAAAACAAAAAAATCCATGGCACAAAATGCGAATGAAGTGCAAAATCCAAAAGTATTCACTGTTTGGAACTTCAACGGAGGAGATGTGTACAATCATATTGTTAAAGCAACAGAGAATTTCAGTGGGAAGTATTGCATTGGGACTGGAGGGTACGGGTCTGTCTATAGAGCTGTGCTACAAACAGGTGAGATTTTCGCAGTAAAGAAGATTCATCTGATGGAAGACAAGGAGCTATTCAACCGTGAGCAAATCCACTTAGGTTATTTCATAACAAATCCAGATACTCCAAATTGGACAGCGCTCCAATTTCTTATGGTATGCTTCCGTGGAGCAAATTGTCTGCAAGGCTCACGTGGTACAGATTTTTTAGATTTCGTCCCAGTACACTGGCAGCTCTCCTTCAAGCATGTTTGATGAAACATCAAGTACCCCTAGTTTAGATTTCCCGTGAGATTGTTGTTTGAGATGTTTAGCATGGTAAGATTATGACATTCCCTCCAGTGATGAGATAATTGGCCAAATAATTTATTTGAGCTCATATCCATATACACAAGATTTGGATAAGCTCCCAACTCAGAGATATCTCCTTCTAGTTGATTTCTTTCAAGACGAACTCTGACTAGGCTTCTGCAATTTATGAAACTTGATGGCAGGGGTCCGCTCAGGTTGTTGTCAAAAGCAGTGAATCTCTGGAGCAAGCCTCCCGCACACAATTCCCGTGGCAAGGCACCAGATAGATTGTTACCACCGAGGTACAACTCCTTGAGATTCATTAAGCTACCAAATTCTTGAGGAATGTATCCAGAAAATTGATTATCACCAAGGTAAATGAAAGTGAGCTTAGTCAAATTCCCTAGGCTGTTTGGAATAAAACCTGTCAGTGTATTTTTACCAAGCTCCAGGTCTTGTAAATTCATTAATTTCTCTAATTCTTGAGGAATGTATCCAGATAATTGATTACCATAAAGGTTCAAGGTAGTGAGTTTAGTCAAATTCCCTAGGCTCTTTGGAATGGAACCTATCAGTGTGTTGTTGCTAAGCTGCAGGTCTTGTAAATTCATTAATTTCCCTAATTCTTGAGGAATGTATCCAGATAATTGATTATCATAAAGGTACAAGCCAGTGAGTTTAGTCAAATTCCCTAGGCTCTTTGGAATGGAACCTATCAGTGTGTTGTTGATAAGCCCCAGGCCTTGTAAATTCATTAATTTCCCTAATTCTTGAGGAATATATCCAGATAATTGATTTTTATGAAGGTACAAGACAGTGAGTTTAGTCAAATTCCCTAGGCTCTTTGGAATGGAACCTATCAGTGTATTGTTGCTAAGCTCCAGGTCTTGTAAATTCATTAATTTCCCTAATTCTTGAGGTATGTGCCCAGAAAAGTTGTTACCCCCGAGATACAAGGTTGCGAGTTTGTGCAAGTCATCTATATTGCTTGGGATAGAACCTGAAAAGTTATTTAGACTAAGATCTAGGTACTCTAGGTTCGTTAATTTTAGTACATCTTGGGGAAAGGGGCCTGCTAGTTTGTTTTGGGATATTGCTAGTATGTTTAGGTTTTCTAATTTTACTGTAACTCTAGGAATGGACTGGTATGAAAAGTTATTGGTAGTATTCTGCACGGATGAGTTAGCTGGACTAAAGGAAACTGCACCAGAAAGGTTATTGTCAGATAGATCTAACCTTACCAAGTGCTTTAGGTGGCCTATTTCACAAGGGATAGGACCGGTCAAGTGATTGCTTGACAAGTTTAGGTTCACAAGATTCTCTAGTTCACCTATATGCCTTGGTATTTCGCCAGAAACTTCGTTGTCATTGAGCATTAACAAACGCAGGTTTGTCAGGTTCGCCAAAACAGGTGGAATTGAGCCTCTTATCTGATTGCCGTGCAGATCCAAAGCATTGAGCGCTTTGAGGAGCTCAACATCCGGAGGAATTCTCCCGGTAAGCCTGTTGCGTGGGAGCTCGAGACCCGTCAAGGTTGTCAAGGCCGAGAAGTTGAGGGCATCGAGTGTCCCACTCAGCCGCATCCCCCGCAGAGAGATCTTGGTAATCACCGGGTGCCTTGCTTGTGTGCTGCACCTGATGCCACGCCAGTTGCATGGCCATGTCTTGTTTCCCCAGGATTGCAGGACGTGCTGCTCTGGGAGAGTGGCTTTCCATGCAAGGAGCGCTCCGGCTTGTTCTTCGAGGGATGGCAGCACCGCAGCAGCCGAGACAATTGCGGCGGTGGCCAGCAGTATAGTGAGCGAGGCAAGTTTTGTGAAAGGCAAGGTCTCCATGGCTATGCTAGGAATTGGTTCTAGTTCTGTACGTACTTCTGAGAGTTCACGGCTGCACCTTAAATTGCCACACCTGTGCCGCTGTCTCTTTCCCTGCAGTAACTGTGGCCATGGAATAGTCTGGACTGAGGGTTGAATGCTTGATGGAGATAGTGAAGTTACGGTCAACTCAAGTCTCTAACTTCAGGGTGAAGTTACGGTCAACTATCTGTAAGTTATTGGAATATTTCAATATAGTTTCCCTATCAATTTCCATTCACGAATTGATGCCTTAATTCACTGTGTCATTAATCTATCCATGGCAGGGTTGCGGTAGCACGCAATTACAGTTGGGGAAAACCGGAAAATTCGCTGCTCAGGTTGCTCGTACACCTTGGAGGAATGGGGAGCTCGTGGTGAAGTTACCTCCTGTCTGCTGGGTGAATCGTTTGTACACTTGAGTTGAGGAAGGTAGCATATGGAGAAATTTAGAGAGAGTAATTGTACACTTCAACGAGTAGTTCCTTGACTTCCTTCTCTCTCTTTCATCGTTGTTTTAGTCGTGTCGCCGATCATCCAATCGGCTACCAATTAGAGTTTTCTCCAGTCATCTTCAGATCGGGTTCATCTTCAGATCGGGTTTTCTCTACTTTTTTCGATCATAGATCGGTTTGCGTCGCCCTGCCAACCCGTTGACGTTCTATGGCTTTGGACTTCACCGCCTTGGCTTCGACCTCTCTGGTGCCTCCTCTCCTCTGATAACGCCATGTCATGACACAGCACGCTCATCGACACGACCCTCTCTCCACGGCCATCCGAGCACCCCATCTGCTGTCATCATCACACCGGATCATCATCGCCAGCCCATCATCTGCGAGTACGAGACATCGCATCACCAGGAGCTTGCACTTGTGGTCATGCCATTGACATGCACGGGTTGCCACAGCATCGCCCTTCGAGCTATAGTGTTGCTGCCCGTGGTCACCATTGCCATCTGCCTGGATCCAGAGCCGGCTCTCTCCACCGCTCCCCTCCAAGGCCCCTAGATTTGGGCTCCCCGACTAATGGCACCGCTGCCTCCAGCTTGCCCCGGTCTTTTCTAGTGTCGTCGCTCTTGGATCTAGCCTCCTCCGTGCCAGATCCAGTCGACCGGCCCTCCCTCTACTTCATCTTCGACCATGGCCGTTCGACCATGACCGAGATGACCACGGTGACTCCGAACCAGTGCCCTGTAGCTCGACTGGTTCCCTCTAGCTCCAACCGGTTCCCTAGGACAATATCTCTCTGCTCCTTTCTCATCTTCCAAGTTGACCACGATTGGTCGACCACGGCCGGACGACCATGACCGGATGATGTCAGCAACCTCTTCATTGACCTCGACCATGACCTCTGCATCAACTCCACTACCCCGACCATAGTGATGACCTCAACGCCAGCTACCTCGACCTGGCTCCCTCCACGGCTACGACCATGGTCATCACGCTCTCGGCTACCTCGGCATCAAAGGGCTATCATTAACTTGAGCAAACTCATCGGTTCCCTCTATAGTCACGCCGTCCGCAATGCCACAGCAATCCCCGACGCTCCTGTTGCGATTGTGGGGGATGTCAGTCCGACGGTTCCCCACCTTCGATTTTCTCTCCAGTCTGACCATCCGCAACGTTGCCACTACGATTGCGGGGGATGTTAAAGTATATTGGCATATATCTACATTTGGTAGTTCAAGATTTGTAATCCCATGATACCTGCCTTATCTCTAGGAGATATTTTTTTGCCCTCCAAGTCTTGTAATCTATATAAACCGCCCTCGAGCCTCAATACAATCATTCATCGCAGTACAATCATCTTCCTACACTCCTCTCGTTCACTAGGCTGCTCGGAACGGCCATGCCATCGTCATCTTCCCCAAGTTTAGTGTAGATGTGGCCTGCTTGATCTCTCGCTCTGGTGAGCCAATCAAAATTTTGTCCACATTAAAATGTGTGTCGCATCCCTTTCACTCTTTTCCTTGCCCAATTTCACATATTCCATAACACGTCGATTGAATCGTCCTCATCTTCCTCTCTCTACCCAAGCTCCGCCGTCACAAGCCACCCACAACCTCCCCAACCGGTGAGTGCTCGTCCTCTCTCTCCATGTCAAAATGTGTTCCAAAGCAGTGTGAACCTAGGCATGGAACCTTGTAGTCACTGTATTTGTGCCGCCGCATGAGCTCTGTTGTGTCGCCATTAGTCGTCATGGGTGGAATCTCACGGGGCACCTCACTGCACGCCAACACCACCCTTGGGGATGCCATGCTAGCCGCGTTCCATTTTAGGGTCACTATTCACCAACTCCATCTCCTCTCGCTGGCGCCGAGCTCCCAGCTGTGCTCCCATGGCCACCGCCCCCTTTGTAGCTCCCTTCTGCTTGTCATGCTAGGCAAATTACCCACTCATGATGTGACCGACATAAGCAAAACCATTATGCAAAACTGGGCTAGGGGTTATATGGACAGGATTACAGAGTTTAGGGTGTTACATACCCGGTTTTAAAGTTAGGATGTTAGACGAATTTTTTGAGTAGTTAGGGGTTATACGTACTTTTTCCTTTTAATTTTGCTCTCGCTCATTTCTTTTCCCCCTCTTCATTTCTTTTACAGTTTTAGTCTCTTTTGTAAAAGAAACAGTCAAACGAATAACTACGTCTGCTGATGGGATGGTGGTACTTAAATTCAGTGTATGGTAAATTTGTCAAGCTTGACGTGGTGCACAGTTGTGGCTGGCAGAACATGGCGGGTCAAGTTTCAGCGGCGTAAGACTGACAAAACCTTCCCTTGACTCCAATCCTCCATTTCTTTTATCAATCAAGCATCAAGACTTTATTTCCGGGAGATAGCTTGTGGAAAAATTCAAGGAGAGGGACAGGCATGGAACAGGTCCGTGGTGTAATTCCGAACTCGACACAGCATAAAGTAGCTCTGGATCTTGGGTGACTCGGTCACCGCCGCGGCAGCAGTACGCAGAAGCGACAGCGTTATGTCGCTCGGCCCAGCCAAAACTCTAGCCCAAGTTGGCAAAATAGCCGGTCCTATTAAAAGGAAAACCCAGTGCCCACCGCCGTCCACGCCAGCACTGCTCCGCAACCGCACCTACGCACGCCGGCACCGGCCATGGATCCGCTCCTCCATTGCTGCCCACGCCGTCGCGATCGCTCCTCCAAAAGATCGACTGGGTAGTGGGTACTGGTCCTACTGGAGGAGCCGTTCGGAGATGCTGAGGCGGATTTAGCGGCTTGCCGTTGACAATGTGGTACGCATATGCATTCCTTTGCCTCTGATAAATCTCCGTGAAACAATTTTTATGTGCTGAAAGTGGTTTATTAAGACACGGTTGAATTTGGCTAGTTGTATTATCACTGTGTCACATGACCATTCAATTGGTTTATTAGGACGCTTAAATAGGGGTTTATTGGAAAAAAAAGGCAAGTAGAGAAGAAAATTTACTTATAAAGGTTGGGATTTGGGAACATAAGATTTCTCTGGATTGCTTACATACCAATCTGACGTGCCAACCAACTATGAATGGACAGCTTAAAGTATAACGGCATGTGGCACCAACATAGTACAGGGTAGGAAGGTAGAGCAAAAACAAACTATCATACAAATGATGAATTACAAAATTACAATCTCTAATCAAAAGGAGGAACGAAAGAAACAGCAATGTCCTTCATTGATGTACTTTTCTTGGCCATGGACGAGAGGGACAAAAGGAAATCACCTGGATGATGTCCCATAAACAACTCAAGTACGAGGACTCCAAAGCTATAGACATCACACTTCTCCGTCACCTTTGTTTGCGCTTCTCCGTCACCTTTGTTGTATATGCAAGCTTTGCTATGTCAATATTGAAGAGTTAATTTTGATAACCCTTGTCTATACATGTATTGATGAATGCTAATTAATGTAGATTGTAGATACTAGAGACATGCATAGTGTGGTATATAAAAATTAGGATATGTTGCTTTTCAACCGTATAATTAATTAAAGTGAGAATTTATGGCAATTTTGCAACATGAAATACACTAGTACTTCTCACAATGATTGGAAAGATGAATGCTGAACATTTCAAAGTTGAAGAGATAACATATCTAATAAATTTATGAAGAAAATAGATGGTAACTGTAGGACCGGACAGACAACAGAGGGGAGTAAATGGTGCCTTCAAAATCTCCCCAAGTATCCACTTAACCATTTTTCTCCAATACCTATAGAGCTATAAAGACTAGGGTTGAATGCTCACTGGAAAACCGGGAAGACAGACCGAACAGAGCAAGAGAGTCGAGTTCTGTGAACATGGTCGAAACTTACAACGTGGTCGTAAGTCTCAACGTGGTCGTCACGCTCTCAGAAAAACAGAGGAGGGTCAGTGAGGCGCACGACCACAAGGCCAAGATTCCCGATAACTTTCGACTTAAAGATCAATTGACCAAGAGACTTTGCACACAAGAAGGTGAGGATCTCAAGAGGTTGCTCTGATCTTTAATTAAAAAATTATCAAGAAAACAGACATCTTTCTGTGATTTCAACAAAAGCTCTCAAAATCGAGTCTGAGAAGAAAAGAAGATAATCAGACCATGCAAGTGGGAATAGAAAGGCAAAGATGGCTTCAAGTATGATTTCTCAACACCAGGAAAGTCAGATCATCAGCAAATCAACCGAAAGCAGAACTCTCAGATCAAGAAAGTGAAGAGCCAACTGAAGACCAGAGAGATGACATCTAAAACAAATAAAACCAACTCAACTCTACACATACGAGCATACACAAACATAGATCAAAAATGATATATTGCTCTGAGAGTTGATTATACAGCCACTCCATCCTGGAGGACCAAGAGCACAAGTGCCCCGAAACCAAAAACAAGAACGCACGCAAGAAGAACATAAAACCCTATAGACTCTTCGGATGGGTAGCCTTCCATCCCTATTTATAGCCTCTAGATATTGGAGATAACCCGTTAACCCCATCTAACACCGGGTTTTCACACACCTGTTAACACAGCCAAGACAAAAACGCTTTAACAGAACAGCTTCTTTTGCAGGTCTTTTCAGGTCTTGAACATTTCACCAAAATGCCCATCTGCCACCTTCCTGGAAGTTTCCTGTTTTCTTGTCGTCCAATCCTTGCAGCCACCTTGCAAGCCTTAGTCATCTTTGGCATCTCTCTAACCGTTCTGGACCTCAACACCTCTCTGTGCCTAGTCCCGGTTCTTCCATGTCTCACCGTGACCTAACTCCAAAGTCCTGCAGCCATCACAAACAAGCAAAGCATTACATAGCACCGCACTATAAACAAGATTCATTAATTTGCATATTCCAGAATGAATCCCAGAGAGCAATCTTGGCAAACCACTGGTCTTAACACACTTACGACCACGCGTATGCACTGGACATGAGGTACTCGTAGCCCTAGAAGATTTTCCAGCAGTTTACGACCACCCAGCGAGTTGTTACGACCATCGCACAAGCTGCTACGACCATGAAACATCGGCTACGACCACGTAGCAATCGCTACGACCATTGTTTACAGCGGCTACGACTTACGATCACACAGACAGAGTGCTACGACTATCGCTCGCAGACAGAAGAATCTACGACCATTGATCACGACTAGTCAGTGCTACGACTATCGACCACAGCTAGTCAGAGTTACGACTATCGATCACGTCCAGACAGAGCTACGACTATCACGGATGGTTCATACTTAAAAACCATCCGTAATAACTGTTATCATAGACGGTATTAGTTAAGAATCGTCTATGATAAGACTATCACAAACGGTTCAGAAACCGTCTGTAATAACCTTTGGATATTACTGAGCCATAAGCATAGACAGTTTTCTAAATCATCTATAGTGATATTTTTGAATTGTCTGTAATAAACTTTTTTGTAGGTAATATGTGAGTCTCGAGACTTGTCAAGTTGTCAAGCCGAGAAGTTGAGGGCCTCGAGTGTGCCTCTCAGCCGCATCCTAGGCAGAGAGATATTGGTGACCACCCAGCGCCTTGCTTTTCTACTGCACTTGATGCCATGCCAGTTGGATGGCGATGTCCTGTTTCCGCACGATTTTAGGACATGTTTGTTTGGGAGGGTGGCTTTCCAGGCAAGGGCCGCTCCTGCTTGTTCTTCAAGTGATGGCAGGATTGCAGTGGCTGAGACAAGTGTGGCGATGGCCACCGGTATGATGAGTGAGGCAAATTTTGTGAAAGACAAGGGCTCCATGACTAGGTTAGGAATTGTTTCTAGGGAAAACAATTTTGGTTTAAAAATATTTTCTGATTCCTCCGAAAAAACTGAATTTCAGAAATTTCAGATTTTTCGGAAAATTTTGATCAAAATATCCAAAAATACAATCTGAATTCAAGAAATAGAAACATATTTGAAGATCCCCTGTCGTAGCCGCCTCCACCTCCCTTTCCGGCGCCGCACCATCGCCTTCCTGTCCCCTGCCGACGCCGCTTCCCCCTTCCCCTTCCGGCGCCGTCTCCCCCCTCTCTTGCCTCCTCCCCACCATCCCCAGGCGGCACCACGTCCCTTCTGTCCCCTGCTAGTGCTGCCTCCCCCCACTCTTGCCGGCGCCGCCTCCCCCCTCCCTCGCCGGTGGGGAACAAGAGAGACGGAGATCAAGAGAGAGAGAAGAGATCGAGAGAGGGAGATAGACGGGGAACGAGCGAGTCAGCCGACGGGAGTAAAGAAATTGGATGGGCCGGAAAAATTCAAAACGGGCCAAAATTTTTAACCGAATTAGGCTTTTCAAGGTGGGCCAAAAAAACCGAATTTCGGCGAATTTCAGCGGAAAATGATTTCCCTTATTGTTTCTAGTATGTACCTCTGTGAGAGTTAACGGAAGCACCTTAAATTGCCACACCTGTACCACTGTCTCTTTCCCTATAGTAACTGTGGCCTTGGAATGGTCTAGAGGCTTGAATGCTTGATGAGTATAGTGAGGTTACGGTCAGCTCCAACAGTCAACTTAAACGTAAAGTTACAGTCATCGATCTGTAAGTAAGTTATTGGAATATTTCAACTTAGTTTCTCTATCAACTTTCATTCACGAATTGATGCCTTAATTCACCGTGTCATTAATCTATCCATGCAAGGGTTGCGGTAGAGCGCAGTTACAGTAGGGCAAACCGGGAATTCGCTGGTCAGGTTGCTCGTATACCTTGCAGGCATGGAGAAAGCTCGTCGTGAAGTTACGTCTGAGTCTTCATGTGCCGGGTGAATCCTACCACAACTGAGGAAGGTGGCTAATGGAGAAAATTGCAGAGAGGAAATGACAGGCATGGAAATATGCAGATGCATGACAGCTTCCTGCATGGCCAGGTCGTAGTCAGCTTTCCGCATCAATGAACGCCAGGTTCGTATTCAAGCCATTATCACTTCTCTGTAATCCTCATGTTACCTGCATAGTGGATATCGGTGGAGTTCTTGGACGCTGACGGATTGGATAGCATGCCTGACACGGCAATGCAGTAAAAACCAAGACCCGGTAATGCTCATGTAGTTTCCAAACATTCGACAGATACGTAAAATTAAGCACATATTGCCATGAGCGTCGCTGTTTGTCCTTCAGAAAAACTGTACATATTCTGGATATTTTGTTACATATGAGAACCTTACATTGTCATGCACTTTGGAAGAGGCACAATTTTCTTTCAGGAATGAAGCAGCCTCTGCATTACAAACGTGCTTGATTACTTACTGGCTGTTGTCATTACCGCGAAGACTGACGTTCAGTAATCAGTCCTTACAGGACTGCGCTGGCGTCTGATCCGCTGCCATGCAATCGCCTCCCTCCACCACCCCTGCTTGAAACTGGCGGCGCATGGCAAGATGTCGCGCGTCAAACTACTGTTCACACACGCTGTGTACATACATGAACAGTACATATGTACTGTAGCAGACGCGTGGATACTATAGCAGACATGCATAGCAGTGTCAGGTCAGTTATGATAGAGATAAGAATAGTTAGTTTATATATTCTATTTATTAGAGATAGGTTTCCTTAGAGATGTAGATTATTTCTTGGAGGTCAAATTGCTATCCTTATAAAAGGGATAGTATATATCTATTATCAATAAAGTAATAAAGATGAATTAATCTAGTCTCTTTCTCAAGTTCTATCATCCCAGTCTATAGTCAAATAGCTCATCCAACTAAACCGACGCCGACCGGCCTTCCTCTCGACGGTGTTTATCTCGATGAACTAAGGTTCATCACACGAGAACCTTGATGACTTTGATCTGATAGGAACTATGACAAGCAGCGGATGGCTTTGTCTTAAACAGCAAGCATCGTACTCTCAAAGACTTTTAATTTCACAAAATTTATGGCAGCTGGGGAAACAAGGGAGAGTCACTGATCATGTTGAACAAAGGATTTTCACACAGACATATGTGGAAAATCAAGGTTCCCTTTGAAAATAAAGGTTTTTCTATGGTTAGTACTGAGACAGAGTGCTAACTAAGGATAATTTGTTGAAAAGAGGTTGGAAAAGCTCTCATAAATGTAGGTTATGTGTAGCAAGTGAATATGTGAATCATCTTTTTATTTCTTGCCCTTTAGCAAGATATGTTTGGGGTCTTGTTCAATGTGACTTCAGTTTGGAGAGCGGGCCGGATTCTGTACAGGACTTAGGGGGTGTTTGGCATAAGAAATTCCCTACGAATGTCACTTGTCAGAGGTTTGATAGATGTTGGTATTAATGCAGTGTTGTGGCATGAGTCACAACAATGGATACTGGATACCCTTTCTCCATTCTCCAAGATGTAGAACTCAAGGGGCTAGAGAGAGCTTGCCCCTCTCTTATACCACTTGGGCCATTCACCACTTCTTTTGCTCGTCTCACTCCGAGGATAAGTCAGGGGTCACGGATGTATCACATACTCTATTCCTCTCGCTCCTGTCTCACATACGCATTTCTCTCTCACTTTTTGCACCATTCACCCCTCCTTCTAAAAGCATCTTCTTTCAGTCGCTACTATTCATTATTCATTTTTAGACAAAAAAACCATCAGTAGAAACCAATATGAACGCCCCCTTATCAATTCACCCTCAATCCCATGATCCTTCATGCTAGAAGCTAGCACACTAACATAATTATTGAGCTTGTATGCAGACTGTTCATGTTGTGATGCACTTTTGGAAGGATTCATAGAAAAAGTTATATCTAGAAAACTGCACCATACTTCTCACTCATTATGTTTCTTTCAAAAGCTCATGTGTCCATTCCCTTTATATCATTTTCAGAACCTAGCACCACTAGAAGGACAATCCTCTTTGTAATCGGCACAACAAGAATATTCTCCTTACTGTTTCGGACAATCACATCGTAGGCACTGCATGAGCACTTAAACTCCTCACCTCCAGGGCATACAAACATCACAACACAGGAAGAACCAAAGGACCCTTCTTTTTTGCTTCAGCTTATGATTTATGGTTGCGGTTTATAGTTTTTTGGGCTGTACGTGATAGAGTACGGAGTAATATAAACTCGCGTGCCACTGCAATCCTGTTCGGTCTGAAAAATACCACTGCAATCGTGTTTTTTTGAAAAATACCACTCCAATAGTGAAATACTCCTAGAAATACCATTATGCTCAATATTAACTGATTTTTATTGATATAAAATGGGTTTTATTTATTATAATAGTATTTATACGAGTATGAGATGATTTGAGTGGTATTTATCTATGCAATGTAAAATCGGCTTGTATTGATCATAATGGCATCAATAAAAGTCCATTTTATATGAATACACCTCTCTTATATCGATATGTATTTCGTCCATACAAAAATAATCAAAATACGGAAGGTGTATTTATTAAAAATCGGCTAGTATTGAGCATAATGGTATTTCTAGGAGTATTTGCGATTGAAGTAGCATTTTTCAAAAGAACATGATTGCAGTGGTATTTTTTTTTTACCAAACATGATTACAATGATATATAGTCAATTATCCCAAGAATCATACTATAGAATATTTATACTCAACGAAAAGGCTTAGTTCCAAAACCGAGCCCCAATGAAGCCTAGGCTTACAGATCTGACCAAATTCTCATGCACTGGGCTGGGTCTGCTACGAAAAGGCAAGCCGAATAACGCGCTACGGAACAGTCTACTCTCACTTTCATACGCACAGGGACAGCGTGCCATGGCCGGTGGCCTACAAAAGGTTGTCGGATTTCTTTTCTTTTTAAAAAAAACAGCGAGAACCCGCATCACATGCTATTGGGCCTATTCTTTTTGGCTTGACTTATAGATACGGTTTAGGACTTTTGGTCTATTCGTGAGAGAGAGTACAGAGTAATAGAAACGTGTGTACAGTTTTAGCTAATATAAATGAAGTTAATATAGTATATACTACAATCAACTTGTAGATTCTACTTTAGGGTGTGTTCTTTTAGGCCTATAGCTTGGATTTCTAAGTAACTAGCTTTTAAATGGAATATCTTTTCAAGATAAGGTCTATAAGTTAATTGTAGTAAATATTGTCTCGACTTCATCTATATTAGTTAAAATCGTACGCGATGATATCTCTCTGTACTCTCTCTCGTAAACAGTTAAAATTTAAAATTTTAAACCAAAAATCATATGTCACATTCTAAAAGAACACATTTTTAAAAAGACACTTAGTTTAAAATCTGATTACAGCAGAAAAATCAAAAAATAGTTTTTATAAGCCGAATAAAAGCCCTATGATTACTCGATAACTCAACAAGAGAGATACAAGGGGAACAGAAAAGGTAAAGGAGCTGTGGACAGGGCAACTTTGATTAGGCCTGCATATCTGACGTTAGCTGCAACACCGACGTTAGAGAAAGCGCAAATACTTTTCTTAGGAGTTGGTATCTGACGCTCTCACGTGTCCTCTGCTTTACCATCCACCCGTTGGTTATTCGTACCTCCTAACAAACCACCGAATAGCTAACTGAGGGCAGGTTCTTTATCTCATAAGCTGATAATTTTTAATTTTTATTATAGTATCTAACTCTTAAATAAAGTATTTTTTAAAAATAAAATCTACAAGTTAAACATCTACATATTAAAAGTCTAATATCTGTACCAACCAAAATTGCAAGTGAGTATTTATCTTTCTGTAATCTGTACTGTAAACAGCTAAAATTTAAAATTTTCAGTCAAAAATTAAAAATCGCAGCCGAAAAGAACAGGCCTGAGAACACATCAAAGTGTAACTGTCTATAAAGAAAAGCAAGCGTTTGCAAGTTCCACGCTTTATTGCGTGAGCTTTTACCCTTTTCTGTGAGGAGCGTGAGGTTTTTTTAGAGGGTGATTTTTTTTTTACTTTTCAGCTGAAAATAAGTAACTAAATTTCGTCAGTTGCCCATATTGCTGGAAACCAATTTTGAAAAATATTTAAACTTCACTACAAATTCTAAGCTTGTTGATGCTCCATTGCACATACTGATTAGGAAAGTGATAGCAACTGATCAACCACTGTTAATTACCACAAATCACATGGCCATTTGGGAGCGTGCCATTTCTTTTTTAGCAATGCTACCGGATGACGATATAGGTAAAAGGTAAACGGCTACAATTCACTAGGTGATGATGAATAATGGAGGACGATTAGTCGTTTTTGGTAAACATTTTATAACAATCCTTTTTTTAACGACCTTTTAGCATGCATAGTTTTTTTTTCAATTTTTCTTTACACACAAAATCATACAAAATGGCTCATAGAACAACTAACACATGGATTTACCTAAGTATTGCCGGAGACGTGTTAGTTCGGAAACGTGCTAAACTAACACGTCTCCAGCTAGGTTTCGTTCGTGGAATAGCATCAGGTTAAAAAAAAAATAGGTTTCATTCGAAATCGACACCTTCCATTCTATTGGGTTTTCAACCAATCGTTGTTCACGCTGTGAAAATTGTGTCCTCGATACAGAGTTCCCACACTCAAAATGTAAATCGATGAAACAATGGTCCATTTTGTTGTGAATCAAAGTTATTTCTTAGCTATTATCAGCCCAATTAAGAGGTACGCTAAGCACACTGTGAAAGGCGTTTACATATTGGCCCTATTCTTTTATGTTGTAGCTTATGGTTACAGTTTATAACTTTTGGTCATAATACGAGAACTCGTGTGAATAAATCGAAAACCAATAAGGCCTTATTTGTCTAGGCTTTTTGTTTGGCTTAAAAGCAAAAAAGCCAAAGTCTAAACAAACAGGTGGCTTTTTTACCAGGTTTTTAAAAAGCCTAAGTCACCCACATAACTAAAAGCCAAAAGCCAGTTCAAAGGTTTTTTTGGCTTTTTACAGGATGGAAATGGCCTTTGCCACTGAACTTCAAAAAGTTACCCGCAAGAACCTAGTATAAAAATCCCATCCGTTCCTCCCAACTGGCTATTCTCTCCTGTCCTCACCAAAACCGCCGCCTCCTCCCCAGACTCCACCCCTTCCTCCCCGACTCCGTCACTCCCTCCTCCCGCATCCTCCTCCCCCAGATGGCATCGCCTCCTCCCTAGACTCCGCTGCTGCCTCCTCCCCCATCCTCCTCCTCCTCCTAGATGGTGTCGCCTCCTCCTTTGACACTGGCGCCGCCTCCTCCCCATACTCCACCCCTTCCTCCCCGACTCCGTCGCTCCCTCCTCCCGCGTCCTCCTCCCCCAGATGGCATCGCCTCCTCCCTAGACTCCGCTGCTGCCTCCTTCCCCATCCTCCTCCTCCTAGATGGTGTCGCCTCCTCCCTTGACACTGGCGCCGCCTCCTCCCCAGACTCCGCCGCTACCTCCTCCCCCATCCTTCTCCTCCTAGATGGCGTCGCCTCCTCCTTTGACGTTGGCGCCGCCTCCTCCCCAGACTCCGCCGTCGCCTCCTCCTCGTCCTCCTCCTCTTCCCAGATGGCGTCGCCTCCTCCCTCGACGCTGGCGCCGTCTCCCCCCAGACTCCTCCCCTTCCTCCGCGACTCCACCGCTGCCTCCTCCCGCGTACTCCTCCCCCAGATGGCGTCGCCTCCTCTCTCGACACCGGCGCCGCCTCCTCCCCACACTCCACCCCTTCCTCCTTGACTTCGCCGCCGCCTCCTCCCCCGTCCTCCTCCTCCTAGATGGCGTCGCCTCCTCCCTCGACGCTGGCACTGCCTCCTCGCCAGACTCCGCCCCTTCCTCCCCGACTCCACCGTTGCTTCCTCCTCCATCATCCTCCCCCCAGATGGCGTCGCCATTTTGTTGATTTTGTATTGTGAAATAGTTCCTTTTTTGTGCCTAGATCTGAAATAATTTTGGTGTCCAGATGTTTAAAAATGTATTATTGTACATGAGTTTGTGAGAGTTCAATACAAAATATGTTGACCTGTGCTTTGCTATTATGGTAGATTGTACATGAGTTGATTATGGCAGCTGGCAGCATGGACACAAGGCAAGATCTATCGTTTTTATCTAATCATCTGGACACGGATGCAGACCTTTCTTAGCTAATTTGAATAAGAGTATTTTGGACATTTTGTGCTTCACAATGTAAGTCAGTCTAACAAAAATCAAACTGCCAAACAGGCTGGTTTGTTGCTTTTAAGCTGGTTAAGCCAAAAGGCTAGCTTTAAAGTATAAGCCAGAAAGCCTAAGCCTAAATAAATAGGGTCTAAATTATTTTAAAAAGATATCCTGATAAGTCGTTTTAAAACGGTTATAGAGAAAACAGCTTGTTTATTTGTTCAAAAAAATCACTATTTATATGCTCTAAGTTACAAAGAACAGACAATTACATCACAAACCTAACGCATATCCTGCAACTTGCGAGGCAGCAGCCGTTGTACGCATGGCAGATGGGCTCCGCCTCAGCCGAAACAAACCCAAATCACCCAAATGCATGCCGCTTTCGCACAATTTAAGCTTGTTCTAAACAGTGATGATTAAAATTGTTTGAAGTGTGTTAATTTTTTAATATGCTTTTTATTATTCAAGAAAAATATAAGGGTTATTTCTATTTTTCTATTTTTAATAAAATATTTTTAAAAAAAACTAAGAATAACTACTGTACCATTTAAACCCAAAAGTCACCGTATTTATAACAGAGCCTTAGACGCCCTCCCGCTCCGACCACCCGTCGTTTGCCTCTTCCGTTGAGCCAGTCAGCGTGCCTTCCTAGACACTCCACCAAACCCCACAAGATCAACTCAACAGCACACCGAAGAGAATCAATCCAACACGCACCCCCAAACCCTAGAGAGCATCATGCCCATGTCCATGTCCGCCTCGCCGGCGCACCTCCGATTCCTCCAGTGAGTGACAGCTGGCAGCTGCAACCTGCAAGAACGCGCGTATGGAGCTATGGCTCGAGCTGCTCCTCTCCGTGGTCCTCCCAGTCGGCGCAGTGCTCGCTGTCGTCCTGTTCGTGTACCGCCGGCGAAGCTTACCGCGTAACGGGCGGCCGGAGCTACCGGAAGCTGCTGCTGATGTTGCCGGTGGGGATGCCTCGGCGAGCCCCGGACTGGCCAAGCCCAACGTAAGGTACAACGCCACCAGCGGCCGCTCAGGGCTCCGGTTCCACCAGTTGCACCACCACCATGTGCACGTCGACGTAAGGCACCGGGGGCCGGGCGGCGGCGCGCAGCAGGGGCCGTTCCAGTGGGCGGACCACCCGCGGCTGGTGACCGAGGCGGCGGAGAACGGGTGGGCGCAGTTCGTGTTCGCGATGGCGCCGCCGCGGGCGAGGTCGGCGCCGTCGTCGCCGCTGTGGGGGCTCTGCCCGGTGTGTGACTCCGGGACGAGCCACGACATGGAGGAGGCCGCGTGGGAGGTTCCGGCGGGCTCGTCCGAACTGATGCAGGCGGTGCGGCTCAACCCGGCGGTCGCTTCCGCCGCCGCCGCCGCGTCCAGCAAGAAGTGGATCCCGGGGAGCATCCCGAGCCCCCTCCGCAGCGACCAGGACGAGGGAAATACCAACGCCCTATGCCTTGCAAGGATGAGCTTGCCGTTGCCCGGGCCGCCGCTCGCCGGCACGCCGTTCCCGCAGGACGCCTACTTCGAGATCACCATCATATACCTCAACACGCGGCGGCCGGAGTGGTCGGCGTCGAGGGCAAGTAGGCGCGGGAAGGACGGCTCCAGCGAGAGCGACCACGTCAAGCTGATCAGTTTTGCACCGGACACCAAGACCACGATCCAAGAAATCAGAGCCACGAAAGACGATCAGCAAGAGAAACAGAGGCACTTGGTCATGTCGCTGGGCCTCGCCGCCGCGTCCGCCGCCCCGCTACGGTCGTCCTTGGCCGGAACGTACGCGTCGTCCATCGGCTTCCACTCCAACGGCGCCGTCTACCTCGACGGTAATAATTAAGCGCACACTGTTTTCGTAAGAGTTCTTGCGTTGCGACCGTGCGAATCGTGAACTGAAGAGTTCATGGATTTTTCAGGGATGAAGCTGGTTTACGAGTCGGATAAGTCGTCGTGGGCGGGGGTGGACAAGGTGGTGGGCTGCGGCTTCGAACCGGCGAAGCGGAAGGTGTTCTTCACGGTGGACGGGCAGCTCGTCCACGCGGTGAGCTGCAACGCGGACGCCTTCTCCAGCCCGCTGTACCCGGTCCTGTCCTCCAGCTTCGACGTGATGGCGCTGGTCAACCTCGGGCAGGGCAAGTTCCGGTACGCGCCGGCCAACGCGCGACGCACGGCCAACCCGTGCTTCGTGCGCTCGGCCTCGGCGGGCGACGACCAGAGCGGGTCGATCGGCCTCGACTTCGACGACAGCGGCGACTTCTTCTCCATGGGCCGGGTGGACTCCGGCTGGCTAGAAGCCTCCCAGATAAGCAAGAGCAGGAAGGAGAACGGCCTGGAGACGGAGTCCGACCTCTTCGAGATCTCGTTGCGAGACTGAGACTGAGAGCGACAGGTGGCCGATTTGTCACACAGGAATTAGCCATAGTAATGGCGAATGGTCACGTCGATACTGACACATGCATAGGAGTTAGGACACGCAGCTGCAGGTTTTCTCCCCCATGGCTGTCGTTGTATCATCAAACTGTTGTTACCTAGATGTGAAAAGTATTAGGTTAAAAGGAGGGAAAGCTTGTCTTATGTAACGAGCTTCTGGTTCGGTGTTCTTTTCCCTTTTGTGCCTTTTGACCTTTTGCTCTTTTCTTTTTAGGATGTAAAGATGGTAGACTGGAGGTAGATTCTGAAACTAGAATTTGGAATAAAGAGGATGAAAGGTGCGGGAAAACACTTTCATTTGAACAGATAAATTTCTATTTGATAGCATGATACACATTTGCATGGCTAATAATGGTTTCTTTGTAGTACTCTACCAGAGAATGCAAAATGCATACCACTTTTTTGAATTTTTTTTACGAATAATCTATTTTTTATTCAAAATAACAGAAATATATCGTGCCAAATTTTTTCACAGAAATAGACTCCAGTCGTCTAACTGTCGGACGACTGAAGTCTATCACCCAACGGCCCAGCGACACGCAAGCAATCCTCTGGCCGCTAGGCGATTTATTGCAGTCGCCTAACAGTTGGACGACTGCAATAGCTGTCGCCCAACGGTTAGGCGACTGCGTTTCTAGTCGCCAAAGGGTCAGGCGATTGGAAGCAGAGATAAAAGGGCCGTCAGGACACCGACCAGAGGGGGAGACAGCCTCTTTGTTGGTGCCGGGATCCGTGTAAGTTCTTCAAGCCTAAGCACCGCCTCAGCTTAAGTATGTGTTACTGGGGTTGCGCAAACTACTTCAGTGACTAAGTTATATCAGTACGGACAATGCAATAGAATAAGAGGAAAAAAAGACAAAAAAAAGCCCTAAAAATTAAAAAGGCAGAAAAGACAAAATCATAAGCCAGAAGGAGAAGCGTTTGAAGGGTCCAATCACCTACTTTTAAGGATTTATAGAAATCATTGTAGTTGCAAGAACAAAACAACCATATTACAGATATGGTGTCATTCTGGTTGCGAGAACAAAACAGCCATACTACATACATAACAATTGAAAAAAATGATTTAAAACTTTTAATTCATTTCATCAGACAAGTAATATGTGTCGTGATTTCGCAGCAAAGGCGGGACAGATGTAATTAATGCCACAAAGGATAATTATGCCAAGAAAAGAATTTAGAATTTGCCAAGAAAATAATTTAGAATTTGGATAAGCTGCAGTTCAAGTTCCAGAAGCTGCCGCCATTTGGCTACTCCGCCCCACAAAAACTTCAAGAAAGCCTCCGAAGATAAGATAGCATAATCAACTACACTGCCGAATAACGCTATCTCGCAACCAAAAAAGTACAAGACAGGTACCGAACTGGAGAAGTGACAAACAGTTGCCGTCAATCTCTTCAAGAGAAGAAAATAAACAAAGACGAACAAGACAAACATCTGCCGTCCCAGCGTCACCGGAGCCTGGAGATGTTGCTATCCGCCTGAATGATAATCTAATTATTGGAGCGGAGCTGCATCCAGGTGTCTCCATAGCCTCAAGGAATATATATATATATATATATATATATATATATATATATATATATATATATATATATATATATATATATATATATATATATATATATATATATATATATATATATATATATATATATAGCTTAGCAAATCTGCAACTGCATGCAGACGCAGTGATGCTCTTTCTGTATCCTACGGCACCTAACAGTGCTGCAGACGTTTGATGTCCTTCTTCTTTTGCGATCGGTCAGCGTCTGAAAACCCAGTGGCTTCATGGCGTTGCCTTCTGTCCGCTTGGCCGCCTTACGGTCTCTTTGGTTCGTCTGTTCTCTGAGCCCGTTTGGTTCGTCTGTTCGGCATTTCCGAGCGTAATGGTTGGTGAAGGAAGGGAGTAATCACTGGATGATTTATTCCATAATGCACTAGGTGTATATACACACAATGTGTAGACGGTTTGTAATAAACCGGAGCAATCCTAGGGATGCTAATCTGACTAAATATAGCAGGTACAGCTAGAATACAGGCATACATATGTGCGGCATTACAGGCATGTATGTGTGCGGCAAGTATACTCCAACAGTTAGTTCTGTGTTATGCAGTCAAGAAACGTTGTTGGTTTCTTGCTACGCATTCTCGCGAATTGTTGCCGGTTTCATCCGATAATTTTTCGGAAAATTTTATGGTGCATCGTATTGATACTATAAAGTAGAATTAAAATCTGATCATTAATTTATGAGAGCACAATAGACTTTTATTTACGAACGATTTTATTAGCATAGATCATGCATGTTTCCTGCTCGTCGCCGCCACGGAGGTCGTGGCCGTCACCAGCTCGCCCTTGCCTGCACCACCGCTGGCTCACGAACCAGCATCGACCGACACGTACCCTGTACACTTGCACGAACTTGTCCCTCATGGTAAGTACTCTTGTGTTTTGAAATATTTGAGTATGGTTACCACAATTACAATTTTAATGCTCTCTTCTACTTCTTGCAGACGGACATCGCCGTCAAGATTGTCGATCATGGACAAGGTCGCCCACTGTTTTGAGGTGGCATGCGATGAGCTGCTGCAGATTCTCCATCGGGTCCACAGTGTGTCCAGGCGTGTCGTGGCCCTGACGTCATGCAGGACGCTCCCAAAGGTGGTCATGTTGATGCGTACGTCGAGGCCGCCACACCCTACAGCTCAGGTAGGAAGCTTCGTAGGGCCAGTGCACGTGCCCTAGCAGCGCATAACCAACCTGGAAGGTCAAGGTGGCCACGTGGCTACCCATGGGCATCACCGCCGCCGAGCTAGGCCGGAGGGTTAAAGTGGGCACGTGCGTACACGATGGCACCGTCGTCGTTCATGCACCCCTACCAGGCAACGTCAGGGCAGTACACGTTGTACCCTCACCTGCTTGGGCAGGGCGGGTATGACAGTTGGGCACATGCCATGGCCCACGTGGAAGGTACGTTTCACCTCTTCAGGTTTGTTCATGTCGATACATTGCACGAATAAACAATATATGTCTTTCAGGTATCGCAGCCTAGATGGTAGTTCAGCTAGCCCCGCACGAGGATCCCCGGTGGACGTGAGCGACTTTCTCGTGGACGACCCGACGGAGGTCAGGGGAGCACGTGAGCCCACACATGTCGACGTTCTTTCTAGGTCGCAGCTCAGCGGTTCCCCAGTACCCACACAAGTACAGGTAGAGTTGACCTCCAAGGCATTGGGAGCACGAGTTAGCATGGCTCCTAACAGTCTCACCCTATCGGGATGCTGATACCCCACGTTTAAGAAGGCCAAGCGGAGCCGTACCGATGGGCACTAACCAAAGTGGGACGTGGCGACAATGAAGGAGGTGTTGCGGGTGGTGTAGTGGGTGGTGCGTAGGGGCCTTTCTGTACCTGTATTTGTTGTATACACATTTTACCTCATAGTTACTATGGTATGATTGCGTATGAATTCTCCTGTGCATCTCAATATCACTTACCTTTGTACTTATGAATTATTGCGACCCCAATCGTCCTTACAAAATTTTTCATGAATTTTTCTCATCACAACAATATATGACGATTACAAAATGTTACTGTGAGTCTAATAATTCCGTACCCTTAAAAATCTACGAAAATCACAAACAGACTAACTGTCTTCCGTTCTTTTAAAAAAAATTAACAACCTACAAACAAGATTTGCTAAATTTATTACCTACAAAAATTATCATTTACTCCCCCACAATTATTTCCATCGGATTAATAAAATAATAATATTATTTTAAATCGTCCAACCGTTGGGCGACTTTGTCTAGTCACTCAACCTGGTTGAGCGGTTGGGTGGCGGCTAGCCCAAGTCACTCAACCGCAGAGTGATAGATGGTTATTACTGCAAAAAAAATAAATAAAACGTACATATATTGCTGTAAATTGAAATAAAAAATAAATTATTTAAATTATACACCTATCTACCCAACTTCCCCAAAATACTAGCAGGAATGTAAGAGATGCATGGCACGGCAAGAAAAATAAAGGCAAGATTAAAGAATCAAAAGAACGCATCTCTTGGAGGTCAGCAAGTTGTAGATGAAACCTACCTAGCTGCTGGAGACGAAGCACATCAGAGGAGGAAGCCGCGCGGCCGGATGGTCACAGCAGCACGAGAATGCCTCGATGTGGCCAGCGATGGGAGGGGTTTGCTGTATATAGAGCCGGCTCGGCTCACTAAAGCTCGTTAGGGAAATGGCTTGACTCGGCTCATTAGGGAAATGGCTTGACTCGGCTCGTTAGGTTAACAAGCTAAAAAGATAGCGATGTTAGGTTAACACGTGCACGCCAAACCTGGAGAGTAGGTGGTCGGCCGGAGTTACAGCAGTGCCAAACACCACACCACCTCACGACCGACGGCGGTCGCCGATGAGTTGAGTGCAGCATTGAGGATTGGATGAGGATTTACCTCAAATCCAAATCCATTAAGGTAGAGAACGAGAGAAGTAAGGCCGGCGAAGTAGGGGCCCTTGGGGACTCCATGGCGAGGCCATCGGCATCGGTAACATGGTGGCATTGTCGAGGTGGAGGGGCCGTCAAGGCGCCGATGGCCTTAGTAGTGGTGGAGGCGGCACCTTGAACCCGGCTCCTCGACCTAAGTAGCGGTGGAGGCAGTGCCTTGAACCTGGCACAGAGGAGCCGGGGGAGGAGAAGACGGCGGCAGCACGAGGTCACAGGCAAGGAGGCCGGCGAGGGTGGCGGCACCATTGGTAGGCAGCGTCGAGTGAGGAGAGGTGGGGACCGTGGGATGTGTGGCTCTAGGGTTCTACTTCTTTGGGATTAGGAGGATTGGGAAAATTTGGAGTCAACTCATGCTTGGGTCGGCACTAGAACAACGACGAGGCAGATGAGGATGGGAGGCGGCTGTTAAGGGTATTAGAGATAAGGGTTTAGAGATAAATTAGGAATCAGCATATTCTCCTATAATATCCCTTTGTACTCCTTATATATATTGTCCATTGGACTTCTTCAATATACACAATATTCATAATATGGTATCAGAGCTTGAGTTAAAGCCCTAACCTCATCTACTTCCGTTGTTGCTGCTGCCCCCGGGAGGTCGATCTCCTCTCCCGGGGGTGGTCATCTCCTCGCCGTCGAACTCATCCTCCCGGAGGTGGCGCCGTCGCCGGCGCTAGGTCCCGCCGGACCGCCGCCGTCCTCTGGTCGCCGACCCTCCTTGGGCTCTCACGCCATCCAGATCTGATCTGGATGGACTTCCGCCAACGCCAGCCACCACTCGCGGTCGTCGCGATCGCCATGGTCGCCGTCCCCAATCGGCCATCGTCTCCCTCCTGAGACCGCCGCCGCCTCAAGAGGAGCCGGCGCTCATCGGCCGTCCCGCTTCTCGCGACGCTCCGACGCCATTGTCGTTGTTGCTCATCCGGCCACCTCCGACGCCGCCAAGTCCGGATCTGGCCGCCTCCGGGCCGGATCTGGCTGTCTTTGCCGCCGCCGAGCTCGGATCTGGCCTCGTCCCGCCATCGTCGCACCGCTTGGCCCAGATCCGGGCGCCTCTGGCTAGATCCATCGCCTCTACTGCAGTCGCTGGCCTCCTTCGGCCACTGCCGCCTAACGGCCGCTGCCTCCCGTGCCTCCAGAATCTTGACATAAGCTAAAGGATGCATAAACTACCTAAAGATGCATAAACTACCTAAAGAATCTTGACATGCTTTTGCATTGAACTGCCTACAGGGCATGCAACTAACAATAGATTTCTAGTGTATCAGAACTCAGAAGCACTCTGGCTCTGATAGGTGTATGACTTTTAAAGCCCTTTTCATTGTACCCAGGGCTCAAGTCATTTCTTCATGAATCCAGCGGCATAGATAGATGTTGGAACCGCTCAGATATACCAATCTTCTAGTATTTTCCATGTTTCCAGTGAAAAGAATATTGTTTGCGTTAATAAATTAACATTTACACAATCATGAAGCCCATAAATACACAAAAGAAAATCTGATCATGTCAAGGAAAACCGATACACAACATGTGCCAGAGTCCCACTTACCATCAGTCATCAGGCTCTGGAAGAGAACATATGGCCGAAAAGGCTGCACCCTTGGAACAGGAATGCACAGAGTGAACAAACAGAACAAGCTCCAATTCACTTGATCACAATATAGTAGTACTAGTTCGATCGCACACTCGTACCAGCGCAGTGTATCCACCGGTTTAGCACAGTCTAGTAGCTGCCTTCCACTTTCTTTCTGAAGATTATCCTGCCCAGCAAGCTCGGACTCCGCTTCTTCTTCCTAGGATCAGCAGAAATCTCATCATGGCGTGGCTCGGGGAACACTGGGTGAACGACGATTTGCGTCGATTCCTCGTCGTCGCCGTTGAGGGCAGCGTCAGGATTCTGCTCTTGTGCTGTGCTCCTTTCTGGTGCACCATCAGGCTCATCATTTTCTTTCTTGGAGTGCACTTCTTTGGGTGTAGGAGAACCGGGACCCTCAGTGTTGGCGTCCTCTTCAGCAAGGATGCTTGCAAGTGACTTGGGCTTGTGATCAGATTTAGCCGAGCTCGGTCTCGGGTTGGACGTTGAGCTATCTAGAATGCCTGAATTAGCCGGACTCTTCAGAGCCTGCAACTGCCTGCTTAGATTCGTGATTGTCTCCTGGCACTCTGCAAGCTTATCAGCTGCTGCTGATATCTCCGAGTTCTGCATGAAGTGCAAATTTTGTTAATTCAATTCATGATGGATAAATAGCTGAAAGTAGTGAATTCAATTCAATTTTGGCTGCCTAGAATTAAATTTAATTCATTCAATTGGAGTCCAAATCCTAGTCTAGTTGAATTTGAATTTGATTCAAGCCAATTCAAAATCCAATTTTTCTGTTTGGATGTCCTTTGTAATTCTACAAGACTGTGGGGCTCACCTGTGCACCGAAGCCCGTCAATGTGTATAAAGTAGCTTCTTTACAAGCTAAATCATCTTCAACAAATTTCAGACATTTTCATGAAAAATTATAGTGTGAATGTGAGGTTGAAATTCCAAATACCGAATTTTTACAAAATCATTGTCTACAAGGCTGTAGGGGCTACTTGTGCAACTAAGCCCACCAACGTGCATAAATTAACTTCTTTACACGCTGAAATATCTCTAGTAAATTTCAGCTGATTTGTGAAAATTCTATAGTGTGAACACGAGGTTAAAATTTCAAATACTAAACTTTTAATTAATTTTGTAGAGTGAATTCCAGACAAATGACAGGTGTAAGTTAAGATTACTTCTAGCTCTATCATGTTTCTTGAAATTGACTTTGGAATCATCGATTCAATTCTAGGTGGCAGCCAAACAACTACATCATTGAAATTGAATTTCAATTCTACAATTCTGGAATTCAATACCTGGGAGCCCAACAGGACGTAAATGAAAACCTGATAAAAGTAGTGATAACTGCACATATTTACTGGAAAAAATATATAACAAGGACATGGGAACTTACTCTTGCTAATTGTTTTACCATTTGCTCTATCAAGTCTTCCACACTTCCTTCAGCAGGACTACATGACAAAGAATAATTGAAAATTTCTCCAACAACAATTGTTTTTTTTTTAGAAAAAGAGAGAGAGAGAGTATTGGTAGTACCTTTCTATCTCACAGTATGATAACTTCCTCTCTGGATGGACATTATCATCCTGATCTAGTAGAACTCTTGCGAGTTCTTCATCAAGCTGACTCTCTTGATGATCAACCAAAATGTGATCAGGTATCTGGCCTTCTGCCGACTGAATTGGTTCGTTGTGTGCTTCTGTTTGGATATCTAGAGGTGCTTCTAGTTTTGCACTTTGCATATTACGTTCACCGTGTGCATTTACTGAACCTAATGGTTCATCTCCAACAAAACTCTTTGTATTATTATCCACGGTGTCAGATCGATCTTGGTCTGAGAAGTATTGGCTCACTATATACTCTAGGACCAGGCAAACCTCATCGATGAACTTTTCGAGGTTAGCTTTCCCATGCAGTAGATCATAACAGACATGAACCAGGTACTCAAGGCGAGCACAAAATTCAGACTTTTCACGCAACAATGGTCCACGTACAGCAACATTGTCTTCCGCAGATCTTCGAATCACGGAAGTGATTTTTTCGATCAGATTGGTCACCATCTTCTCTATTTCGGTTCGATCATACAATGCATCCGAAGCGTCGCCTTCCGCATGAACAGCACCATGATCCAATGCACGCCCTATTTCCTGAAGAATTGTGTCAATACTTTCTCCACTTGCTTCATGCTTATGTATCACGAGTTTCTGAATATTCTGAACCCATTCAGGACGACCGTTGGAGACACTACCATTCTTCTCTGACATAACCGACCTCGAATCCGCCTTCTTCGGAGATGCGCGTGGCGCATTACGCTGCGGCACACCTGAAGACTTGATTAATGCTTGATCACCTGACGCCACCTCCAGCTTCTCAATCTCAGAAAAATCGTCGAGGATGCTCATGTCAGATGCCATGACGGATGCTCCCTGCTTCCCGGCCCTGAAGTGCTCAAGTTCAGAGATCAAAGCGGAAGCCCATGACTCGGACTGACCATTAGCGTCGCTCAACTGCTTGTTCTCGTCTGTCAACTCCTTGAGCTGCCTCTGCACCACCGAGAGCTTGCAGGCCTCATCTGCGTACTTCATCTGCACAAACTGCAGTTCAGTGTCCCTCTTCGCCAGCATCTGCTTCAGAACCTTGTTCTCGTCCTCGATCGCACGCAGCTTGACCGTGTTGCTTGCGGGCTCTGAAGCACGCCGTGGCGTCATGGGCCGTGATGACATCGGCGTTACGGAGCGTGGTGACATCGGCGTCGCAGAACGTGGCCTTCTTGGACTGGCCCCAGGCTGCTCAACCTCGTCTCTCATCTTCGCCAAGGCTGCCGGCCCGGGAAGCCGCTTGCGGACCATCGTGCGCAGCCGCTGGCATTCGCCTTCCAGCTGAGCGATCTTCTTCAGGTTCTCCGTCTGCTGCCTGTGAGCGGCATCCACTGACTTGAGGTCGTACTCCCTCTCCTGGCTCCTGATCTCCAGCTCCTTCTGAAGCATGCGCACCTCGTACTGAAGCGAGGCGCTCTGCTTCTGCGCCGCATCGAGCTTCACCTTTGCGTCGGTGAGCTTCTCATCTGAGACAGATTTGGATTCCTTCAGTTCTCTGATCAGCTTGTCCTTTGCGTCGACGGCCTTGCAGAGGCTGTTGTTTTCGGCGGCTAGCTTGGCGGCCTTCTTGTTTGCGTCTTCTAGCTTGTGCTGTAAATCACGTACTTTCTTCTGCTCGGAAGAAATCTCGCTGGCTGCTTCGGCGATGATTTGCTCCCGCTCTTCTCTGGCAATGAGCAGCTTCTCCATGCAGGATCGCAGAGCATCTTGCATTTCAGTCATTGTTCCTAAATGCTTCTTTTTTTAGTTCTTCCCTTGAAAAGAATCACCAAGTACTTTTCCTGAAAGCAATAATCATAGCTTATAAGTCCTTTCAATCTGGTCATGGGGTAATTTAGTCACAGTCCACTATTTGACAAGTTGAACACATGAGTCCATATTCGCTCATAAAGAAAAACACATGGGAAAATAAACAAGAATTTACATTGCATGGTCAATTAATTTGTAAGACAAAAGTACACAGGCACAGGCCAATGGGCCAAAGAGGACTTCTCTAATAGGGAAAAATCATTCACATGGCACATATAACATTAACAGTTTGTACCAATGTGGCCTACTAATCTCTGAAAGTTGATGTGTCTCCTTCTAGGTGGGTTTCTATGCTTTTCTAAAGGAGATTTGTGTGGATTCCAAAGCAACCACGATTACCAGTTGTTAGATGCAACTCAACATCTCAATTGCTTCTAACGTGAACTTGTTCCTTTATAAAAACGCGAACTTTTTTTCAGAAGCATTGGAGTTTAAAATTTTTTTCTTAATCTCACATTATGAGACAACCCACAGAAATCTAACTGATGTGCTTAGTTGCCAAGGTTAAGAGTGAAGTATAAAGTCCTTTGTACTGCAGGACTGATATTCGAAGGGCTACTGCAGGACTGATATCATTATATCAGAGCTGCAAATTCATTTCGAGTGATGTTTTGGATTTTCTATCTGCATATGGATTTGCTACGTGAATCTATCTTGTACCAGAGCTATCTTGTATGACAGATATTAAGAGAAGTAACCTTGCCATTTATATTGTGTTCAGTAAAATCACTACATATCAATAAAACCGTAAACAAAAAAAAAACCCCAACGAACTGTACCAAGTATCAACAGAAGTTTGTGAATCTATAGTTCAGTGCAAGTTAAACTGAAGCATATGTTCAACCCAATGGCATACGTTACGACCATGAACTCATAAGGAGCAAGAAACCAGTAAGCTGCAGCAGGAATGCAAAGCGGAAATGACAAACTATATTCTAGTACCTGCCTGAACAAGCTTAAATCCGTCAGACACCACAAGTGTTCATAGCACCTCACTCCGCGCAGAGCAGAGAGGCAGAGGAGGAAGCGAGGACACAGCGAGCTACTAATAAAGCACACTCCCTTTCGGCGAGGCGGGGAGTGGAGGAGGGAAGAAGGCAATCGGTGGAGGAGGGTTTGGTGGCTCAAGCAAGCATCCTGTCAGACTCAGAGCCGGAGTGGTTGGGCTGTTAAGTTCTGTCCGACCACACGACCCCACCGGAAAGTGGCTTCTTCCTGCGCAAAATCCCCCTCTGGGCACGGAGGAGCAAGCTGCCTGTCAGCAAGGAATGCCCGGAATTGCATGTGACTTGGTTGGATACAGTAGGCTTAAGAGGAATGAGCAATGAAGTCACGAGATCTTTGGTATGGAAATTGTACAGCCAAGATGAGAGAGAATGGTGCATTAGTTCATAGAAGGGAAAATTTGTTCATGTATCGAAGATCATTTCTTCGAAAATCACCATTAAAAACCGAGCTTCGAAAATTACCACCAAAAGATTCATTTCGCTTTGGGATTTAGCATTCTGGACAAAAATACCCTTACCTCTGTTTTTTTACTAGTTGTTTTTTTAAGAATGTAACAGCTTGCAATTTCAGTTCGATTGCTCGTTCCTCGATCCTGTGAAGCAGCAGCGTTCGTGGTGTTAACTCCCGAAATCTGAAACAGCTCTGGTGTTCATTTGGGTTTTTAAGTTGGGAAAAAAACAGAGGTAAAGACATTTTTGTCCAGAATGCTAAATCCCGAAGCGAAATGAATCTTTTGGTGGTAATTTCCGAAGCTCGATTTTTTTAATGGTATTTTCCGAAAGCAGTGATCTTTCAGTGCTACTGAACAAATTTTCCCGTCATAGAATCATGTCCATAATTACATGGTTTTCTCTCTCTCTCTCTTCAGAAAATCGTGTGCATTCTCCTTTGGCCTGCACCCTAGGCCCGGGAAGAGCAACCTGAGCTACCTATCCCAGTAGCTTATTGCCTAGTTTTCTTCGGGGGATCGATGTGGCACCTCATGTGTACGTGTTAGGCTAACGAAGACAATTTGGTTAAAGGATGCTGTCAACTTTTGAGGTTTAAGACCAAATCACTGAATCACTTTGGTACAGAGCCCAACTAACTAAACATTCTTACAAGTGTACAGTTTGAGCACCGGATGAACCATAGGACTCATTGCTACAATCTTTTTTTAGATACTTGGATTTAGACAGTAACGTATGCACAAATATCCTGAAAACGGCAAGCTGTTGTGCATTTATCATCGGATTGGAAGATTGCATCGGTGGGTAGGATGGAACGCAAGCATAATACGCAGTGTTGCAGAGATACCTCACCCGGTGGTGGGTCATGTGAGGTAAGCTCAGCACCAAACCCCTCTTGAGCCTCGGCAGTGGGTGCAATTAGTAGCGCTTCTCCCTCACAGGATATTGGCTGATGAGCAATCAATCAATTAATCGCCCTACGATGAGACCCTACCAAGATAAGATGTGGGGTGCTTTGCAAGTGAAAGGTGATGAGAAGAATTAGACCAACACCTGTTCCATTAATTCCACGCTTACATATTATGAAATAAAGTATAGCAGTTCAGTGATTAGTCAATGGACAAAGTCTATCATGGATACCAGATTATGTTGCATTTGTCCACAGGAAAAAGATTTGTCATGGTTAGTAGTAGTACATGACTCATCGTTCTTGTTGGCGATTTTTTTTTAAAAAAAAAAATGGTGATCCTTGTTGATAGTTTGAGATGGCGACTTCTGTGCTACAGTCATCCTCTAGCCATTTTCTCCCAGTGTGGTCTCAAGTCGACTCTCTTGTACTAGAGGTCCAAGTGATGTGGGTGCCCGGCTGGCCAGCATGTATATACGCCAAAATGGCAATGCCAAGGTGGTGGTAGGCTTACAAATGTCACGGCTCAATTATCATCAGTTCACATCCTAATTGAACTTATGCCTAATTAATATCCTCCACTAAACACAGTGTTTATCGTCGAGCTGTTGTCCCATGGATGGAACAGTGATCAGAAGGCAGGGCAGGGAATTTAAGTGGTACGCAAGCCACATCGAGAAAGCTTCATAAAGGATTGAATAATTAGTAGTAGTACTTCTAGCAGCTGTGCAAACAGCAAGTGCAGCGACGCCGCCGCGGTTTGGACACCGAACGTGCGCTGGTGGCGGCGTGGCGCGGGCGCTGTGGGCGTTCGATGCGGGAACACCCATACACACGCCGCGCCGTTGCTGGCGAAGGCCACCGCGGAAGCAGGCGAGGTCGAGCCATCCAAGTGAAGCGAGCGGCCACCGGCAACCGCCGAAGGAACTCTGAAGTAGGAGACGCTTCTATAGAATTGCAAGGCCATAGCAGAAACAGGACTTCCTGGGCAAAATGTCCTTGGCGTTACATTTGCGGCAAATATGTCAGCAGCTAAGTGGGAGGATAAGTTAGTGCGTAATATTTCATTAACTGCATGTATTTGTCTTCACCTTCCTATCGACTATCGAGTTTAATTCGGCACACTGATATTATGGTATTGTACGAACTGTCATTAGCTGCGGACCTGAGCGGCAGGCATTCCGCCATTTTTAAAATAGCATTTGTCGGACAGAATTTGCAAAAATAGAACATCTGTCGTATGGTCACTGTACGGCATTCGTCACATGTCAGCCCGAGGTTAATACCGTACGGTGACCATACGGTAGAAATGTTATTTTCATAATTACAACTACAAAGATACTATTTTTGTTAATCCCATATAAATACGACTAATAACTTGGCATTCGGCTACCCACGGTGTACCCGCTTGTAAACATTAACCATATACTGCCTGAACCGCCCCAAGTAATTGCTGACAGAAAATCATTAGCACGGTTTTCGCAATAAATTATGCCATTGTGAACGACTCAATGTGCCAATGTTGAAAGTCGAAACTAACTTCAATGGCTCCGAAACTGAAACAGCACACAATTAGAAGATGCGGAATAGTCTTAGGAGCTCAAAGATAATCATCTCAGTCAAATTGAAACATCCATTCATATACTTTCAAGTTGCTTGCTGTTTGCAAGCCCAGCCTAAAAATTAAGTCAGGTACCCCTGAAACATAAATACATGAAAACATGCAGTTAATAGCACTGCCAACATTGCAGATTACCCCTAATTTCATCTCCTTGCATCCCCGTTCTTGTATCCCAGAATCCCTCTTATATTAGAAAAAACGCATATTGCGCTAGACAACTACCTGAACAGGTTCATATCAGAATGGATGAACGCCGTGTCGGACACAAATGGAACATTAGGATAAATGCCTGCAAGCGCACACCTCATGCACTCGAGAACTGTGAAGATCTGAATGAAGGCCATTGTCATCCAGAAATACGCCATTGGTTTACCCTGAAAAACGATGCTTGGATTCCAGTTGCACATGGTCGCCACAGCTTGAGAACCAGTGTCAAGGAGAATAGCCAATATGACATGATACCGCAGAAAGTGTGGCGACCACTTCCGTCTCACCACAAAGAAGTAGACGGTCATGAAGATCACCAGAAAAAGCCATCCCGGGATTAATGCCATTGTATCAATGAAGGCATAAAACAGCCCAAACCGTTGCAGGTATGGATGAAGCTGGTACACGGCATCTGCATTCGACCACATGTTGTGCAGTGGCAGAAGATAAGGTACACATGCTAGGGTCCTCCACCACCATCTAGGTTTAGAAGATAGCTCGGGGTAGCTGAATGACGATAAAGATGCTTGACAACCAACTTGAGTTCTTGGGCGCAACTTGCTGATTGACGTCAATGGCTTGATGGAACTGATGCCCTTGATAGGATCATACTTTGTGAAGGACGAAGGTATGACATGTGAGGAAAAATCAGCACCAGCTGAAAGCAAGAAATATCTTGTTAGATATTGTGTCAAAGATTAATTTGAAGTCCAACATCATTTCGGCACAATATGGTATATGGCTTGAGTCTTGACATAATTCACTTTCCTAAGTATTGATAAAGTAACTTTAGCACAAATCATTCACCATTTAGGAAAGGGCAACTACTCCATAATGTGAAAGTTGTATTCACTATAACTCTATAGTTGTATACTTGTAATATGTACAAGTAGAATTTCAGAACATTCATTACTTCACTACAAGTTAATATGGATTATTTGGTTTGTAAGACATTGCCGATATGCCATGAACTGCAGACCAGATTCCATATATGTACATTGAATAGTCTTCAGTATATTTTACCAATTTTAACTGTACAATACTAGAATCTTGTGTTTGCTTTTGTATAGATAGCAATTTTCATCATGTATCGCTAACGATAAGATGTAGGGTGGATTCTTTTGGATTGTGGTTTATGGCTTAAATTTTTAAATTCTGACTGTTCGCGAAAGGCAATACGCAGAGAAAAATAGTCGCATGCGATTTTGGTCGGTATAGCTGAACTCAGTATATTTTTTACTATAATTCCCTGTTGACCCCGCCTTGAAAAAACGCGCTGTTTGAAAATTAGTTATTATAGTATAAATTATAAGTCACAAGCCATAAGTAGAAAAGAAGGCACCCATAAATGCCAAATTGTTATAAAGTGCAAACTGAAGTGCAGCAAACTTTTGCTGTCACTAACAGATTTAGACATTTAGTGCATCCAAATCTTAAGCACTCCTTGTCTTTAGTAAAACAGCAACACGGACTACCAAGCACATTGGCTATTTAGAAATAACATAACAAGCATACGAATATACTCATTTCACTCTATCAATAACATCTTTGCAGTGAGCTTAAAAAATTACAGTCCTTGTTCTGCCAGGAAGAACATAAGAGCTTGAAATTAACTTAATGGGTTTGCTATTTCTAAGTTGTCTGATTTTTGTTAACTCTTTAAGTCAATTTTCTTGGCCTTTGGATTAGCTTTGAGATGTGCGTGTCTAATTCTACATTGATCCAAAGGTTAAAAAATGGAGAAATCCTACAAAACACACTAGCATTTTCTTTCAGTCCAACGGGATAGCAACACGCACACACACATGCACCATCCACCATTGATTTCACCCCATGGATGACGAGAAGTCACTCGAAGCCTCTGACCCTCCCCAAATCACACGAAGGCATCTCTCTCTCATCAATCCCTATCCACCCCCGGATGATTTAACGCTGATGCTGATGAGTAGCATGGCGCGAGCCCAAGTCAGGATAGCTGAGGGCACGGCCACACGAGCTCAGGGCGGAGGGCGCAGCCGTGCGCCGTCACAAGAAGGTGAGGAGGCGCGGTGGGGAGCAGAAGCCACGACGGAGCTGGCGGGAGGTTGCGATGGTGCGGTGGGCAGCGGGCGCCACGACGGTGTGGTGAGGAGCGAGTTGCGAGAACTACGGACATGGGTGGGGGAGGCGGTGCCAGTAGGGAGTGGGAGTAACAACGACGACGGCCGCAGGCTAGCTCGGTGGCTCACCGGAAGACGAGTGGGTGCAACAGCTTAGTGGGTATTGTGCTGCGTGCGAGCGCAGTGGCACGCTGCTCACCGGCGTCATCGCTATCGCTGGGCCTCCCTCCGATTTTGTATGAAATTACTGAAACCTATTTGATTTTTTGTGAAACTTTGACTGAAATTCTATTGAAACTCACTATTTTTTCAACCTTTCATTGAAACTATCTTAAACTTCAATTTTTTGTTGAAACTCTAACGAAACTTGGAGTTTAAATTTTTTAAACCTTTGAAACTCTCTGAAACTTGATGTTTTTTAGTTTTGAAACCCTCTGAAACTCGAAGTTTCAATTTTGAAACTTTGAAACTCTCTAAAACTTGATGTTTTTAGTTTTGAAACCCTCTGAAAGTCAAAGTTTCAATTTTAAAACCTTTGAAACTCTCTGAAACTCGATGTTTTTAGTTTTGAAACCCTCTGAAAGTCAAAGTTTTAAATTTGAAACCTTTGAAACTCTCTAGAACTTGATGTTTTCAGTTTCTGAAACTCTCGGAAACACGTTGAAACCTGCTTAAAACATCAAACTTAAAACATGAAACATTTTTAAAACTTCTCATGAAACGCGTTGAAACCTACTTGAAACTTCAAACTCAAAACCTAAAACCTTTGTGCAACTGAAACTCCATGAAACTTCTATATCATTGGAAATGCATTCCAACAGTATAGCGTGGGCTAGCAGCTCCCTAAAAAATGTGACGTCCTTACAAGTAGATGCCCCCTTAACTTAGGGCTCCCATCACATAACTTCCTACTTCCTGAATGAAACAAGTGCTGAAACATTGGTCGTCTGAAAGAACAAAGACAATCAAGGGAAGCTTAAGCTTTCCCAAAATACATAGATCGCAAAGAAGAAACACTGTCCAATGATGTTCTGCAATACGTTAAAACCTACTTTTATCCTGAAAGATTAATAAAGGATTGTAACCTTAGGCCACAAAATGAAAAGTAGCGATAATCAAGAAAGC
Source organism: Bonia amplexicaulis (assembly GCA_036346245.1). NCBI lineage: Eukaryota > Viridiplantae > Streptophyta > Magnoliopsida > Poales > Poaceae > Bonia > Bonia amplexicaulis. The sequence goes on from CM070740.1 coordinate 6,128,623, forward strand.
ACAAAGTGATTACATCTAACCATATCCAGATGATTATTCAATTGAAAATATATTAGAATACATATGGATGTAATCACTACTTTTATTGTAGAAAAGAAAATATCCTAATTCAGAGTGATCAGGAACTCAAAGAAATGCAGTCACAGCCTCACAACAGCGCAAAAAGAGCATAAACTACAATGCATACTTGAGTAGAATTACCCATAATAAGAAAATTAATACCTCTCAAAGAGGGGGGTTTCTTGTCTTGACGAAGTGCACGCCCCCGCAGATTCAGAAAGGACGGTCTAGCACGAACGGATGATCTTGCAGAATAACCATAGCGGTTCGCGGCAAGATAACCAAATAGCTGAGCATTCGCAGTCGCAGTAGCTACTCCTTGACAAGGCAACATCGTGTGCAAAGAAGAATCTTAGACAAAGCCTGGAAGGAGGGAATCTTCGATTAGCCTAGAGCACCCGCCAGGCGCGGACTTAACGTGGGGCATGGGGTTTCAGTTGAACCCCCAAAATTTTTGGAAAATTAACTGCTCTTAGTACTCCACCATGCAACAAACTGCATGTATTGGAGTATCCATACCAGAAAGAAAGATTTGGATGAGATTGCTCACAGCAAAGAAAAGATCCCCCACGAGGATTTTGACGAGGGATCTCCGGCTGGAGCTCACCGCGCCCGCCGCCGGAGGGGGGCAGATATGGCGAACGGTGGAAACGAAGGAAGGGGAGAAGAGCTCACCGCGCTGGCCGCCGGCGAAGGGTGGCGGAACCGGGAATTTGGAAGAGCCGGGGCAAATTGGGCACCTGGCCGCTCGCCGCCTCCTAGCTCCCGTCGTCCCGTGCGCCCGCGCCGCGCCTCCTTGCTCTTGCTCCCTGGGGTCCCTTGGCTGTGCACTGCTTCGCCCGAAGCACGGAGTCGCCGGGCGACGGCGCCACCTGCAGCACGGAGACAGGAGACGGATCGCTCCTCGCCTCGTCTGGGATTGGAAGGCCGACTATGCCGCCCGCGGCAGCTAGCCTAGCGCCGCCCACATGGGCCGTGGTCCATACGCAGCGCCGCGGGCCGCGATTAGTGGCCATGCACGTCGAGACTATTTTATTTCAATATGAAAATTAAAGTGATCACACCTTCTAAACCGAATTTTAATTCATGATCCATTCAAACTATCATGTTCCTTATAATAAGGTCTTCAAAAAAGACCTTGTTTATATATATTTTAGCTTAGTAATAATATCATATATTCTTGTAGATAAAATAAAATATATGTTAGACATTACTTTATCAATATTCAAGTAGTTCATGGACAGTGTTCCACTATGTATATTTTGAAATGGATAAGTGAAATGAATTAGACGCATGTTGGATACTTTAGTAGGTAAAATGTAATGCCCCACACATTTGGTTTCGATATTCCAATGGTTCATTAACGATGTTCCACGTATTAAGTTGTAATGGGAAATGAGTCAATGTTCCATACGATTGGTTTTAATATTCCAACAGTTTATCGATGATATTTTAATAGTTCATAGATGATGTTTCAAAAGAAATAAACAATACTAGTGGAACAAATCAAACATGCCCATGAAACAATTCAAATAATATTATTGAAAAAACAATTTAAACTAAATGATAAAAAGAATGAGAAATAAAGAAAATAAAAGTTTGCAACTCAATGATAATGAGAAAAAGAAAAACAAGAAGAAAAAGAAAGAAAACATTGTACACTGCATCATATAAACTTCTTAGATTTTCCAACCCACTAGCAGTCTCACGGGAGAAAAAGAAACAAAACATTGTACACCTACCTAGAAAAGTATGGCACACCCACTACTACAAAAGACGCTATACTAGATGGCTACATCACAGATAATTCATACGGAACCGTCTGCGCTTAAACTATCATAGACAGTTTGTACTAGTAACCGTCTGTGATATTTTCACAGACGGTTATTAACACGAATCGTCTGTGATAATTGAGATATCACTGACGGTTCATGTTAATAACCGTTTATGAAAGTTGCAGACATCACAGACAGTTTATATAAAAAATTATCTCTGATATTGTGAACATCACAGATGATTCTTATAACAAACCATCTGTGATATTGCGGACATCACAGACGGTTTTGCATGAATAGCCGTATGTGAATTATCACAGACGGTTACTAATACGAACGATCTATGATAATGTTCGTATCACAGACCGTTTGTGGTTGGAACTATCTGGGATAATCTGCGCTATTAAATACCGGGCGTACGTGGTCTCGACACAGATCTATTTTCATTGTGCTGCATCGGTGGAGCGAGGTGGCCGGCTTGGGGAGTTTGGTGAAAACATATCGCTTGTAGATCTATATACGTCTTCTTAGTGATCAGAGGTTAGTACTCAATTGCTTCTAATAACTTATATGCCTTGTAATTGAAAGAGATGATAGCTAGGTTTTTGTTTAGATCTAGCTAGCTAGGTTTAGAAAGATAATGGTACGTACTTTGTTTAATTTCAGAATAGGTAAGTACTCCTAGTTTACTTCAATATATTCTTGCTTAATATTATTGTGTCATGAATACGTGGCTAGCTAGCTACCTAATATAGATGTCATGTGTATTTAAGTATAGCTAGTCTGATTTGCTATATATAGTAGCACTAATAATTATTTTTGACACACATTTGTTACATGTGTAGCGTAGATGGACCGAAACTAGATGTACGTTGAGAACCGTGTGAGTGAAGAGTACATTAATGGTGTGTCTGCTTTTAGAAGAGTGGCCGAGTTGGATATGTTAAAGAAGGGGATGGAATATATGTACTGTTCACGCATTGATTGTGATAATCTAAAGATATTTAACAACTCAGCGTAGATCGAAGCTCACTTGATACGAAGGGGTTTCAGAAAGGGGTACAAATGTTGGACCAGTCACGGTGAAGAGAAGATTACACAAGAAGGTAGTTATGATATCGTCGAGGGAGACAACGATATGCCAGTTATGGACTATGCTTTCAATCATGAGGATAGGATCGCAGAATGACAATCTGGATCAGATACTACGTGATGCAGAAGGGAACTATAGTGAGAGAGAGTTTGGTAAATTTGAGGGCTTGATGAAGAGGACTTGGAGAAATCTTTGTTCTCGAGCTGCAAGCCGCAATACACGATGTTGTCATCAATTCTAGAATTGCTGAAATTGAAGGCAAACAATGGTTGGTCCGACAAGAGTTTCACAGCATTATTAGATCTCCTAGCGGACATGCTTCCAAAGGAAAATGTGTTGCCAAGAACCATCTATCAAGCCAAGAAGATTCTTTGTCCATTAGGAATGCAAGTAGAAAGAATACATGCATGTCTGAATGATTGTATCATCTACCGTAAAAAGTATTCTAGATTACATATTTGTCCGGTGTGCAAAGCATCTCGATACAAGCATAAAAATGACTCCGGTGATGAGAAGGGCATCGAGGTGAAGCAAGGACCTCCTGCTAAGGTGTTGTGGTATATTCCTGTAATTCCCCATTTGAAGCATTTATTTGCAAACCGCAATGATGCAAGATTGATTCGTTGGCACTCGGAATAGCGTAAGAAAAATAAAATGATAAGACACGCTGAGTCAGGTTTGTTGGCTCCATTTCCATTGATGTTGGGCGGGGGATGGCATATCCATGGCTGTCAGGGATGCTGATGCACGATGTCCAAGTAGAGACCGGTTTCGTGAAGGTTCAGGTAGATATGATTAATGATGTTTTCATGAGCGTCCCTCTTGAGAAGCCCCCAAACGAAGAGATTACGATATTAGGGGATGCCATTCACACATTCATCTAGTAGCCCAAGAGGGACATCGCCCTGGACATATCACATCGGCTTTGGTGGCTCCACCTCCACCTCCAGTTCTGAAGCCTGTTGCATCGGCTCCCTGGAAACGCCGCCGAAAATGTATCATGAGCGAGGCACTAAGACCCAACAAAAGAAGATTAAGGCGCGTCCCAAGTAATGGAAGTTCATTGTCGGAGTGTCGTTGGTCCCCGAGTCACAATTACCCCGGCTTGGTCTGGTTTGCAATACATTGCATACCTGGCACATGCAGAGGTCCAACATGAAGCCAAACCGGTACAGTGGATTCACTGTGAGATACACGGAGGCACATTTCCTCCATGACTCCGGCTACTTCGTCGTGACCTTCGAAGACTTATTCTTACTATTCAACCTCGACGAACTCGACGCCTCACTTCTACGATGTTAGACACTGTAAGTATACTGTACAATGAGGTTCCACATTCATGTCATATCGATAAATGTCATTACTCTTTGCTTTTGTATAGATACATGATCCAATAAGTTCGACGACGACGACAACCGGTGGGTTTCCTCGACCCACACTTGGTCTCTGAGCAATCTATTAACGAAAATGCATCCTTTATCTAAGATTACAAAATGAGCGGATTGATTACTCACAGTGACAAGGAGTACATCATGGTACCCTTCAACCAAAGGTAAGTGCTTCACTAATTGCACACAAGTTTTATTTGTAATTTATATGCAACATGAACTTATGATTAATAACTATGGTGACACACATGACTAGGTCTCACTGGATTCTGATTGTGACTGTACAAAAGTAGAGCAAGGTAATATACCTTGACTCCCTACTTAGGAGCAATCACGACTTCACTCGTGTGCAACAAGCAATTGACAGATAAACTCATTTCCTCCATACATAACTCTATTGTAATCTTTCCTTTGTTTGCAATGGCCGAGGCTAACTTTTTGGAATCATGTAGGTTGTTTACCGCTTATGTTGCCTAGGGAGGGAGACACAAGGAATCCAGTGACACGCTGCGACACAGGACACGATTTTCAATACCTGCTACAATACCTATGTATGTAATTCTATTCTTGCAGTACCACCGACAGCTACAGGACAACGTATGTGGATTCTACGTTTGCCGCCATATGAAGGAAATCATGGACACTAAGACGAATGATCTAGAGATTTGTCAACATTTCAATAATTATTATTTTCTGATTATATATATGTATATATATACACATATGCTAATTAATGACTTAACATTGCTCCTAGCGATAGTGTGTGGACTTCGACGAAAGTGCATTTGATTTTGACAAACTCATTGAAATTCGAGGACTGTGTCTATGTTGTAAGTTATCACAGATGGTGTAGGAGTTGTCTATGATAACCAGCTATTATCACTGACACATAAATGCAGACGGTTCAGAAACCGTCTGTGATGACGGTTTCGAACCGTCTGTGATAACATTGTCTATAGTAGTGACCAAATGTTAGGTTCGGCGAGATTAGGCATTTAGGCTTAAAACCAAACAGGCCCATACTTTATCTTGCTGTTTGTTGAAGCCTATTATCTTACCGTGTTGTCGGTCAGTTTGATGGCTAAACATAATTAGCTTGCATACAACCTTCTTCTATGCATCTATTATATAATAAAAACTCGTGACAGGCCTTTTACAACTGCTAAGAAAAAATATAAATATTCCAAAAATTCTCTCAAAAAAGGAAAATGGCTTACCCTTGATTAGGCTTGATTAGATGGGCCATAATTAAAGTTAAACCATGGCAGTCATTGAATGTTATGAAAAAAGAAATATGCTAGAAATTCTCACAAAAAAACAAAACAACTAGCCTTTGATCTGACAGACCCTAACTAAAGTTGAACTATAGAGATATATGTTACTTTATAATTTAAAAAATAAAACAAGAAACAACTATGCTCAAAGAAAAAGGAAACGGTCCGTCTGCACACAAAAAGATATTATTGTTCGATAATTGTCACCGAGCGAAACACAACTAGCAAGCGAGAATAACACAGGCAATTAGCAATAGTAAAAGTAGATGGAAAATGGACAAGGATGTGAGAGAGAGCAATCCAGTGATCTTTTTTTATTGATATGGCCTGATGTACAAAATAGATAGGTCCTCCCCTATATTTATAGTCAACTATCCTAAAGAGTCTTTTTTTAGACGAAGTCAGAACTTTGAGGCCTACCAGGAGACAGACATGAATTCATGATTTATATAGCACTACGCAGGTTTGTACCACTTTATCCATAGTTACCCTGATTTTTATAGCAAATGGACATTCACATTTCCTTATATGTAATGCCCAAATGAGAGTACAGAACTTTTATATCTGTCTTAGTATATTATACTTCCACTCGACTACTCATAATTGTTGGCTCAATACAGTTTCTCACCCTCACCTGACACCCTCCCAATTATGAGCTAGTCGTTGGTCGAGCTTCACTAAATGTATGCATTGGGCTTATCCTTTATGGCTCAAAGTCCAATTGAGACCTTGTCCTATTTCCCCCTAGCTAAATCTATTTATCCAATTGTAGAGTGCATAATAACCTTGATAGAGTTATTAATTCCGTCCATCCTCAGATAAAACAACGGTTGATACGACTGATGTAGTTCATTACACTAGTGAACTTTGTAAGTCCTTAGATTCTACCTCTATGCAGATGGTCCCAACCTTTCCCTTTGTCACCTTCCCACGACACCCTCTGCCCACCCTTTACTTAAACATGATTTTATTTTTATACATGTTGATAATAATTTAATAGGTAAACATTTGTTTTACTAAAGATAATCAGATCACATGTTCAAAGGTATGCTTGCATGAGTATTGATCTTAGGTCTCGGTCTTAGGTTCTTTCTGGTGAAATTCTTCCTCTCGACCTAGTTATTTTCATGCATTTAACACATATGCTATGGTTCAATTTATGGATACAAAAGATAAACTATATCGATGCATTTCCAGTGCGATCCCCTAAGTCAATTTAGCTAGTCGCAAAATTTTACAATTGAAAGCTATTTATATCGTTGCACGAATCTATTTTATTGATGACAATATTTTAGTTTAATATTTGCAAGAAATTATTACCTAGATTCTATAATTTAAATATTACCTAATGAGTCAGCATGCAACTAAATGTGCAACAGAGTATTAACTGGATCTCTATGTGGTATAAATTCCCTACTACTCCCCTCTCTCCTCAGTCGGCTGACCAGCCAACTGGGCTTGGCCTACTTAACCGGATCCCTCTACTCTCTCATTTATCGCAGGTCACTCAGTCTCTCTTACTCTCTCTGGCTCTTGGTTCCCCTCTGGTCGACACCCTCACATCACCGCCTCTATTGCTGACACCGTCTCTCCTCTTAGCGCCGCCTCCCTAGGCCAGCGTCATGCCTTGGCCTCCCCTCCTGGCCGACTTTGCTCTCCATCGCCACCACCAGTTGCCCGACGCTTCCCTAGCTTGCCTCCAACCAGATCCAGCCCTTGGCACAGCGGATCCGACACCGACCACCAGGACCCGAGCCCCCTACTAACTTCCTCTTTCTCATTTACTTCTAGTTCATGGATTTTTACCTGGTTTGTTCTTTGATTTGAGGGAGTTTTGGACAATGATTGGATGGAGGTGGTGATGGTTGTGGAACCCGTAGGCTTGCTGTGGCGAGGCTTGAGGCTTTCACACGTCGGGTAGAGTGATGACCGTTGGGTGCGCATAGTGGCTGACGGTGGCACACCGTCGTCATGGTGGTCTCACCTCGGGTATAAGCTCTACTCCCTTCCCTACTTCTCCTCTTGTTATCTCCATGAATGCCATGGATTCGATGGATTGTTTGTGAATGATGATGCACATGGTATGGTCCCGTGATAGCGATGGCAAGATTGAAGAGGCTACCTTGTCGAATGATGGCTGGCTTGATTTGGGAAAGAACTGAAGCTCGATTTGCTCGGTTGCTTGCTTGGCTCGGCTGTGTTCCAATTGGCTAGCGATTGGCTCAGTTGTCACCTCCTCCTAGAGTTGTCGTCTCCTCATGCTTGCTCTTCCTCTTGGCGCATTCTGCTCCTCGAGTCTTGCTATCATGCTTCACCTATCCTCCTTTCTCTCGGTTGGCTTGGGGATTTTGGGGGAAATGAGATGGATATAAGGGATGGGGCAATGTTGCTGTTGTTCGGCTGTGGTGTGTGCTGTTGCTGGTCATGGATGTAAATGGCTCTCCCCCTGGATGTGCTCTCGGCCTTATCCCTTCCTATGTGCCGTCTCTATGCTCTTGGGTATTTCACTGTGCTCACTATGCAAGGAGTGGTTGGCTTTGGGTATTTATTGGTTGGCAGTGAATTGGAAATTTGGAATAGACTCAGGCTGGTTTTAACGTCAGATGATGAAACCCTATGTCTGCTAGGGGTGAAGATTGGCCCCAGACGGTCTAATATCTCAATGAGCGAAATGTCCATATCGATAACTGAACAGGGGTTCTAACGGCTAACTGGTTTTTAATTTCTTATTTTGTTCAATGAGTGAAATGTCCTTATCGATAACTGAACGAGAGTTCTAACGGCAAACTGGTTTTTAATTTCTTTTTTGTTTGGTCTTTTTCGGTATCTTAATATTACTTTTCTCACAATTAATTATGCAAGTTGTTTTGTAATTTCTGGTTAATCGTAAATGTATAAGAAATGATCTTAGTTGTAAATTTAAATTCTGTATTCACTATATGTATGAAAATGGATGTAATAATATTGAATTTTGATGTATGTTGTAATTTATAAACTTTACTTTGCCATCTTTTATTCAATTGAATTGTTGTACAATTTTAATAATTGAAATGGCTACGATGACAATGTTAATTATGCAGTTAATTACGGCTGACAACACGAGATTAGCGGCTAAGACTAGTTTAAAAATGCGGGGAATTACATCCTCGATCTGGCACAAACAGGAGAATTAACTAAAGTTAGTCTGATCACGGAAATTATGATGAAGTTATTCTCATTGCAACGATCGGTTTGTCCTCTGAAGATTAACTTGGCCCTTCTGAAACTACCCAAAACTAACAGCAGGTCAGGATAACTTCGACACAAACTTTGCTTACCCTGACCTGCCATTACCAGCTTCCAGAAGGCAGCAACTTAACGTACGTGTGTCCTTCACAGTCAAGCAGAACCGGAACCTGAGCAGCAGTACAACAACGACGATCAAGACTCTTAACCTAAACTTGACTTTTCTAGCTAGCTAATCCCCTATCACTGGCTACTAGCTGCTTCTGCCCTCTTCATCGATCATCCCATGCCATTGAAAGGCGAGCTCCAGTTGTTCGAGTACCCGTTCGCCCTCGCGATGCTCACCGTCGACGCCGAGCCCTGCGAGAGTTGGTACCCACTCCTCGCCGCCGCGTATGGGTCGCCGGCGCTAGCCATCGCCATGGCGTCGTACCCAATGAGCTTCCCCTCCTCGTCCCCGTAGCTGCAGGTGCTTCCCTGGTTGGTGGCCGTGCTGCTGTTCCCCTGGTCGGTGACGACGGTGCTCGCCGGCATCAAGAAGGAGTTGCCACCGAGGCCTTGGTATCCGCTGGTGCCGCCACCGTTGTAGCCAGTCGAGCTCGACGACGCCTGGAAGAAGTTGTGGGCGCCGCTGCCGAGGTGCAGCTGCTGGAGATCCTGCAGGCTGTGCGCGGAGGCAGCGACGACGGCGTCCTGCTCGGGCTTGCACCACCCGCGGCCGCGGGACGGCTGCGCGTACGGGTAGTGCACAGAGAGCGGCGACGGTTGCTGGAACGCGATGGTCGGCCAGCCGTGGTGGTACGAGGCGTAGGCGCCCATCCCGACGTCGGCCAGCTGGGAGATTACGCCGCCGTCCATGTCGGCCCGCCAGATGATGGCGCCGGCCTCCGGGTGCTCCGCCGCCTCCTTCAGGCGCCTGGCCGCGCCGCCAACCGGCAGCGTGCTGCTCTCGAGGATGCTCTTCACGTCGTAGCGGCTCATGTCGAAGTTAGTGACGGCGTTCAGCCCGCGGAACTTGATCGCGGCGATGTCGTAGGCCTCCGCCGCCTCCTCCTCAGTGCCTACGTACGAGAGAATGCGTACGATCAGCATGCATGATTAGCTAGGGTTGTTTCCCAATGCATGTGCTTTACCTAGCCATGCATGCATGCATGGATGGTGCAACAAGCTGTGTGATTTAAAGCACTAGGGTCTTCTACTAGGCCCTTTGACTCCATGCCCCGGTTTTCTCAGACAACTTTCAGACAAAACCTTGGAAAGGTACATTTGGGACATAGTTAATGCATTGATCACTACTTTATGCACCATAGGGCAACATACAGAATATCTAATCTTCAGTCTACGAGACGAAGATTTCAAGAAAATTGACTAAATAAGTACGGGTCGATGACTTAGATCTTGGGGATATATAGCACTATGAGTAGTCATTAATTAGCTTTAATGATCTTCATTAGGCGAGCAATTTGGTTTCAATGAGACGGTTATATGCGTAGCTTACTGAAGGTGCCTAAGTACAGATCCTTGTTTCCTGCAACCCTCCCTATTCTTGCTTGCCACCTCCCATGCTGATGGTGCCTGATAAAAATATTGATTTCAAATTAGAACGTCGAAACAAGATTACAAAAGCTTGGATAGCTAATATGGACTGTACATTCCCCTGTCCAAAAAAATGAACTGTACATTGATCAGTTAGTTACATGCTTAATTAGATTTCTAATTAATAATGTGAAAAATTAAGGACAAGCACATATCAGATAGATGTTTCCTGCTATATATTTTGTATATTATGTGGAAATATAACTGAATGACCTAGTTACTCCGCGATATTTTGATGCACCACGAGAAAATCCACTGCTATTCCTGCATTGGACCACATGTTAATGTTATTAGTGTAATCTTCGAAGAGTTTGATAATTCAATATAACGAACATCAACTAGTACCTTCTTAGGTATGCAATATACTCCTGCCTGGTCATGTGTTTCATTTCCTCCAGCTCCTTTTCATAGTTACTTATCTGCAGTGAAATTTTACCAAAAAAGGGGGGAAATAACAAAATGCAGTCAACAAGCAAATTAATTAATATAAAATATGGGAATTTTAAAAATAATCCATTAAGAACATCAATAGAAAAATTGTAGAACTTGCTCACTGGGAAATTTGTTGTTGTAGTTGTGCCCCAATACTTGAGAGCTGCCAGATCATAAGCCCTTGCTGCCTTGTCCTCCTTATCATATCCACCTAAGTGTTCATGAATACAGTGACAAGGTTCGATCACTAAAATAGCAAATATTAATACAAGTAATGAAAACAAAACGGCAAGAGATAAGAGGTTCATGCATACCCAGATAAACTGCACATTGTCAAGGATATTACAGTGTCATTTCCGGAGGCAATTGGTGAAGGCAGCGTTTTGATGGAACAGAAGATACAAATGCTTAATCAGTACTGTAAGTTGAGTATATATTGTTGTGCAATTGATGGGGGGAAAAGGGAAGTATATCCATTCATTACCTTGCCTACCCTTGCGACTTTGCCCCTCTCTTCTACAGCTATTGTCCCAGAGATGAGCCTCATAACGCCCTGTCCATCTATGTCTGAAATTGGAAATTTCAGAACAGGGTAAAAACTCATGTGTGTGTTTTTTTCAAGACCAAACCACATCCGAAAAAATATGTACACTCGTTACTATATTGTAGGCCTTTGTATAAGTGTGCAATACTGACAAAAATAAGGCTTCTGATCTTCTTCATTGGTCAATAATGGGGTAACACTATAACAGTATTGATCAGGGCATATGAAGTAGTATTTCAATTGTGACTCGTTTTATCTTGGTCAATGAGCTATATACACTTCTCAATCACCTAACAGCTGGTGAATGGAATGGCAATAGTAATCATTATTCCATATGTACAACCTAGTTCGATTATTGTGTCCCCTTTTTCTTAGTGAAGGAAATATAAACTCAATCACCTCATTTTCCAAGCATGCATCACACAAAATACTAGCGCAAAAGTAAAGTAGCTTGCATAGCCACTGTCTCGATCGAACGATTGCACTATTAGTTATACTCATAGCTACTATAGATCCAATGATAGCTTATGTTCTCGATAGATTGATCTCGCTCAACTCAACAAGAACATCATCATTTTCTAACTAACGCTAGAGAACCAGACCAATTTGAAATGAACCAACAACATCGACGAACAATATGTAGCATAGGCAGAAACCGAGATGTTCTAACCTTGTTACGCCTCGATATATCGAGGTCCTTTGCCCGAACGTGTCGATGGACTTCCTTGGGACGGCTTCAATCGCACCGCCGGGCGAATCCATGGCGCCACTAACCCGCTTGTTCTCCGACGAAGTGCTCTCCGAGGCTCCCCCGCAGGCGCTGCCGCCGCCGGCCACGACCATCGGCAGGTGCGATCCCGTGCTCATCGAGAGCGCTAGGCTCTGCGAGCTCCCCGCCGCCACAGTGCCGTTCCTCCCCAGCGAGTCGGAGCAGCCGAAGCTGCTCACGCTCGCGTCGGTGCTCATGTCCTCGTGAGGTTGCGGCTGCTGCGCGGGCGGCAGCGGCTGCGGCTGGGTCACCTGGTTGTTACGGAGCCAGGTCTTGATCATGGAGAGCTCCATGGTGTTGCTCCCGCTGTTGCTGTTGGTGCTGCTGGCCATTGGGACTCTGGAGAACAAGAAGCCGCCGGCCTGGTCTTGCTCGGAGACGAAGGAGTTGCCGCCGAGGAAGTCCTCGAGCTTTGGCTCGTTCTCCTCCATGGCCCTCTTGCCGCCGCCGCCGCTCGACCCAACGAGCATCGAGAGCTCAGAGGCGCCGCCGTTGTAGTCCAAGCCTCTCATGTTCCAATCTGCACCCTCATCAAATATCAAGAAACCATGACAGGAGAAGTGCAACATATATACATGCTAGATAGAGATCGATCATCAGGTAATAATAGACGGGGTGCATGCAGCTTCTTCCTCTCACCTTGGGTTTCTTGAGCACCCCTATTGAAGGCCTCCATGATGCCGTATGAAGCATGATGTCCGGGAACGCCGAGGTGCGTGTCGGGCACCGGCTGCGACGGCAGGCCATAGAAGTCGGTGGCACCGGAGATGTCGATGGCGGCGGGAGGCGAGCTATCCTGGTGAGGCTGTGGGTTTTCTTGGCCGGACAGCGAGAAGCCCAGCCAGTTGTTTGCAGAAGCCATTTTAGGGGGGCCGATAGAACAGTAAGGTTGGTCTCTTTCTGATCAGAGCAGTGGAAGCATTGGTGAGGAGAGGAGGATGTAAGGTGGAAGCTGGTGGGCGGGGGGCTAGCTTTTCAGAGGCAGCTCTACATTTTGGGTCAATGCGAAGAGAGCAGGCCAGAAAAAAAATGTCCTGACAACCTGAGAGGAGGGGAAATGTTCTAGGAGGTCTGTATTTATAAGGAGGGAGTAGTAGTATTAGTAGTTATGGTTTTGTTTCTTTAGGATAAGCAGCTCAACTGCTCAAGGGGGAAAACTGTATTAATGTATAGATGGCAAAATGAGGGGAAACGCTACTTATTCACTTCACTAAGAATAGGGGTGTATCGTTGTTTTAGTATCGGTCTTACGTATGATTTTTTAGAATCAGGGGATCTCTTGCCACGACCTGGCTACGATCATACAGAGAAAAGACACAGGAATTTTTATGCAAGTTTGGGCATTCTCCTAAAAGAATAATAACCCTACTCCTATGTTGTTATTGCTCAATGAACTAATTACAATCGAGAGAGGAATGTGAATTGTCTTGCTCTACTCGTATTCTCCCTCGGATCTATCGGATGTCCTCTCGTTGGATCTGTCCCCCCTCTTCGTCTTGACGTCAACCTTTATATAGCTTGTGAAGTGGTGTCAGTTGTTTCATTCCAAGAGACGTCTCCACGTTTCGGATGATAACCATCCGATGGAGGTTATTGTTAGAGAGACGTGGTATCTCATGCGTCGTGCGATAGTTATTGTCAGAGGGAGAGGTCATGTGTAGTTATTTCAGAGAATAAATACACGTGCTAATCATCTCGTCAGACATACCCACAATGTAATGGTTGTCGTAGACAGGTTAGTCGAAATTTTTCCTTAGTCGTAGGAGGATCCAAAACCACAAGATGGACACATGATAACTTATAACTATGTCATGGTCATATGAGAAATTACGACTATGAGGTAGTTGTAGGAGAGCTTATGACTATAAAGCGGTCGTAGGAGAGTTTACAACTAACATGTAAAATTTATCCCTTATAAATAAAGGGTATACTTAAGAAGTATGATGATGTAAGAATATCATTTATAAATAAATAATAATTTAAAGATTATTATATCCTTGTCAGGGTATTTTTCTCAAAAAAGAAAAAAAAGGAAAGGGGTGTCTGATTTTTTTGTTAGGGATAAGTCAAATTTCCGTCCATCGTATACATCAACACCCAACAGGACAATAGTTGAGCCACACACATCTCTAAGCACATGTAGCAGTCAGAAATTGTGACTTTGGTCGAAGTATTACGAAATTTGCACTACGGTTTTAGAGCACATGGAGATTAATCGGGTTTGGTTTACTTTATCCATAACCACAAACACTTAGGATCTTCAGGAAAAAAAACACTTTAGGGTGTTTAGGTGGAGTATAGATGAGCTATTCTTAAACAAAAAAGCTGGCTTGATTGGTTTTATGAATCAGCTGTTCATAGAGTTCCAAATAAGTTTTTATCAAATTGGTCTAAAAGAGAAGTTTTATCATATTAAACCCGCACTACTATAAAAAGGATCATCACAGACGGTTCGAAATTACCATTACAGACGGTTTTCTAAACCGCCTAAATTTATGTGTCAGTGATAATCGCGGATAATCACAGACAGTTTATGAGCCATCTATGATAAAAACAACACAGACGGTTTGTAACTAGAAACGTCTGTGAAGAAAACTATTATAGACGGTTCAAGCCAAAAACCGTCTGTGATACTCATACACCACAGACAGTTCTAGTTACCAACCGTCTGTGATTGGCGAGTATCACGGACAATTCTATAGTTGGTATATAGAACCATCTGTGATAGTCCTTCATAGACGGTTTATAGCATAAATCGTCTGTGATAGTTCATTCTATCCCTAAACTTTTTTCTGTTTTTTGGCTAGCTTCAAGAAATAATATTAGCTATGCCATTTGAAAACAAGCAAATACTGCAGCAAACACAGCATCACATTCCATTAGAATCCACCATTATAGCATCACAAGATAATGAACATGTTACTCATCTAACACAAAAAGAACATGGTAAGAACACATCCTAATATTACAACCCCAACTCTTAAACATGGCAAGAACACATCCTAATACTACGAACCTAACTCTTAAACATGGTAAGAACACATCCTAATCCTACGAACCCATGGCAAAAACATGGAAGAAGGAGTGATCCTAACAGTGTGTGAGCTGAATGTCCTTGACGCCGACTTGTGCACCGTCTTGGTAGCTAGCTACTTCCATGGTGCTTTGTAGTGAAGGAGAGGCGGTGGTAGCATCACCTTTGTGTCACGACAGTGAGACTGCACAAGACACTCTTACGACACTTCCGATAAAGAGTGTGTTGTGTAGTCGACCGTGGTGTCACAACGGAGGCGCTAGATCACAGCGGTAGTCGACGTCGTCGAGGAACAAGCTAGGAGCGGATGAATTAGCTGGGAGCAGCCAGTAGAACTTATCTCGGAGTGAAAGGGGAGGAGAGTGATAAATAAGGGGCGAGAGGTAGGAGGAACCGGTGCCTTCTGTTCGTGCGAAGAGAATGAACGGGTGAGATCATAATCCTGGAGGAGATGCCATGAATCGGTGTCATGGCATTATCAGATATGGTTTGTTATATGAACCATCTGTGATAATGCATATATCACAGACGATTCATATTAATAACCGTCTGTGAAATATCACGGACGTTGTGATGTCTCGCATTATCAAAGACGATTTATACCAACAACCGTCTGTGATATCTTCACAGACGGTTATTAATGGTGTATTCCTTTATCACAGACAGTTCGTATAAATAACCATCCATAAAAATACCACAGACGGTTCGTATAAATAACCATATGTGAAAATATCATAAACAGTTGTTAGTATAAATCGTTTGTGATATAGCCGTCCAGTATAACATCTTTTATAGCAGCGCCGATTATGTGAAAATTACCAGCCCATGCCGAAAACCTAAATGAACTCAAGAAGTCCCAAACATGCCATGCGTCGAAAAAGATCAAGTTTTAAAATGAGCCTCCGCATCCTTGGATCTTAACCCAGCGACAAGAAGAATCCGGTAAGACGTGCACACACCAACCATTAATTCATGCGTCCACGCATGATTGCTCAGGCGCTACGGACGGCTCGTCCCGTCCAATGCAGACGAATCCAGCGAAAGATTCCCGTGGAGAAAAGAAAGGAAGAACTGGAACGCAGATAGAAGAAACGCTCGGCTAGCCGCGCGGTCAAACTCGTCGCGCACGCACACCTGTAGAAAATCGATCTCTGACATGTCGTGCCGAACGCGCGTGCACATCCCTCTTCTTTCGAGCTCCAAACCACCGAGCATACATAACATAACATGCACCGCGCTAATAGGCACAAGGCTACGCGCGGAACGACAGCTTAGGCTTGCCTTTTTATTATTGTGCTGCTTTCGAGGTGAATCACTGTATTGCATGGACTGGTACGACCTGCTTGGACTCCCAAATTTTGCAACCGATCATACATAATTTTCTGGTTTTAGCAATTGCATGCCCTTCCTTAAGGCAGCGATCTGATCTGTGAGTGTTCTTGGATGAGGAGATGGATCGCTTGTAAGGTTGCAACTCGTGTCACCTGGTGGAGCTAGTAGTACTGATCTTCAAGGCTCGGTGCAAGAAATATTCAGAGTTTAGCATAGCAATGTACAGAAATACTCTGCTTACGTCTTCGTTAATCTGAAGGTGTGTAGCGTTGATTTTTTTGGCAGATAACGACTGTAGAAATTTGTCCTTTTTTACTTCTTGAACGAGTAGCACAAGCGGACGCATCAAAACCTACTTGCTATATTCTGAAAACGCAAGACTAAAAAATAAAAGTGTCAATCTAGTGTGAAGCTCACTCTGATCATATAAAATTGCGCTCTACTGTTATCTTTTCTTGATCATTCCTTGGTACTATAATCAAATGATACAAACCGTCTTCCCCGCATCACTCGGGCGCTTCTCTCTCTCTCTCTCTCTCTCTCTCTCTCTCCGTATCGAGAAACGCCCATCCAACAACCCCAAAGAGCGAGAAAGGTTAACACTAAAGAAAGGTCACGGTGACTCCGAATAAAGTACAGTAGCTGGGGTTGCAAGCTGTGCCCTCTACGAGGACACACCCCCTTGTCTTCCGGGCACACCAGAGGAGAGGAACAGTGCTACACGCACTAAAGGAGTGCCCTAAACGTCTCTGCGAACATGCCTGATCAGCCTGATCAATCCCCGTCCTCAATCTCTCACGCGCGGCCGGTCATGCATGTGCATTACATGGTGTGTTTAGGTATTACCTGAATATTTTTTTCTTAACTATCATTCAGATCTGAGACCGTTGGATTAGAGATCCAACGGCCCGTTTTTTTAGAGGTGGGGGAGATTTTTTTTGGAGGGGGTGGGGGAGAATTCATGACCATTGGATCTCTAATCCAATGGTCACAAATCTAGGTGATAGTTAGAAAGAAAACATCAGGATGATGTCTATCAACACCCTTACTGGGAGAGTGCTAATAATTTTACTGCAGCTAGCTAGCTAGCCGGGCTGATCATTATTGGGATATAAGTAGTGCCAATATCATTGCCATTTGCCAATTTGCTGCCGTTATTTGTACGTATAGACATACAGATCGTAATGTCAAACATGCTGTGTCTCATATAAGTCAGTTATTACATTGGCACTTACATGAAGAATAACAATCTGTCTTGTGTACCGATTTGCATGCATGCATGTTCCGTCCAAAGAGAGAAAATGTCGGTTGCTCCGCGCTGCAGCTCTTTTGACTCTGGTGAGAGCGAACTGCTAGCTAGCCATGTAAGTCTGCAGGTGCGTCCATGCATCCACACAAGCAACTAGCATGCGGCGGTGTTGGTATTTTCCACGGCGCACGTGAGCAGCCGTGT
The DNA here is from genome assembly GCA_036346245.1 of Bonia amplexicaulis. Taxonomy (NCBI): domain Eukaryota; kingdom Viridiplantae; phylum Streptophyta; class Magnoliopsida; order Poales; family Poaceae; genus Bonia; species Bonia amplexicaulis. The sequence goes on from CM070740.1 coordinate 6,146,598, forward strand.
AGGTTCCCCATGCATGCACATATGCATACTGATATGATACTACCCTCCTCTCCTACATGGGATCCTCCTCGGCCGCGCGCGCCCTCCCCTCTACACCGCAGTACGTACTACGGCACGAGTAGAGTATTCGTGGCGCGAGATAGAATATTGGCGCTAGGACCGGTCCGGGGCTCGGTTCCCGTGCTTCCTGCCGAAGCTTTGACCGTCAAAGCAGAGGAGGCAAGCTACAAGTAGACAACCCAAAAGGGCGCGGTTAAAAGTGAACACATGCCGAGCTCGCTCGCGCGGTACTCGTCGTTGAACCGCAGATTAATCTGGTCGTGAACACGTTTAACTCCCTCGGTTATGCCGGCTGGGACGGACCCTCCCATGTGGCGAGGTCGGGCGACCGCCATAGCTCCCGCCTCTTCCTCTAGTCTAGTACCCACCGTATAGTCACCAAACGTTCACCGTCGAGGCTGAGGAGACGAGGACCGAGGTAGAAGACGACCAATGCTTCTTCATCCGTGGGCAAGTACTTTTGTGGGTCTGTATAGTTGTACACTTAGGCCGCCCTGGCCTACTGGCCCACACCGTACCTGCACTAGCTGGACGAGCCAGCGAGACACACACGCATTGCCACATATCGCTCCTCCTCTCCTCATAACCCTAAAACTGAGGCGGGTCAGGCGACGGGTGGGGGACGACCGAAGTGGCAAGCGTGGCCGGGCAGGGGCATGGGTGTGTGGCGTCGCAGCGGCCAGGTGTGGACCGCATGGTTGCGACCAGTGGTCAAGGGTGCATGCACGTAGCGCGTATTGGTGGCTGGGAGGAGAGGCCGAATGAGGCCTAGGGGCACGGGCTACAGACGTGCAGGCACAATGGCGAGCAGAGGTCATGCTGGTCGTTGGCTCGTTGCATGCAAGCAAGACTGGAAGAGCAGAGATCAGAGGCTTGTCAAAATGAACAAGCAAGACAGCAATAAAATAGGAAAAAAGCTCTACTAGTGTTTAAGTGATAAATCTTTAGTCTTTATCTTTCACTTGTCAAAATAAAATAGAGTATTGGAATGTATTGTCATTTGTTGCTTGTTTGATTTGGTATATGGATTGAAGTGGTATTTTAGCATAGTTATACAAACAGAACGGCAGCCGCATAAGCACAATCTTAACTTGAAGTCCAATTAAACCAGCTCCGAGTCCCATTAGAGGAAGACACTGCACAGCCACAAAAAACAAGAATAAAAGGCTGTACAACTGCAAGAACTAAAGGTTGCACAACAACTGTTCGATAACATGGTGACAAATTATTGATCAGTAGGCTTCATTTATAAGGTATTTTTCAAAATCCGATCTTCATCTTCACATGTTCATATATAGATTGTAGTTGTTGGTTCTATTTAGTGTCGTACACTTATATTAGTGTGATTAGAATATAGTTTACGTATATATTAATTTAGGTTTAGATAATACTCTTTGGTTTACGCATGCGACTCGGTCGTTTCTGAGATTTAGTACCAATCCGTTACTGGTTATGCGCGTACGGTTTTAAAATGTAAGCTTCTATACGAGATCAGTAGTCATGCGCGCGCCTCCGTCCAAGGGGCACAAACAAAACAAGCACCATGCACCTGTACGTGTATTCTTGCCGTGGCTACCCAAGAAAGGGCTAGCTTGTCTGTATGCTTGCGTACTCTTGCGTCCAAGCGTGCGCACCCTCTCGCGCGCCTCCTCGCTGCACGCGGTCGCGCGGCTGTCTCGGGCACACATTGCATGCATGGTTTGTGTTTGGTTGCGGTTTAGTTTAGACTCTGCTCGTTTCATTTTAAGTTTCTGATTTTTAGTTTATTTTTTACTATTTTTAAATTTCATCTTTTTCTAATATTTATGTTTTTTTCTGTTTCTTTTTTCTGTATTCGTTTGTATTATTCATGATGGGCTAATATGTTTTTTCTATTTTTAATTTTTTTAAAATTTAGTTACGCTAAATAAGCTATTATCGACTATAGTATAATTTTAGCTATAAATCAATTTATTTCAGTCCAATCGAGTAGCATACTCAGACACTGACGACTTAATTTACACGAATGATGTAAGATTGTACCAGTACTCCTCCATCACTGACGCCTGCACGTCTGTGCGCCAGTGTCCAATCCGATAGCTCTTGCGGATTGTACCAGTATTCCTTTATGGGAACGGCTCAGGTGCAGGGCCCCTGCACTTAGCGACGTGCAGGGGTGCCCAGCCACCTGACACATGTCCTCAAAAATCCAAAATAATTCCGAAAAATTCAAAAAAATACTTTAAAAAATCAGAAAATTGTAACAAGTACTTTTTTTTTAAAAAAAATTTATGTTTATTAAGAAGTATTTTTTAAGTACTTAAAAATACTTTTTAACAAAGATAAAATTAAAAAATTTAAGTACTTCAAAAAATACTTTTTATACTTAAAAAGTATTTTTTTACAATTTTTCTGATTTTTTAAAGTATTTTTTGAATTTTTTGGAATTATTTTGGATTTTTGGGGACACGTGTCAGGTGGCTGGGCACCCCTGCACGGCGCTAAGTGCAGGGGCCCTGCACCTGAGCCGTTCCCTTCCTTTATCACCGGCCTTCACGTGTCAGGCGAGACCGGAGCCAGCCGTCGCGGCCCGTGCATGAGCCAGACGCTCTACGGCCGGGTGAATATTTGAGAAACACCCCTGTTAGTTGATTAAGTACGCGCCATAAGCGTGACAGCAATTAATTGTATCTCTAAACGGACGCGGCATGGGCTGACTGTATTGCTGGCGCACTGGCCCGCATGGCCGCAGCGTCGCGCGCCGGCCCATACTAACGAGCATGTCACCGCCCCTGTTAGTTGATTAAGTACGCGCCATAAGCGTGACAGCAATTAATTGTATCTCTAAACGGACGCGGCATGGGCTGACTGTATTGCTGGCGCACTGGCCCGCATGGCCGCAGCGTCGCGCGCCGGCCCATACTAACGAGCATGTCACCGCCCCTGTTAGTTGATTAAGTACGCGCCATAAGCGTGACAGCAATTAATTGTATCTCTAAACGGACGCGGCATGGGCTGACTGTATTGCTGGCGCACTGGCCCGCATGGCCGCAGCGTCGCGCGCCGGCCCATACTAACGAGCATGTCACCGCCCCTGTTAGTTTGGCACCACGCACGCGGCGTCGCGCGAACCGGCGAACGTAACGCGCGGCATGGGCTCACGCCTACTCCACCCGACGCGGGGGGTGAACAACAAAAGGCGCGCGCGTCTGGCGAAATCGAACGCATCGCGCGTGCGCCTCGACAGTGCACGAGCTGCGGCCCGCCCGGCCGGTGCACGCGGTCACGTAAGAAACGTTTATTACACACGGCTTCAGCTGCGTGGTTGGGGGCACGCGGGATCCAGAATTTCGCCATGGGTTGAAATCTAAAAGGCTAACAACTTAAAAGTAACGCTAATTTATACCCACAAAACAATGTAATAAAAGTATATGTAAATACACCGTTGACATGAAACTTTAGCTCAATACTTCAACATACAATATAATAGCCACCATTCATTGGTATTGCAAGAATATGACGTAACTTTAGAATGGTCAGAGAAAACTAACTAGTCATCCTTGCCAGCAGGGCCGTGCCGTGAAATTTGGAGGCCCTGTACAAAGCTCTAAGTAACGGCACGGCCCTGAATGAATGGACATTGGACGAGCCGGCTGGCCGGCGCTCGGCGGAGATGAGACGAACATGAACTGACGAAGTCACGAATACAAGAGAGAATACGAAACGCCGTAGGAGCCTCGGGGCTCGGAACCGAGAATACGAAGCGCCACGCACGCGAAGTCGTCGCGCGGAGACGCGTACGCGGACTCGAGCTAGGCTCTGGGGCTAGGGGTGAAAACGGATCGGATAGTTTCCGTCGGATCCGGATGGATACGGATACGGATTGTGTCGGATCGGATTTTTTTGGATAGTTCTCGGATCGGATATGGATACGGATTTTTTTTATCGGATACGAATACGAATACAGTAAACCTAGTATCCGTCGAATACGGATACGGATACGGATAATACGAAACCGGATATCCGGATTTTAGCCCGATATCTGAAACCGGATACGGATCTGAAGCCTAGTATTCTTATGCTTATTTAAATTGCTATCATGGAGGACTTGGTGGATGAAATGGAGGAATGAAATGTTCTTATGCTTGTTCAAATTGCTATTATGTCATCATGTGTATTCCATAAATTGCACATTGTTGCTACTTATGTAGTTATGTTATGATCGACTATTGGGTATATTTATTATGGATAAAAAGACTATGCTTGTTTAGATTTCATGAATGTTTTGACAAAATGAATTATTTATGTATTTTCGTTAATTTTGGATGTATAGTTTAAGGTGTTTTCATGTTCCGATAAATATTCGTAACCGTATTCGTTTCGATTCGTATTCGATCTGTATCTGTATTCGATATTATTCGTATTTGTATTCGTATTCGAGTTATCCGTATTCGTATCCGTATTCAAAAAAAATATGAAAATAAATATGGTAGAGATATTATCCGTCCGTATCCGATCCGTTTTCACCCCTATCTGGTGCTCTGGCCTCACACGAATACATAGGCCTTCTCCTGCTGGGCTGATTTTTTGAGGCCCTAGAAATTGGGGGGCCCTGTACGATCGCACAGCTCGCACTCCCATGGGCCCGGCCATGTTGCCAGTCTTCTCTTGTTGGGCATAGTCGACCTCTGGAGAATAGAATTGTATTCATAGTTAGGTGTTGAACCAATGAGAATCATCGGACAGAATAAACTCAAGACGATGTTGCCAAATAAACTTGCTTGGTCCTCCATATGTTCAATAACCTGCATTTTGTTTAAGTTAGTTGAATGATGTATCCAACACATTTCAGAAATGCACTAAAGAAAGGAACTACGCTAGCATTTCACAGGGTCATGTATAAAGCTACCAAGTTCATAGCTGTGAGCACAATCATGTAAGACATTGTTCTCTAATAGATTAATTAGATCCTCGATGTAGTTAAATGCAAACATGCATCCTCCATAAACATCGTTTTACACACATCAGGAACTAACACCTTATGTGTATAGTAATTCTAGATCCAATCCAAGTGCCACATTTAGAACTAATACCTTATGTGCTAAAACTAAATGAGAAGATGAGAAACAGTTTAGAAGGAGTACTCAGCTGTACCTCAAGACAAGTGCCACTGTCAAACCCATATAACTTATAAGCAAGAATCAAAATCTGTTATTGATCCATCATAAAGCAAAACTGTTGGAACACTCGTCTGCATAGATGATTTCTTGCTAACCTTCTGATGAAGACTCTGCAATTTTAGAGAGAGAAACAATTTCAATTATCCCATACGCCCCAACAAATGCCTCAACCCCCAGAGGACCTTGTCACATCAAACACCACCAATCAAATTTCAGTTAATTGGTAGTAATGTTTGATATTTCGTTATAGTTTACAAAGGAACATATAAAGGTGTGTAAGATCGAGGAGTTCGACTAGAGGGGGTGAATAGGCAGTTTCTAAATATTCTTTTAGGCTACTACCAAATTTATAATACGGAAGCGTGAACTATTTGGTTTTCACAAGTAAAGCATAAAACATCTAAGTTTGACTAAGTGCAACAACGATATAATTTCCAATCAATATAAGTAATCCTAGGAAGACAAGTATTATAATCAATTCAACAAATATAAATGCTAGAATAAGAATTGCTAGAAGGTAAATTGAGCGCAAGATGACAAACCACAAAGACACTTGATGTTTTTATCGTGGTGTTTGGAAATTTGCAGGTTTCCCCTAGTCCACGTTGAGGTTAAACCAAACGAATTGGATCGGCTCCACAAATTAAGCCGAAACACCTCAATCCACTAGTGGTAGTTCTTTTTCTCTCCGGGTAGGTGAGCTCCAACCTTCACACTTCGTCGGGCCTTCTCACAACCTTCTTTGAGAAGATCACTGCGTACGATGCCTCCAACGCCGTCTAGACGTTAGCAAACTTCAAGAGTAACAAGTCGAAGACCCTCGCTTGAACGAATCAAGAATCGCAGCTCAACAGACACAGTCCACCACCAAGTGCAACACATGCACTAGGTTATGCTCTCCTCACTCTCTAAGTGCAACACATGCACATAAGAAGAGAAGACTTGCTCTTAGCTCAAGAAATAGAAGAATAGCACTAGCAACGCCTTCTCAATAGCCCTTGAAGAGGTATTTTTACACTTCCCTAAAAACTAGCCGTTAGAGTAAGGAAAAGGTAGGAATCAGCCTGAGGACCGGTACTACAGCCAACATATGGCTAGTACTACTGCCCTCTCAACGGCTACAAAACTAGTCGTTAGAATGAAAAACCGGTCAGACCGCCCACACAGGGACCGGTTAGACCGCCGGGTCCGATCAGACCTCTATCAGCAAAGTCAGTCTCTAGGAAAACAATTTCTTGACATGATCGAACGGTGATGTGAGTTGCCACACGATCTATCCTCTCGTACACATACACATTCTCCACCACTCCTAATGGATCAAACACCTGATGAAGCACCTCCTCAGTCACCAGATAGAGAATATGGCTCACGGTGATGCAAAGAACACCTACTGTTGTTGCCTCTTGGTGGCTTGGCATTCCATCGAACACCTTCTAGGCACCACCGGTAGTAGTCGAGTCTGGAGGAGAAACTGTGCAGTTAGAGGTAGCCGAGGTATTAGTAGTTGGGGAAGGTGATGGTGACCCAAAGGCTTGCTTCGTGGCGCCCCTCAACTCATCAAGCTCTTCATCAACCTTGCACAACAAGCTTCCCACCACTCCTCCAAGGGATTCATAGTCCTCGCTGGGGACTCCATCCTTTTCTCCATTGGCCTTGAACGAAACCAGATAGCATCAAGTGGAAGAACACCTTTCGTTCCGATTGATCACACCTTGGTCATACATTGCTTCCTCCACTTGGATTTAATGATCGAAACCAGAATCATAAGTGGGAGAGCAAGGCTCTAATACCCATATTTTTACGATTATAATCTTCCAGATACAAATAGCACTAGTACTTGAGTAATTTGAATACAATAGAGGAGAAATTGTATAGAGCTTAGGTTGGGATTAGCAAGAAATTGGGGGTAGACAACAAGAACAGTAGAAGGATTGGGAAATCGAGAGAGAGGTCTAGAGGAAGAATGAAGCCAAAGGCCTTCGGTTCTGTTTGTCTCCTCATGCGTTGTTGTTGCCTTCTTGTAGTGTTTCCTTCCTAGCCTAGTGCACCAAGAGCCAGCCTAGCAGCCTAACTCCCAAGGGTCCACGTCCGTGACACACTGCTACAACTACATAGGATCCCAATTGATATGATCATATGTATCCCAACAAGAAATATAGCAAGTCTATTGTAGCACTACAATAACATACGACATCTCCCGCAAATAAGTGAATTGAAAAGTGACACTCTATTGAGAAAGTAAAAAATGAACTAATTCTAAGACCTATATTATAAATCAGACGGTTTAAAAGCAGGCCCAATACATCCTTGGCTGCAAATTACTTTCATGCTAAATAGTATTTCCTCCATCCTTTTATAGATGTATTTTAGTCGGTCTTGGGGATTAGCGATGTCATAAAACCAAGAGAATATTAAAGAGAAATGGCTATGATAACCATAGTACAAATATCTTGAAAATGAGATAGAATAGCCTATAAATGTTGAAGGGAGAACGAAGATACATGAAGACAAAGAGAATGTGGTTTTACCAATATGCATGCAGGTATATACACTATCCTAACCGTTGAAGCGCTCCAAGATTTGTGCCTTCAACTCGCCTATTTTGCAAAAAAACCCTACCTTTCTCTTTTTCCCTTCTCCTCCCCCTCCCCCATCTCTCCCTCTCCCACTATTTGGAATTCGTCGTCGCCCTCCTCCCCCAACCGCACCACTACCTCCACACACTACGCCATCACCGCCCAAAACCACATGCCACTGTTGCTAGAGTTGCATAGTTGCCCTCCTCCTTCTCCCTCTCTCTCCCTCTCAGCTCTCTGAGACGCTGAAAGCCACGCCGCCATCGTCGAGCTCCCCGCTACTATCCTTGTCTGCGTTGTCCATCAGCGAGATCAGATTTGTCGTTGTCGAGGCCGGGGATGTCGGATTTGGGCATCATCATTGTCTTCTGCAGCGGGGAGCTCGCATTGTGTTAGAGCACACCGTGGCGCGGCACGACGGTGGGCCGGAGTGTGGAGGCAGTGGCGTGGTTGGGGGAGGATGTGGGGGAGGATTTGGAGGAGAGAGAGATCTGACGAGGGAGCGACAGAGTGGTTCCAGCGAGAAGGATGTGAGGGAGAGAGAGATCCCATGAGTAGTACCTAACTGTGCCAAACAATGAAAAAAAGTCAAGATGACTAGTACCTAATATTGGGTCTGTTCTTTTTGGCTGCGGCTTATGACTTTTGGTTGAAATTTTTAAATTTTGGTTCTTTGCGACAGAGATTACAGAAAGAGATACTTGCTTGTGATTTTGGTTGATACAAATGTTAGGTTTTTAACGTGTATTACAATTAACTTGTAGATCTTGTTTTAAAAAATATTCTATTTAAAAGTTAGATACTATAGTAAAAATTAAAAATCGTTTTTAAAAACCATAAAGAACATGAGTGCTGCGTAGGCTGGATTTTTCCATCTTGGACACGCAATTCCCAAAATTCCAGCTCAGCTTCCGGCAGTCGGCACACCGCACACGGACGCATGTTAGGCTCATACAGTCATACACCCGAAGCCGGTCTCGGAGAGCCGCCGGTGGTTAACTATAGACGCCGCAACTCAACACGAAACCCAAATTCCGATCCGACTTCTCCACTGCTCCAGCCAGGAACCCGGAGAGCCCTAACCCGAAAGCGCCATTAAGCTCCCCATGGCGTCCGCGTGGTGCCTCTCGGCCCCGGCCGCCGCGCCGGTGGCGGCGCCCGGCGCCCTCGGCGTCTCCGCCTCCGTCTCTACCTCCGGAGGTGTCTCTCTCCCGTGGGCGGCGGTCCCGGTGAGGAGGCGGCGCAGGTGGGACGCGCTCGTGGTGTGCATGGCCCCCGAGGAGGAGAAGATTACGCGCCGCTCGCCCCTCGATTTCCCCATCGTAATTCTTCTCCCCTTTGTCCCCACAGAACTTTTATCGGTCCTTCCATGTGGAATTGTATGCTCCAGTTGAGGAAATTTGGGTCATTTTAGCGTACTACGTTCGGATTTAAGGGGGTTTGGTGATTGGGGGTGGATGATATCTGTAGAGATGCTGTATAGGTCTTGCCGAACAGGTTCATGTGATTGGATGGGAAGATTTCTGATACATGTTGATTTGTGCTTGTGGAAATTGCAATGGGCTCATATTAGATAGTGCCATCCCGATGTCACCCTTCTTACACTTTACAGGATATTGTCAGCTAAGAGTTTTCTTTGAAGATCTCCGTAGGAGAAAACATAGGTTATACTTGAGTGGTTGCTTTATGAACATAGGTTATACTTAAAATTGTATGAGTTGAAACAATCATAAGCGATTTGACATTACATGTTGTTTTGTGAATGGTGCCCCATGCGCTGAAACAATCATCAATTTGGAGGTCAGAGCATTTGAAGATGACATTTTTCTAAGTACTTTGGAGATTTCCGCCTAGGATGTTGAGCAGATTAGCTGCTTATCGTGCAAAGTGAGGCTCAAATACTAGAATAATCACTAAATTAATAGAATAAGCACTAGATATCCTACCTGAATGTCTGTCTTTTGAATGTTGTAGATTGTATTTAAACAATCGTAGGTTATTTGGGGGTCAGAGGTTCTATCAGATCATTTTTCTGATGGACCTTTCATTTTTCAGCCGTTGTCATGATGTCATGATGCTGGTAATTAAATTTCTTACAAACAAATTTTGAAGCATATGGCTTACTGATCATCAAATAGCTTGTTGCTATTGTGCTTTTTTCAAACACGAAGTATTTAGTTTGCTATGAGTTATGACCTAGAATACTATATATGCTCTAATCCTTTGGGGTTAAAATAGCGAAAGATCATGTTCATGGTAAAGTGATAGATTGTTGGGACTTGGGAGCACTTAGGAACTGTTTGAAGGTGATTTTACCGCCTCCTTTGTGAAGGCCAGATATGTTCATGTTTTCTTCCATTTACCCATGCATTTGTGTTTCAGATGTTGGTTGTGAGTTTAGTTGACTAGTGCGCATATTGAGATTGGCCTTTATTGATTCTGTGTTTTTGTTATGCTGACTAGTTGAGCTATGCTGCGACAGTCATCAAGCTTATAGCCTGCTATAATTTTCTAATATAACCAAAGTACCGAATACAAGTCTCTTGTAAGTTTTTGAATTATTAGTTCTATTATATTCAAGATGACTTAACTATTTTGTCTAGCCATAGCAAGAATCTGTTAGAACAATGTCAAACATGACTGCAGCTGTTTAGAGATGCTGTTCCATCAACCTTTTTTCTTTTGTGTTAGCATCAAAACTGATGCTCGCCATCTATTGAAATTTTTAGGAATGGGAGAGGCCGAAACCTGGGAGGAGACCTGATATCTTCCCAAAGTTCAGCCCTATGAAAACCCCATTGCCTCATCCATTACCTGCTGATGATCCTCTGGATGATGATGAGGAAGAGGAAGAAGAAGAACAACAACCTCAGGAGGAACCAGAGGAGGATCCTGACAAGGAAGAACCCGAGGAAGATGACCCGGACAAGCCAACTGAGTAATATTTGATGACGTGGGTTGTGGTAGATAGACATTGTGCCAAAATGTACCGTGTCTTTGAGAGAATGTGAGGGTTTTGAGTCCAGTTTGGAAATGTTAGTTCTGTCAGCTTATATAGGCTCTAGGCACATAAGTTTGATCTGCGAGGACCTTTTTGAGCTTTTTCTAAGGCTGAAAGTTTTGTTCCACTGATTATAATGTGAGTTGATACGTTATTTCTTTTTTGTTCTGACTTGAGAATTGTGGACAACTGTACAACGCAATGGGCTTTGGCTTGGACCTCATGGCGGCAGACATGGTGAGCGTCTGTCTCAAGCCTCTTTGGCAACAGCTATCTCGGCGACGCGGGCACTGGCAACTCCGCCACCGAGAAAGACACGGACAAGGACACTGCCAACGAGGGCAAGAATGCAACGCCGGCAGCCGCGGCCGGAACGACCAAGGCAGAAAAGGGCCAGAAGCCGCCCGCGCCTGTTGTCTCAGTTAGATCGCGAACCCACTTTACCGGCTATCCACCGGGCACCGGTGCAGCCTCCTGTCTCATGTGGCATTCGCTGTATTATATTGAAAATTCTCCTGTCCTGTTACACTTCATGGTTATTTATGTGCAACAGTAAGGAAACTCTTAACGATGTGACAGCAATACACAAATCTTGTTATATTCTATTTCCTCGGTCAAACAATGGTCTGTCCATTCATGTTCTTGCCAGGAGGACTGAAGTTTATAAATACATACAGGAAAACCTACAAAATTTCTCTCCCATATGAAGGAGGAAGCAGCATGAACAACGCAACACTACTTCAGTTAAAACACACTGGTCCCTCCAAATTAAAAACATCAATATCTACTTCCCGTTGATCCCATTAGATATCACTATCTACTTTCCTTTGATCTTGCAGTAGGCATATAAGCCTGAGCCAAGAAAGCCGAGTCCTTGTCCGATAACATTAAGCTGCGATAAGAATACTTGGGGGTTATTTTTCAGGGAGAGAATAAAAAAAGTTAATGGTGAGCAAGCAACGAACTTAAAACTCACCAGATCAAATGGAAGCCCACCAAATAGCACCCAGCCAATTCCAACAGTGAAGAAATCCTGCAGAAATAGCAAATATGAAGAACATTAGAAAACACTTTCTATGTAAGTATGTTGTAGAGTGGAAGAACTGGATGGAGGCCATACCTTCAAATTACCACACATTGATTGTGTGAGTGCAGAATTCAGGATTGTGTTCCAGAAGATGGTGTAGTTCAGTAGAAATGCTAGCATGCATGAAAATAGCAGAACCACCTGCAAATGGAATTATGTCATAATGATACCCATAGCTTTCCCAAGAAAGAAATAGAGGGAGTAGGAGGCTTCACATTTGCTAAATGTGATGAATAACTTGACACTGCTAGCTACTTAGTAGGAAGTTTCTAATATTTGTCCAGCTGTTCTGAGTATCAAATTAGCATCACAACATTAACACATAACAGCAATCTCAAGGCCATTTATGGAAGCTATAATATACATATCATGTATATGTATCAATTGTCAATGAAAATTTTTCCTGGTTTCAAGAGTAACTAGAAGTCCTCAATATGTTAATTGTAATAAACTAATCATACTGCAAAGAAATGTCAGGGTAGATTTATCAGAACACCCACAAGCTTTTAAAATGTTGAGCATGCACAACCCTGTTACAACCTCATAAACATTTAGCAATAAAATGGTAAATAAGATTAGAGGCTTAGAAGGTGGTATTATGTCAACTTAGCAGTCAGAGCACTAAGCTAGTATTAGTGTGTCACTAGCTCAAAGTGTGTCAATATCTAAGATAGTGCTCGGATGTCACAGGTACGTGTGCAATCCAAGCCCATTTCTGGGATTAAGTCAATATTCAATTAGATAAGGTCGCGGAGACAGTGGGAAGGAATGAACTGATGCCTCAAGCTAGTGTGCCAAAAACAGCTCAAGCCCAAGGACTAACTGGCTAGCGGCGATCAAACTGGCAGTGATACAAACACCAACAGTGAAGTCAGTAAACAACTCGTGATGTGCATCCACAAGTACTGCAATCTTAAATGCCTCAAATAATTAAAGACAGGAGGGCAGCACACATATTGGTTCTGTGATTAGCATGAATTTCAGAATTTGTGACGTCTGTACCTGAAACCCAGGGGAATAAAGGTAGGGAAATTCCATAGTTCGCTTGAGGTCACCCTGAATATATGTCAACAACAGCACTGAAGGTCCACAAACAAGCCCTGAAATCCAGATGAACAGGATGTAAGTTTTAAGGCATGTGAAGTTGAATCTAAGTTCAGTACAGGCAACAAAGATAATACCATTGCACCACATCAGGCCAAAGCTATTTAAACTGCTATATTTTCCTAGAACAACAAAACAAAACTGTTGGTTAGAAAATTACGCAAGTTGGATTGGGATTATAAGTGGCAAAACGGAAGATGCATTACCTATACGGTTTATAGTAGCAAGATAAACAGCTGTAGTAATGTTGGCAACGAAGACAATGGCATACCCACGAGCATCAAACGACAAGTCTCGAGCCCCAGCAACAAATGCTCCGAAAACAATCAAAGCCACACTGATAAACCGTTGGTTAACAACCAGAAAGTGGAATATCGCAGAACTATGTTCTGAAAAATGTTCAGCATAACAAAATACAAGCATCACCATATTTCAAGCTACAACAGTATAGGTACCTTATTTCGAGCTACAGAAGCAGGGCACAGTAACCATGAGAGCAACAGACAGACAGTATCTACTACTGATGAACTAAAAATATTTTACAGGCTTTCAAAAAAAATGGACGTAATGTATTGAATACATGTATGACCTGGCTGGGACAAGTGTGTATAGGACAAAAAAGAGGCTTACATAGCTAGCTAGCACATGTATTTTCAATTATGACAATGTGCCATAGATTAACAATATTGAAACAGTACGAAAACAAAGGAAAATAACATATCTAGACATTTACCTGCCGATTATAGGTGGGGTGTGCTTCTGCTTTGCCAAGAAATATTCCATTGTCATTGTAAATGCTACTGTTGTGCGCCTTAGAGTTGTATACATAGGAACATTTACTCCACGTACAGATTCCATTGAAGCTAGCTTTTACCAAGCCATCATGGAAGGTAAACATCACTCAGAATTCAAAGCAAATAGTAATAAATGTGCCAATTTATAATTCATCAGTTCATATTGTATGTGAGGGAATCGGCATACCATATAGAGTAAATAAGCCAATGAAAGAGGTGTAGTGCGCAACAATATCCTGATAGGCACTAAGAATAGTGAATCAGAAGGTACTGACTGCTCACTATTTGTAAAGGAAATGATCTTTAATCGTCTCAGAACATAAAGAAGGCAAGTTGAGCTCACCATCTGCATATGCTCATTAGGTGTCAGCAAGGAAAGACAGGAGAAAGCAAACCATACAATACAGATATGGAATAAGAATCAGTCAACAACGATCTATAGGTAAAGAAAGTTATTACATAAGACATGCTACACCAACAAATACATAACTGCAAAATATTTTGGAGGCTGTACTTCCATAGCAAGTCCATTGTTGATTGTTCACATCTCCTCCAGAATCAGAAAATTCTTCAACTAGATAATTCTTGCTGAAATGCGTTGCTTTTGGAAATCTACCACTACTTTCCAAGACCACAAGCATGTCTCAAGAAAGAATCAGAAAATTCTTCAACTAGATAAATCAAAGTTGAAATGCGTCGCTTTTGGAAATCTACCATTACTTTCCAAGACCACAAGCCACTGACACTCTTAACACAGACTTGTACAGTACAAAGAACTTGGAATATCTTGTTCTTTTGTATAAGATGTAGTTGCTACGCATTAGTGTACGCCATGGATGAGACAGAACACATGCATAAAGCATTTATGTGCTATGTAGAGTTAATTTACAGTTATTCGATGAAATAGCCATTTGAACAAGAATGAGAAGAGGGCATTAGCAGAAACAACACAGACTTTCCCAGAATACATCCAAACAGAATGAAGTACCTGAAGGAGGGTAATGATGTTTGCGCAAGGGAAATTATAAGAAGATAGAGCTGCCTTGTTAAACATCACCAGCAAAACTGCACATTGAAAGGTCACCAACATTAGTAAGGCAATGCCGGAGTTCTACAAAATAAAGAAAAGAAACAAAATGACACCAGGAAGTTTCTGTGTGGAAGCCGGTTTGTCGTGCTTCTGAAGCTAAAAACAATTAGAAACTATTTCACAGTTCAAACAAGGTATCTCTTATTTTGAATAGTTATTCTCATTCAATTGTCCCACCATTCAAACAGGGTATTCAAATTCTCGTTTTATTCCTC
The DNA here is from genome assembly GCA_036346245.1 of Bonia amplexicaulis. Taxonomy (NCBI): domain Eukaryota; kingdom Viridiplantae; phylum Streptophyta; class Magnoliopsida; order Poales; family Poaceae; genus Bonia; species Bonia amplexicaulis. Next base: position 6,161,684 of record CM070740.1, read on the forward strand.
AGTACAGAACCCCTCAATTCCTGATAGGTACTACCAAAATGATTTCTTGCTAAAGCTCTGCTGAGTAGCTAGAAAGAAGTCAACAGACCAGCTCTCATCCCTAGTCCCAACCCCAAGTAGTTGAGTAACAGACATAACACCTCCTAACGGAAAACCTGCAATTAGTGCCAAATCGCAAGACCCAACCGAATGCTATCCCCAAATTCACACCATGCAACGAACGACCCACCCCATGGTGACCAGAACATGCCAATCATCCCAAACAGGCCGAGAGGCACGGGTCAACGTACCGGCAATGACCATGTAGGAGAGCGTGACAAAGGCACCGTGGCAGGTCATGGTGGACCTCTTGAACAGAGAGGTCTCATCACCCCCTCCCCCTCTGCCCTTCCCCATCTCCGCTGACACCGGTGGCAACCCCCCTTTGCCCTTCCCATCTTCGCACGGATCACCTCCCCAATCCACCTTACCCCACCCGACCACCCACAAAGACGCCAAGGAGGAGAACATTTCTGTCCCCTTTGTTGGGATGCGTGGAACGGAATAAAACAGCCATTGCGCTGCACCTGTGCGGGGCCACCTGCCTTTGTTCTATCCTGGCCATGCCACCACTAAAACTGGGGCAGATTTGCAGCCCCCAAGTTAGTCAGATAGTTAGATGGTGTATATCTTGTATTGAACAGTTATTCTTATTCAATGGTTCGACCATCCAAAAAGGGTATTCAAATTCTCATTATATTCCTCAGTACAAAACAAACTAAATAGGACATCAGATTGACCATTACTTGTCCTGATAAGATCTTAATCTGATTTCCACTCCATATAGATGCCACCTAGAGTCCTAGCTATCTCATATTAACTTCATTAAATGTCTCATTCCGTTCTCAATTCTATCCCCACAAGGTTCTAATGGACATGTTATTTACAAGGGTGCCCATGTCAGAGATCCCCATATACATGCCACGAAAACAATAAACTTTGATCCAATCCACAAGGAGAGAACTCAGTACAGTTAATTCTATTATTACCTCCAAGTAAGTTCATCTTACATTAGGATTATATTTGACAGATCCGCCAACCTTTCCTCAAAACCAAAGGCTTGACTTTACACAGCTGTGTGGCAGTTTTTGAGACAGATGGCCCTTATAAAACTCAAATATCCATATGTAATAAGTAATAACCAGCTCTTACTGATGCCACTTCAGTACAGACTCTGGACGCAGAAAGACGTTTGGACAACACTGACCATTTAGCAGCTCCTCTCCAAGCAGCTGATTTCCAAGATGCATCCCGTCCGGTTTGCCAGACTCCAAAAGCAGACTATCAACGAACCCCTCTCAACAACCTCCATGCGGCATGTACTTTGCCTTTGCGTATAACCTGTAGCAACCGAACTAGTACTAAAATGATTCCTTGCTAAAGCTCGGTTGAGCTGCTAGACACAAGTCAACCAACCCGCTCTCACCACAACACCAACCCCAAGTAGTTGAATAACGGAAGCGACGACTTAGCGACGATTAGCACCAAATCACCATACCCGACCGCGCGTGCTATACGTCCCCAAACTCGCACCACACGCAACGAGCGACCCACCCCCCGCCGTGATACACCCGCAACACGCCAGTTGTACGCCGCACCACAACCGCATCCGGGAACCACAAACCCATACGAGGAGGCGCGGATCGGCATACGTACCGGAGCAGGACATGTAGGAGAGCGCGGCGACCGCGCCGCGGCGGGTCATGGCGGACCCCTTGACCAGCGCGGCCTCGTCGCCCGCTCCTTCGCCGCCCTTCCCCATTTCCGCGGACACCGGCAGCAGCCCCCCTCCCCCGCCCTTCGCCATCTCCCTCCCGGATCTCCGCCCACTACCACGCCGAGGAGGAGGAGGAGCAGCAGGATATTTCTGTCCCCTTCCTCGTGCGGCCCGATGCGCGGAACGGATCAAACACGGCCGGTCGCGCGCCGTGGGTAAGAGCCGTGCTTTTAGCCCGATCGGACGGGCACTTCGGCCTCTCTCTCGGCGATTCGGTACGCGCGGTGCGGAAACTTCTGCGCGCCCGCGGCCAGCTTGGCGGCCGTCCTTTTTGTAAGTGGTGGGTGTGCTTCAACACGTTGCCCTCTTTGCGTTGCGGGTCACTTCGATCACGTCGGGGTCGAACCCAGCCCAGCCCAACAGGGGGCAGCCAGGCTCAGCGGACGCTCCTCTCTCGAGTGTGCCATGTCAACCACTGCCCACTCGCGGCCGATTGGTTAAAGGTGGTGATGTTCGGCTGAAAGCTTATGGCTGAAAATATTGTAGTTGACTGAAAAAAATACTGTAGTTGAGAGAGGTTTATTTAACATAATTAAATTTAAAAAAATTGAAAAATATAAAAAATATATTAGCCCATCACAGACAACGCAAACGAATACGAGAAAAAAAAGAACCGACAAAAAAACTCAAAAAAATCAAAAATTCAGAAAAAGACGAAATTATGAATAGTGCAAAAAATAAGCTTAAGCTTTAAGCCATAAGCCATATTGATCACCCGAATCAAATCTTGTGCGCGATAAAAAGAGTAACTTGGGTGGTACTACTTGTTACTCCCTCTTGGTCCTGCAGTACAATGACACATCCCATACAGTGATACCAACATTATCTGTAGAATACCACGTAGGATTGAATGTGAGATAGAAGAGAAATAGCAAAAAAAAAAATTGCATTCGTCGGAGGAGTGAGTGGAATTTATTACCTGGTCCTATAGATACACACTATCTACTAAAGAGATTGTGTCTACAAATATATCTTGATAATATGAAGGATATGAACATAACTTGTATTAAGTGCCCTACGTCATCATTATAAGAAAACGTCGTAGTATGTTATTTAATAAAGTTATGTATGATCTAATAATATTAATTTTTTCTTAAATTTATTGTCTCTTTGGTCTATACGTATAGTGGGTTTCAAACTTATATTGCCGAACGGAGAAATTAACTTTGTATCTTAGCACACTGGTCTGGTTCGATGAATCGAATCTGTGCTTTGCATCGTGTCTACATTAGAAGCCGTGTATTTTTAGTGTCACTTAAATAAGCAAATCTCGAGGATATGGTATCTAACTACAGCATGAGATGTGGTGATGATCGTGAACTTTCTGTCTTTATTTGATCGGAGCGTTACTTGAACAAGCAAAGCTTAGAAGCGATGGATATGTACCACGCAAGATGGTGGTGTCATGTGCTGCGATCTTTGCATAAGCATTTAAGTGTTAGATAAGCAAATCTTAGAAGCTAAGGTATTCACAGCACAAACATGTGATGGTGTGATGTAGCACATATCCATCTGCATTTTAAGGAGAGTATTAAAGCACTTCTGCTTCAAGCATCTTTAAATTAAACAGATCCTAACGGAGGCGCTATCCAACCACACAAGATTAAGGTGATGATCATTTGGGTTTATTTTTGGTGGCTTATAGCTGAAAAGCACTGTAGCTGGTCGAAAAAACACTGTAGCTGACAGAGGCTTATTTAACATAATTAAATTTAAAAAAATTAAAAAATATAAAAAATATGCTAGCCCATCACAGACAACGCAAACGAATACGGGAAAAAAAGAACGGGCAAAAAAGCTCAAAAAAATCAAAAGTTTAGAAAAAGACGAATTTATAAATAGTGAAAAATAAGTTAGAAGACAGAAGCTGAAGCCGAAACGATCACAGCCTAATGCGGCACGGCTGTGTGCGATTTTCCGCGTTTTTTAGTGCCGAATATTCTCCGTTCAACGAATTGCATCCGGATTGTAGTACAACTTTGTACCGATTATTGGATGTTGTTGTTCTTGGTCTAGATGCACCCTACGCTGATGGGAGGAATCGGTTCGTCGTACTTGCTGCACAAATATTCGCGCTTGTGCGCGTGACTTTTGCGACGTTTGGTCCATACTCGTGATTCTCCTTTGGTCCTTGCGTCCTGTTTCGAATTTCACCGAGAAAAAGAATGGTCCGTCCTTTTTTGGGTTTTTAAGCTGTCTTTTAGTATTAATTTTTTTAGCGATCACTATTTTTATAAGACTAATAAATTATAATAAAAAATTATAAATCGTAGCTCAAAAGAACACCTCCAATAACTCGCATTCAGTGAATCATGTTGAACAAACACTCAGAATGCTACCAAGCGAATTTGCAGTTTTTTTCTTCCAACCATTAATAGATTTAAGTATCTATTGGCAATGTAATTAGTCCATGTTTCAAAATGTTGTAGTTTTTTTATTGAAATGATACTGTAGCGGATGTTAGTTTTTATAAGATATTTAATTAAAAATAAAGAAAAATAGGAAAAATAAAAATATTATTACATCTCCACGGATAATACAAAGAAAAAAAAGAAAACATCACGTTAAGAAATCAACACGTTCTAAATAACTGGCAGAAGCTATCGACGAAAACGATGAGTGGGTTCATCGTAAATAACGCGTCCATAACATTAGAGATGGTGTTAGGCTTTACCAACATATATTTTTGACAAAATTAGCGGCCAACATTGTGCATTAGACCGTAGAAATTCAAAACTGACACTATTTCCGACTAGGGCAAATATCCTAAAATGAGTGTAACTTTGTGGAAATTATATGTAAAAGTTTTCAAAAAAATATCTTAAAAACTTGTATATACAGGGGAGGTGGTGTTCTATAGTCATGTAAATTTCAAAATCAAAATCAATCAAAATTGGGAGATGTGAAACAGACAAATTTTTGCATGAATAGTGATATGCCTTTTTCATGTCAATGTTATCATTTTTCGTATCTCTCAAATGTAATTGAGTTTGATTTTAAAATTTTCCATAGCCATAGAATACCACATCCCCTATATCTACTTTTACATACAGTTTCTAACAAGTTTTACACTCATTTGGGTTACCACCTGGCATTTACCCGACTAAAGGTAGTGGGCCTCTTGTTTTCAGATTTTAAAAGCTGTTTTTCGGTATTTCTATAATAACTAGTTTTTAAATAGAGCGTTTTTTCAGAATAAGATCTATAAATTGATTATATTACACATTATAGTAGCTTCATTTATATCGGCCAAAATTATACACGAGTTTCTGTTACTTTATACTCTCTCTCACGAATCTTTACTATTATAAAAGAAAGAGTTGGTGGTTGATCCGGCCTCTCCCACCCCTTCTCATAAAAGACAGCGCTGACATGTGGCCATAAAAGACCTGCGTCGAATCTTTCCACCTTCCCATCAAAATATCTTTCTTTCCATGATTTAGTGGTCAAGGTGGATTTCATCTAGATTGCATTGTAGAGTACATGCTGTATTTTTCATCCAGTGCTTAATCTTGTACTAGCTGAATGCTCGTTGCTACGTATTTTAAAATTTTATCATATTATATGTTCTAAAACTAACGGGTGGTAAAAATTTTTAGAACATGCATACAAATATGTTCTATAATTTTTTAAAATTCGTAACAACACACGGACATTCAGCTAGTAAAAGAAAAATAATAAATCACAACTACAAAACATAAACCAAAGCAAGAAAACAAACCCGGTAATTGATTGATGAACATCCTCAATAATCATCTTTGTCCTCAGAGCTTCGAATCAACAACCTCCATCACCACGATTCGTAGCCACAAATCGGTGGGGCCAGCTCTAGTATAGGGTCATATGGCAGATCAACTCCTGATCATCCGATCTATAATCCGACGGCCCCAATGGATCATAGTAGTAGCACCACCGGAGAGTTTCTTCTCTTTTTTTTATACGATCGCGCTACACGACTCGCGCTGCAGTCACCCAGAGGCCAGAGCAATTCTCAAATCACAGGTGTCACCTTCCAATCCGGCTACTGTAGAAGGCAAACACCACGTTCTATTGGTCATGTTCTTTTACGTTGTGTTTTGTGACTTTTAGCTATATTTTTCGAGACAACGGTGAACAATAAAAACACTGATATAGATGGCACATACTGTTTTAGACTAAGAAAACTGTTTTGTTTCATCTTCCAAAGAAATCAAAATAAAAAACCACAAAAAAAAGAAATTGTTATGGACCAAACGTCTGACGTGTCCGAACAGCCCATTTCCAACTAGCTTCCCACCTCTTATCTTATGCATCGAAGCTCCGTTCATTCTCATTCCCACCATCTCTCGTTCTTTCCACCGAGGCCAGGCCTTCCACTTCCGTGTAAGCCCAGGCCGGGTTGGACACCGAGGATCCTTCTCAGGAGCCGCCAAGCTTGCTATTCCTTGTCGGCACCCCGTAGAGATCGCCGCCAGCCACCCTCGTCGCCTCCTTGGCTTCGCCTACTCCTCTGCGTCACCCGCCCGGTGCCCTGATTCGAGCTTCCGCTCTCGCCTCTGCCGCCCTACCCATCACTGACCCTGAATCCTACACGGGGAGTGCTGGCTTCACAACTGCGACTGCCACCTAAGGATCTACGCTGCACAAGCTCCGCACCTTCCTGTCGCCCACCGTCACCGTGCCCGAGGGCTTTGCCGCCGCCTGCTATGGGGTAAGTGTTTGGTTTTTGCTACAAATTTCATTTATACAACAATAAACAATTACCGATGCGACATCGAGATTTTTTGTCAAAATATTTTGTTGTATATATAACCAAAAACTATTGCATGTATGAGTGATAAAAGTTGCGACCGATTGTACGGCATTAACGTCCAGATCGACATCCGGACACTAGTGACACTCTAAAAAATCAAAAAAAAAGGGGGCATTAAACAATGAGATTAGTGTAATGCTAGGCCTTAAGCATCGCGCTACACGACTCGCGCTGCAGTCACCCAGAGGCCAGAGCAATTCTCAACTCACAGGTGTCACCTTCCAATCCGGCTACTGTAGAAGGCAATCATCATGTGCTATTGCTCAAGTTCTTTTAGGATGTGCTAGTGGTTTTTAGCTATATTTTTTGAGACAGCGGTGAACAATAAAAACACTAATGTAGATGACACATATTGTTTTAGACTAAGAAACCCGTTTTGTTTCATCTTCCAAAGAAATCGAAATCAAAAACCATAAAAAAAGAAATTGCTATGGACCAGACGTCCGACATGTCCGGACGGCCCATTTTCAACTAGCTTCCTACCTCTTATTTTATCCATGAAGCTCTGTTCATTCTCATCCCCACCATCTCTCGTTCTTTCCACCGAGGCCAGGCCTTCCTCTTCCGTGTGAGCCCAGGCCGGGTCGGACATTGAGGACCCTTCTCGGGAGCCGCCAAGCTCGCTGTTCTCTGCCGGCAACCCATAGAGACCACCGCCAGCCACCCTCGTCGCCTCCTTGGCTTCGCCTACTCCTCTGCGCCACCCACCCGGTGCCCCGATTCGAGCTCCCGCTCTTGCCTCCGCCGCCCTACCAGTCACTGACCCCGAATCCTACATGAGGAGCGCTGATTTCACAGCTGCGACTGCCACCTGAGGATCTACATTGCACAAGCTCCGCCGCCTTCCCCCTCCGACGCTGGATCCAAGCCGCGTACCGACCGTTACCGTGCCCGAGGGCCTTGCCACCGCCTGCCATGGGGTAAGTGTTTGGTTTTTGCTATAAATTTCATTTATGCAACAATAAACAATAACCGATGCAACATCGAGATTTTTGTCAAAATATTTTGTTGCATATATGACCAAAAACTATTGCATATATAAGCGATAAAAGTTGCGAGCGACTGTACGGCATTAACGTCCAGATCGAATATTTGGACACCAACAACACTCTAAAAAACCAAAAAAAAAAAACGGCCATTGCAGCAAGGTGCAACACTGCCACTCCCCACGTTAACAACTGGTAGCTCGTGCGGTGGCCCAGTCTTGACGCCGGAAAAGTCATCGTGCAACTGATGCCACCACCAACACCACCACCGCTCCAGGCCTAGCCAACCAGACGAAAACGCACGTATGACGCGTCTGAAACCGTACGAGCGGCCGCAGGCTGGAGGACTCCCCTCCTGCAGCCTCTGCCCCGGCCGGCCGGCCGCCCGGACCGGCATTGCCTGCGGCGCCTGCTGGACGATTCGATCGATGTGACAAGACAACACGTCGCCTTGGGACGACGCTGAAACTACAGCGGAGCGGAGCGGAGCAGAGCAGGCGCAGGCGCAGCGCATGGAGGATGGCATGTGCGAGATGACATGCACGAAGCCTCGACATCAGGATGCGCAGTTGCGCACGGGATCTCAGCGTCAGCGCGGCAGTGCCCAGCGAGGACCTGCATCGCTTCACGGCTTTATGAGTAGGACCAACCAAAAGGCTGAGGAGAAAACACATGGACGGATGCAGCTCGCAGAAGTTCTCAACTCGATCGTTAGCGAAGCTTTGCAGTCTTCGCCATCTTGTTCGTAGTCTTGTTGATCTCTCTCTCTTGAGTAGCTTCCAACAAAAGAGGAAGCAATGTGCTGTTCTCTGTGATTTCTGTCACTAACCTTCGGATACTAGTGATGAATTAATTCAGCATATACCCCATACTAAGGGTATATCAATATACTCCAAGACATTAAACATATGTAAAGCTGCCAAATTTCTCCTTTTTTACCCGTGCCCATAAATTAAACCACAGAATTTAATCAACAATGGAACAGCAGAACTCTTTTTTTTCGGCTAATAATAATAATCATGTTCCCGACAGAACTCTTCAGTACTCCGAAAAACTACCCAGCCTACAAGACTACATCGATTCATCACTCTCTAGTCTCCCCTCTCTCTCTCTCTCTCCAATACGTAGCAGCTAGCCTTAATGATGTACCAAGGACCTGTCGATATCCGTCCACCCTCCACTTGCACTAGCAAGGAATGAAGCCATGTGCATTCCTGAGAAAACGAGAAGCAAACCAAATGAGTAGAATAAATTAATATTCCATATCATAGAACACATAGAAGTTGAGGTTAAATTCAGGGTTTGTAAGAGCATGAATTTACAGAGAACTTGCACGCAAGAAGCAAAACACCAGGCAACAACTCTCTAGGCCTCTAGCAAGGTAGAAGTGGATACAGTCAACCTCTTAGAATGTCGCACACACAGCTGAGTAATATACTATCACACAACATGCTGGGAAATTTCAAGCAACGAGGCAGCAAGCCAATGATGCTCACCTGATCATAAATTTCTTATTTTTCATATTCGCGGGACTCCACCAGTACATAGACTGGCTTTCCGTTGAGCTTGTTGAGATCCTGCATGGAAGTTGCCGTGTCAGTAAGCAATTTCTAGCAATAACAATGGCATGTTCTCTTGTAAAGTAGCGGTAATTCAAAACCATTGAAGGGAGAACTTCGATCAGCTGTGGCTTAAAGCTTCCTAGTGACTGGTTCAAGATTGATGACAAACATTATAGTTTCAATTGTCTTCAAGACTTTTGATTCTGAAACATACAGAATCTCTATCCTGACTTTAGTTCACATGCAGGCAATGTCCATAAGTTAGGAATTTACCTGATTTACGGATTAAAAAGAGAGGAAAAAACTTTTATGGGGTCCATCTGTAAGAAAGAAAGGGGAATGGGATAAGGGTGGCTTCGACCAACTCCAGATCGTGGAGGGGATCGATCCCCTCCCTCTGTCGCGCAAGAGGCGCTCTGGTCGTCCGGCTGCGCCGTCACTTCCTCCCCATGTCGCCATTTTCCCCTTCAAAAATCAGGATAGAGAGCTTACTCTGTGAGGCAATCGAGAGCTCACCGCAAAATCCGAAGGTAAGCAGCGGTGATTCAACATTCGTCGCTGATTCGGAGTCCTCGGCGGCTTGCAACAGCAGGCTCGCTAGGGCCTTGGTGGTCTTGATCTCTGCTGCTCTGAGCCGAGTTCTTTGCTAGGCACTTGTGTACTCTTGCGTGCGGTGTGGGGGTGGTTTTATGATTTCCAGATTGTGACATCCGGTTGGGCGACTTGCGTGCTTGGCAAGTGCACGAACTTCCTGTTGGTTTTGTGCAACAACACTCTTGCATCTCGACTTCATGATTTGGTGTGTACCAGATTGCAAAGGTGGGCATTGTATCTCTGGGAACCACGCCGATGATACCGTGACATAATTGTGGTGATAGGTTTTCTAGGACAACGTCTACTTTGACACGCCTTGCCTTATCAGCCTACTCGGTGGTTTAGAGTACCATTGGTTCAATGAGTTCTCTTGGCTTTCTATATAGCTATTGTGCTTAAGTGTGCCGTACTAGTGAAATATCATTTTCTTTATTTCTGAATTCGAAGAAGCACTAGTACTGGGTGACTTTGTATGATAGTTTGTGGGTATTGTGATTGCTCGATGAGGATGCTGGTCATAGTGATATCAGTGTGACAATTTATAGTTATAAGCAAGGTTGTGAGCTATCTTGTTGTCTATTCAAGCCTGATTATTTGCCATATGTTGTTTATGTACTTCTCTGTTAGAACAATTTACTTGTGACAAGTAATATTAGTTTTGTCAGTAATTTGGTAAGTGATTCTAGAGCTCAAAGCTTGACTTATCTCTTAGAAATTGTCACATATGATAGTGATCAGACTAGACCATTAGTGGCGAGGAGGCCTCGCTTAGTGCTTGTGCAGCCCCACATCTGAGAGCAAATCAATCAACTTCAATCTGTGCATTATACAAATTGTTTTGGCCCACTTACTCATTCAGTTCAGCATGATTTCCTGTTGAAATGACTTGAGCAGTTCATTTTTGTTAAGAGACATTTATTTGATACTCGCCATCCTGTTGCTGCTGGAATTATGCTTTTCTGTTCATAATTAAATCTGGAATTAATCTGAAATATTTGCTAAAACTGCTTCACATTCAACACTATGACCATGAGATTAGTGTAGTGCTAGTCCTTATTCCTTAGCTCATCCTAGTTTTTATTCAGGATAGCACAAATCATATGACCAGATGAAATTAGTGTAATGCTAGTCCTTATTCCTTAACTCATCGTTTAGGATAGCACAAACAACACAGCCCCAGTTTTTTCAAACTGTTCACTCTTGCTTTTGAAGAAAAAGAAAAGAGATGCCCAATTATTAAGTGGTTGTGTTCAAGTCTATGGATGCCCAGCTAGTACTGATATATCTCAGCTGTGGGGAACAGAGTAGACATGGTCATGTCTGTCGTACTTACAAGGCAAGCTGTTCATGGCCGCTTTGTGAAACGAGACCATTGGCTCCATAATCTGAAGCTATATAGTGTCAACAGGTTGCATGAGATGTACAAAGCAGACATTGAGCAAGCTAGTACAGGTGTACATGCCAATAGCTATGCTATGGCAGTGGTCAAATCTAGTGAAAAATGTGTAAGAACTAAGGAGCAGAAAAAATATGTTCGTCAATCGATAGTTCGGATATCTGCGAGTCATGTAACAACAAGAATACCTTAAATTTGGGGAGCCCAATGAGACATGCGCACTCAACCACATCAGCTCCAGCACGTTCTGGTAAGCAAATTGTTCAGTAAGAAAAGCATGCCGAAAACCAATATATTGTTCTTAGTACAAAATAAAATTCACCCAGAAAAGAAACCAAAAGGACAGGGTTGTGTTCCAGAACAGGTTGTGTAAAATATATAAAAAAAGAAGCATGTTTAATGGCATGATAGCGCAGGAGGTGCAGACAACGAAAGGTATAGCTGAAAAGATAGTGACAAGGTGGGAGGACTTGATTCTCTGCGGTAGGAGTACTGAAAACATGTAGTGTCAAGATCAAATCCTGTCTCCAAATAAACTCCGTATAGGACATATCTTTAAAGAAGATTCTCTCCAAAAATATCTCCAAACAAGACGTCGTACGTCCTAATTATTTAGGTACAAGGCAGTGTCCCACTAAGGACATTTGTTCACCTACAAGCAACAAAAATATCATGCCCCTTTATCAGTAAGTGCTATAGATGCCTGCCATTAGCGCATAAAAGCCAATCCTATTCGGTTATTACTGTCCAGGACTATTGCAGTCATTTCTGACACTATTGCTACTAACTATTGCTGTCCTAAATTTGGGTTAAGAGTGAGAAGAAGAGACATTGCTCGGGGTGTAGCACAGTCGCAAGACAAGCAGCAGTACTGGATAATCTGATATTGAAGCAACCGCCATGCACTAGTGCTTGCTGCGATATGTCACGGGATCACAAGGCACGATCGAAAGCTTCAACTGTTCCACTGGTCAGTGAACAGTTCACTGTGAATGTGAGAATGGAAACAACCTCTGAAAGTTGCACATGCAGCAGAGAAATAAACAGAGATGGCATCCATAAGAAAAGAAATCAGATGCAAGTCCACCCCCGCGGGAGCAACTATCTGCGTATCATATTTAATCTGTAACTATGCAGATATTGGTTCAAGTATTGCATTTCAACGCATAGTCTTATGTTCAGAAGGTAGTACGTACCAAGAAGCCTTATAGCAGCACAGAGTGTCCCACCAGTTGCAACCAAATCATCGATGATCAGTACACGCACACCGGGTTCGATAGCCCCAACATGCATCTCCAAACAATCGGTCCCGTACTCAAGAACATAGGTCTCAGAGATCACCTCACCTTTCATGTTTATAAAAGCTAATGTTAGCGCATGTCGATTACTGCAAACACGGTTTATCTGACGAGCAAGCCAAACAGAATGGTACTTAATTTGGCCAAGCGATGCCAATTGCCACAGTATCTATCAGTGTAATAGAACATGCGATGAAAGGTGCAAAGAGAGATCGTACTAAAAGTCTTACGAATTTCTTCAGATTTCATCATGGGGCTGCATAAAGGGATTGGCTAGTGCAGCACCTTCGGTGTCGGAGATTATGGACTAGAACAGTACTTCTACTGTGAGATAACCAAATTTACTTCCTCGCGGAAAAATAAAAAGATAACCAAATTTACTTAAGCAGGTCGTCACCACAGGCTAGACACATCAATTGCAACAGGTTTCAGAGCAAGCAAATTGATCCCCGACCAGACTTCTTCCAAGGGAACCTCACCTGGGAGTTTCTTAGGCTTACGCAACGGTATGAACTTCGCACCGATGGCTAGTGCAATCGCCGGGCCAAATATGAATCCTCTGGCCTCAATCCCTGGTGGAATGTGAAGAAGAATCACAGCAAACAAGTCAGGACAGTGCTTCACTAGGACTCATGGAAAACTACTGAACAGTATGAACTTACTTATCCATCACAGCCAAACTAGCTCAGAGTCTTACACAACTAATAATAAAAGGAGAATTTGTCGAAAAGAACTAATAAAAGAGAACGACACATAAGTTCATTTATTCAAGAATAAGATATTAAAAAAAAACAGGAACAAGAATCGCAGAACCAGACAGAGTATCCAGCAAACAAAAAGCAAAATCTCAGAAGCAGTACTTTCCAGTGAAAACGACAGAAGATCGGGGCACATGCATGACATCAAAGAGCCACCAGAAGGGAAAGAGGAAGAAGAAAAAAAATCAATTATTGGTGTACCCGCACCCCTCCCCCCACCGTCCGATCCCGAGCAGCCACGGCCGCGGCCGTCCGATCAGGCGCCCCCGGTCCCCCCCTCCAGTGCCGATGTATTTTCGGTTGGCTCGCCGCGAGATCTGACCGTGGCAGGGCTTCTACATGCGCCCTAGATACGCTAATGAATGCGGCGGATTCCGGCCAAGGTGCAGGGCACCGTGGAAAAAGCTTGGGAAAACGCGACGCGCCATGGGGCCAAAGCCAAGGAAAATGCGGGCCGCGCCAAACATTCTGGCACGCACGCTGCGCTGGCCTGTTTTCTTTTTTACTACAGTTTGTACACGAAAAATTACAAAGTAATAAAAATTTATATATAACTTTTATCAATATAAATAAAATTAATATAATATATAGCATAATTATCTAGAATCAACGTACATACACTCCTCTCTTGAAACACCGCCATAGCAGAAGTCCTCACCATGGCCACGGCATACTACTACTAGCTTAGCGTAAGGTCCGTAACCCGCCACATGCACACGTATTAAATGCCAACTTTACCTCATAAATGTGGCAGCCCTGGATTCAGGGCCGGAAACGCTCCATGTAGCGAATGTACCAAACAATTCCTACTAGGAAATTTGTTGCTAACCATCGCTGGCTCAACAAATTCCACCTGCCGGTGGGGCCGCCCTGCTGACGGGAGACCACGACGATTTCTTAGATCAAAAGGCTTGCTGCACGTAGCGCCATGATATTATTGGGAGTGTCTATACAATATGTGATTATTTTTAGAGGTAAAAATAGTCAGATTTTAGAACGTTGGATGGTGATCTAACACTCTAGATCTTTTTTTAGAGGTGCTTAAATTTGATTTTTTTTGGAGGGGGTGTTTATATAAGTGGATCCGTTGGATAGAGATCCAACGTCTCTAGATCATCTGACTATTTTTACCTTCAAAAATAATCGAATGTTGTATAGCATTTCTCGTCTTTATTTTCCGTGGCTCTGGGGCCTTCGCGCGCGCCCGGTGGATATCCCAGGCCGGACCCAGAGCAATGCCCGCGAAGTGGAGTGGGGGTCGAAAAGTTAATATAACATCTATTTTTTTTTAGAATCGTTTTTTTTACTTTTTTTTCTCCTATCGATAGCGTATCAAGCACCTTATTATTTTATTACTTACGTTCTTTTTCTAAAAATTATTTCTTTCTGTCCTCGTAATTCTTTTTACTCCTATCTCATCCACACGTCTCTTTTATATTTTTTTATTGCTTATGTCTTTTTTCTAAAAGTCAGTTCTTTCTGTCCTCGCTATTCATTTTCAACCAAAAATCATAGCTAAAACTAAAAATCCGCTCATCATTTTTATCCAAAAGTTATAGCTAAAACTAAAAGATATCAGCTATCGCCAATATGAACAGCAGCAATGGCGTGAGAGTATTATTGTCGCTGCGATATGATATTGTCCTCCCGAGGAAAGGCGACGGGGGAGTAGCTAGAGCGATGCGGAAAAAGCGTTCGTAGTAGACCCGGGCGCGAGGCGGGCGACGACAAGCATGGGGAGCAGAAGGACCAGGGAGATCTCCCCCATAGATATCACGGAATCTGCCCACAGCTCTGCTCTGCCGCCTCTGCGACTGCACGCGCGCGAGATATTAACCCGAGCGGAGCAGAGAGAGGAAGGAAACGGGCGAATGGTGACTGGTCGTTACCGGCGACGGCGGCGATGTCCATGCCGCGGTAGCGCTCGACGAAGATATCCACCGCGTCCTTGAAGACGCCCGGCCGCAGCAGCAGCGTCGTGATGTCGTTGAACATGATGCCTGCACGCACCAAGAGGTTCACGCCTGCATGTTCGAGCAGCAGCTGCTTGAATCAAGAGGTGGGGGGTGAGAGGAGAACGAATGGACCTGGCTTGGGGAAGTGGGGGACGACGCGGATGGCGTCGGAGATGCCCTGCAGCCGGGGGTCGGCCTCCGCCGCGGCACGGCCGTTCTCCTTGGCCTCGGCGGCCTCCATGACGGTGTTGCAATTGACCTCCTCGCCCATTCCTCGCTCACACACGCGCGCTCTCTGCCTGCTACTCTGCACTGGAGTGTCAAGCTCGACTAAGGAGTTAATGTTACTTGGTGGACGGGCGTGCCGTGTTTATATAGCAGGGAAAAGGCCGGGAAACCAGCAGCGGACCGCGCGGATCCGTTTATGAAGGGAACGGCACACACACCTAGCCCGTATACCCCTCCATCTCTGTCGCTCACACACACACACTCACTCACTCGGCCTACTTGTACGTGACAATGTGTGTGTGGTGCGTCCGTCTACCTTAGCAGGGGTGCAGCCACGAGCCTCTCTCTCTCTCTCTCTCTCTCTGTAGCTTTTGCATCTATTGATGAGCAGTGCGTAGCCGTTTTAGGCGAGGAAATTAAAGGGAAAGAAGACGGGGGAGAGGGAGCAGTTACTCCACTTGGCACCGCACTGGCGCCATCTGGGCGGATTTCCCTTGCGCGTACAGGCGCACCCATCTGCTTTTCCCGTCCGTTTCTTCGCGCGCCCCACGCCGGCTCGCTCGCTCGGCACGTCGAAACTCGCCATCGCGACGCGAGGGAGCCGGTCGCTCGGGCGGAGTGGGGATCCGCTGCCGCTGCGTGCAGCGGCTGGATCGGCAGTGGACAGTGGTAGCGGTACGGCGCCAGTTATGTCAGCTTTTATTAATCCTCACTTTCCAGTTTATGATTTTTATAATTTTTACGAACAAATTAGATGCTGTCCATCAAAATAGTTTTTTTAAAACATCTTATCGATTTATCGATATTTGGTATATTCGTGCATACGTTTATGTTAGAACAAAAAACTATCGATCGTAATCATAAGCTATTAGTCACAACAAAACAAGAACAATGTTGTCTAGGCACCGGGCGTAACGTGCCGCGCGCCGTACTGGTACTACTGCTTCTGTATGCCTCGTCTAGCTTCGGCTAGCTTGTCTGATCCCGTGTGGCTGCTCGCTAGCTTATTGTCAGCCGGTGATACCAAGACGACGGCAAATACGACCAGCTGACGAGAGAACATCTGCCCGGTCGGGTTAGTCCCTGCTTCGATCTCCATCCCCATCTGGTTTGGGATTTGATTTGGATAGGGCCACGGAGCCGGATTAGGTTCTGCTCATTTCTATTTGAACTTCAAACTTCTGGTTTATTTTTTTACTATTTCTAAATTTCATTTTTATGATTTTTTTGAGATTTTTGAGCTTTTCTTTTTTTCATATTCGTTTGTATTGTCCGTAATGGATTAACCTATTTTTTAATTTTTAAAATTAAGTTATGCTAAATAAATCATTATCATTTATAATGTAATTTTAAACAATTATGATATAATTTTAATTATAATCTAATTTATTTCAGACCATCCGAGCGGCTACTTAATTATGCTTCTGCCTTGGTTGCCATGCGTGCGCGCGGGACAAACAAAACATGGATGGAGCTGACTGCAGTACTGCTCCAGTATTTACCACCGGTGTACTAAGATTCTACAAACCACGATAACCTTGTGCCTTGTCACTTCTTATTAGCGCGCGCGTAGTACATGGTAGCATCAACAGCAGTCACGAATTAATCCACGTACCGCTCGTCACCTACTGTACAATTATCGCGACTGAGCAATGCTGAACGAACAGCAGTACGAGTAAGTAATACGTCCCGCCCCCACCTGACTTACATTTTAAGCTTCTGTCCGTAGTTTTAGCTTATAGCTAAAATAACACCGCATCAAATGTTAACTTTTCTAAAAAATAAAGAAAAATAAAAACGTTATATTATCACGGATAATACAAAAAATAAAGGAGAAAAAAAACAAAAAAACTGAAGTAAGCTAAATTAAAAGTCGATATATCTCAAATTGTTTCTGATCAAGATAAGCAGAAAGTTAAAATAAATCAGAAACTAGAATCATTTACTACCGCTGCTGCTGCCACCCTACGGAAAAAGGCGGCGGAGCACCTACAGTCTCGATGGAGAGATCAGACGAGGGGCGATCCGCTGTAGTGCCCTAGCTATGGAGATCGATCGCAGCATGCAGGACGACGACGATTGCTCGGCCCAGGAGGTACCCCGGCTAGGGAATTAACGGCCCGGATCAAGGCCTCCGTAGACGCTCTCACTCTACAGCAAGGAGGCGATCTTCTACTGTAGATGATCCGAAGCACGGATTTCCCTCGGGATGGCACGCAGAACACTAGAATTATTGCATGCGTACGGCCGATTTGGATCGGGAGGACATAGATGGCAAAGCTGCCTTTGGAAGGAAACAAACACCGGACGCAATCAACTCGATTGATCGCAAACATCATGCATCCGTTTGAATACGCCTCTTTCCTCTGCACGGTCACACAGTAGTACACTACGCGCGACCGAACTCACTCTAACTCGCCTGTGATTTAAACTTTTGGTTATAGCTTTTAGCTTATAACTAAAATTATATTATGACGGCTGTTAGTTTTTAAATAAATAGAAAAAAAACTTTATATTATCATGGACAATACAAAAAAATAAAGAAGAAAAAAAAGACAAAAAAGCTAAAAAATCCTTAAAAAAATCAAAAATAAGCCCTTTTGACTTAAATAAATCATAAGGCAAAATAAATTAAAAACCGAAGCCATTTAAAACGGATCTGTCTTTTACACACGGGCTAATGACGAGAAAAAACGCCCGTGCCACTTTTCCAAAAGGCCTAGGCTATTAGCATGGATATGGAAGAACCAGACCATCATGTTCTTTCGCGCATCTCTCGAAGATTTGTTTATCGTCAATCTCTTTTCACTGTGGAGTGAAATAAAAACGAGGAACACAACAATATGAATAACCTGTACATTTTTTTTCCAAGATAAAGATAAGAGCGTTTATTCACGCCTGCGGCTAAGTCAGGGTTTAAATCCAGGGAAGGCCACCAGATTCACCCCGTTGCTGCTATCTTTTATTTCTTACTGTGTCCTTTACATATTTGTCACTCTATCCGTATCGTCTCCCCTCGTGTGCTTTCTCATCCACACTAATGTCGTTATATCCGTGACGTCCCCCTCGCCCACGCAAATGTCAGTTTGTCCATATCGTCCCACCTCGCCCGCTCCCTTGTGCGCACATATGCCACTCTTATCATGCTGTCCCCCGTCGCCTGTGGTGCTGCATGGCAACAACACGTCCGTAATTTCTGGTGACAACACACCGGATTTCCTTTTCACTCGGTTTGAAATTGCCTTCTCGAAATAATGAGCTACACATTCTTAATTTTGAGAGGCGACTACGAGAATACATTTCTATGATGAGCAACTGAAATGAGCGATGACGAACTACGAGAGATTCGTATTTATGGCCGAGGGAAAAGGGAACCCGGTGCGCTCACCCCACAAGTTAAGGATTCCTTGTCGACGCGCAACACTTCGGACGAGGGAGGACGATATGGTAACACTGACAAATATACAGATGAGAAAGCGAACAAGGGGGGACGACACGAACATAACGATATTATTGTGGACGAGAGAGAGCGTGAGTGCCCCACCATCGTTGTTGTCCGACCACCAGATGGCAAAAACGTTATTTTTACCAATACTCAATGCATACAGCTATTTCTATAAATATGTACTGCAACAACGATGTCTATGCTAAAAACTCAAAATTATGAACGTCATTAATATCCTCAAAAAGAAGGGAAAGCTCGAGAATCGGTAGCAACAGATTGATACGGGGATAGTAAATGGCAGGCTATAGGGCATGTTCTTTTCGACCAAATCTAGCGGATTTTGGCTTTTGCTACAGTACCTAACTTTCAAACGGGGTATTTTCTCAAGACGGGGTCTACAAGTTAATTGTAGTACACATTAAAAGCCTAACATCTGTATTAACAAAAATCGCAAGCGAGTATCTATCTCTCCGTAATCTCTGTCATAAACAGCTAAAATTCAAAATTTTTAGCCAAAATGCATAAGCCGCAGCCGAACCAAACAGGCCCATAGTCCCCCGATATTTCGATTTCCACTTTCCACTTGTTGATTCGTATGAAGATACTAATCGCTTCTTTTTTATTTATTATTTTAGACATCGCTATGGTCTTAAAAACATACTAATAAAATGTAATTAATAAAATGTAATGATATGTAAGAACTTTTAATGATAAATCAACTAATACTACTTTATGTGACAAATCTAAATAGCTTTGCGTATGGTGGTTAAGGTTTTAAATTTGGACTCCACAAGTTCTAAGGTGGTACTCCAAAGAGCTTATAAGCCTAGGCATTTGGCTTTTTTTATTGTAGCAATTGAAAATGCATTGTAGTTACTGTTAATTTTTCTACGTAATTAAATTTTAAAATTAAAAACAAGTTATATCGTCATAGATAATATAAAGAATAAGAGGAAAAAAAGAAAAAATCTAAAAAAACTTAAATACCAAGAAAAGATAAAATTAAAAAGCTAGAAGATAAAAGGAGAAGCTCATTGGTAGGGACTAAAACGGCGCCGTTTATTTGCGTGAGTATATACGTTGCAAGATATGCTTCGATTGCATTGGTCATCTTCATTTGAACGCCTTTTATCTATGATTGGATGGTCTATGCATGCGCCCAACTTGTACGCTTTCCATTGCTTGGACTAACAAGTTACACCAGATCGCACGTAAAAGTACATAATGGCATGGATGTACCCCTGTCTTTTAGGGGTGTCTAGTTGGGCTGATTTTTTATGATTTATGGTTAATTGTTTATTGTAGCTAAGTTGAAATTACACTGTAGCTGATAATATTTTATTTGACATAATTAAATTAAAAAAATTTAAAATAGAAAAAAATTGGTTAGCTCAACATGTGTAATGCAAACTAATACAGAAAAAAGAACCAGTTAAAAAGCTAAAAAATTCAAAAAATCAGAAAAAAACAAATTTTAGAAATAGTAAAACATAAAGCACAAGCCAAAAGTCTAAGCCCAATCGAACAGGATTAGTTCAGGACGCACATCCCGCCCCGTTCTTCGTCTCTGTAAGCAAGTAGCACATAAATAAATAAAAAATAAAGGAATTATGATTTTGGAATCTGCAATAATGCGACGGACATGAGTGTTCCTTTAGACTCGAGCGGATCAAGGATCCCATTCCTAGCTAATCTAGTCGCAGACAGCTCTAGCTAGGCTGCATGGCGCATGAGGCGAAGACCTAGAACGTCACGCGCGATCGCCACCGAAAAAACGCCTTTCCACGGCGCAATCGAGTGCGCGCCGGAGTCGAGCAGAGGAGCAGCCAAGGAGAAAGGACGTCCGCACTGCATTCGCCCCCGTGATGACGACGCCATGATGATATCTGGGAAGATCGCGAGCCACGCTCTTTTTCTTCCCTCTAGGTGGCAAAAGAGGCAAAAAAATGGCTTAGCCGGCCGCGGAGGCTCGCCCACGAACGCAGCCGTCCGCCGCATCGCCGCATCGCCGTCGTTCAGGCAGGCGTTGGATTCGGAAAGGAGGAGGAATGAATGGCTTCCTCTCGACGGGCCGGGCGTCATAACCGAGCGGGCGCCATGGACGGAAAGGTGGAGATGATTCTTCGGTCTATCTTGCGTTCTACCGCGTAGTCGTGTGGGCTTCAAGTAAGAGGAAATTGTGGTACGCGGAAAGTTGAATAACCCTGGTGACAAATATGCAGTGCTTCCTTGAGTTAGATGTGGGGCATGTTTTGGAATATGGCTTGTTGAGAACATGGGGTGCTTGCGTGCTTGCCTCTGATCCAACGTAGACACCATTTCCATCTTTTCGTAGTGATGTATCTTTCTGAGAGGAACCTCGTAGATGAAACTTTGACTGGTCGTAGGAGTAATATTTTTCATGGTACTCGTACTGCGACCCACAATTCTAAGATTCTAGCTACTATAGCAAATGGTAATGAATGATGACCCTAAGTATTTCCCAAACATCGTGCATCAATCAATAGAATAAGATCATGCTCATTTGAGTTTATGCTTCTAGTTTTTTTTTACTTTTCTTTTTTTCTCTTATTCCTTTGCATTATCTATGATAATATAATTTTTTATTTTTTTAAATTTAATTACACTAAAAAAACTACCAGTAGTTATAGTGCATTTGCAACAGCTACAGAATAAATAATCCATAAATTTAAGCTTTTTTAAATCTAAATGGGCACCACCTTAAAATCTTGTAAAGCTCCTGTAGAGATGGAAGGTGCTCAAGAGCCTACAAGTCTAGCCTGGCCAGCCTTTCAACACAAAAAAGGGATTAACTTTTTATTCGGCCATATTCTTTCGGTAACTGCTGAACAGTATATACCGAACTTTTCCCCCAAAACCAGTCACCTCTTCCTTTTTTTGGCCCCTTTTCTTTT
The DNA here is from genome assembly GCA_036346245.1 of Bonia amplexicaulis. Classification (NCBI taxonomy): domain Eukaryota; kingdom Viridiplantae; phylum Streptophyta; class Magnoliopsida; order Poales; family Poaceae; genus Bonia; species Bonia amplexicaulis. The sequence goes on from CM070740.1 coordinate 6,183,429, forward strand.
CTTAGTTTACAAAGTGGATCCTCTCATAGTACTAGTAGTCGTGTAGGGGGAAGTCCGCTTGTTTCGGTTTCAGCTTCTGGCTTCTGGTTTATTTTTCACTATTAATAAATTTTATTTTTTCTAAACTTTTGGTTTTTTGAGCTTTTTTGCCGGTTCTTTTTTTTTTCCCGTATTCGTTTATGTTATCCGTGATGAGCTAGTATATTTTTTCTATTTTTAATTTTTTTAAATTTATTTACACCAAATAAGCCACCTTCAGCTACAGTGAAATTTCAACCGCTACAGTGCAATTTTAGCCATAAGCCACAACTTTTCAACCCAACCGAGTGGGGCGATGAGCTTGGACTACTACTCATTTATAGCTTCCTATAAAAGTATGTGGGAGCCACCTGTGCATTTATGTCCACCAATTTGCACAGAGTAGCTCTCCTACACACATAAGTATTTCCAACAAATTTCAATCGATTTCGTAAAAATTTATGGTGTTAACGCGACGTTGAAATTTCAAATACCGAAATTTTACGAAAATTTCCTATAAAAGTATGTGGGACCCACGTGTGTGCGTAGCCCTACCAATTTGCATCGAGTAGCTCACCTACACACAAAATCATCTCCAATAAATTTCAGTCGATTTCGAGAAACTTTTATGGTGTGAACGCGAGATTGAAATTACAAATACCGAAGTTTTACGAAAACTTCCTTCATAAACTTCTTTGACTTAGCCACTTATTTTCCTTCTCCTTTACCCACTGGGTTACCCAAACCCATTGGGTATACCCTTTTTCATTTGGGTATGGGTAATATCACTTCAAATGGATATGGATAAAATTGGGTATGGATTTGGGTTACCCATACCCTACCCAGCGGCACCTCTAGTAGGAGGGCGTGAGAAAAATGTGTTCTTACTATACTTTCTATCTTGCCTTGTTCTGTGTTTTGTTGCGCGAGCATCATATTTGTTCGTATTGTCTTCTAAAAAATGTTTTCTATAGTAAATGAATTTTCTACAGTACCTAGCTTTTAAGTGTAGTATCTTTTTAAGGCGGAGTCTATAGTCAATTGTAGTACACACTATAGTGACTTTATTTATATCAGACAGAATTACACGCGGGTGTCTTTCTCTCTACAAACTATTACTATTTATAAGCCAAAATCAAAAGCCAATATGAATGTGCCTGAGCCAAGTAAAGGCACCATGGTTATCAGTATCTCGACAATCGCAGTGTCATACTCCTGTGATCCTAAATAGTGATCTAAGCCTAATCTTCAGATCAAGATTTTTGAGGTACAATTAGGGGTGAAAAAAACTCGAAGCTCGTGAGCCAGCTCGGCTCGAGCTCATGGCATGAAGTAACTAAACCAAGCCCATATTTCATCTTAGTCTCTTAACGAGCCAAGAGCCAAGCCCGAACCGGCTCGCAAGCCGCTCGATAACTCGTTAGGCTCGGCTGAATCACGGCCCAACCCAAGCAAAGGTTACCCGGCCTAGCATAATAATGCTAACCCTAACCTCACCCCCAATACACACAGGCACAATAGCACGGGCTGTAGCCACCGCACCACGCACACAGCCAGCAGCATTGGTCGCGTCCACCTCGGCCTCCCCTAGCCGTCCGCCTCCCTAGCCGCCTCCGTCTCCCCTCGCCATCTCCCTCCCTGGCCACCTCCGCCTCCCCATGTCGTCTGCCTCCCCCTCCCTTTCCCATCCCTCCTCATCTCTGTCTTGGTCATCAGAGACAAACTTTAGTGCTGACAGTAGAGTGCTTGATGATTATCGTAGTGCTCTGCGTCTAACTATGGTTGATGCACTAGTGTGTGGTTCTAGCTGGATACACCGAAATGACATGACATCTCTAATATTTGTGATATATTTCCCACACTAACAATTGTCCTCTTTCATATCCTCTTTGTTAATATTTAGTCTAACTCAATTAGCATTTTCTTTTGCTGAAAGAAGATGATGAGGATAATATTGAATCTGTGCCATTTCCTAAGGGTGTAGTGGCTAGCAACTATGGCTCAAGGTACACTCAACATGCTTTTGAAAGTTGAGATTTGGGACATGAGACATGAAACTTTCCTCTTTGTTTGTCTCAATTATCATCATACTTAATACATCTATGTGCTGCTACCATTTAATGATGTTTGGGATCGTTACATCATGTTTCAATTTAAAAGACCTCATTCATTAGCCTCACAGTTAACAGTGCCACCAACAAATTATAGCTTATATTCCTGCCATATAAAGATTATGCATGGTGTTAGATTTAATCATGCTTCTATTTTTTGAGTCGTAAAGGTTGCTGTACACGTAAACGTATACGTATACGAGTAGACGTAAAGTGTGCTGAGTCCGTCTTGGAGTCAAGTCGTCTTCCGTGTCGGTTATTGTGATGAGTATAAGTAGCAGGGTATGTACCGAGAAAAGTAGATGAGACGTGCCATCGGATGTGATCAACAGAGAAGAAAGAAATATCATTTTTACTATCATAAAAAAATGAGTTGATAATTATAGATCTATTCTCTTAACTTCTTACCATTTTTCATTTTTCAACCAAACAGAGCAACTCTCTTCTTAGTATAATTCTTTATATATTTAATAAGTTCTATTATAATGTACAAATACGTAACTAGTAAAAAAAGGAGTGATTTGGCTCTAGGAGAACCAATCTGCATGACTAGAAGTTTGCTTGTTTATGCATACGACGGGCAGGTGGCCCCAACACGCAAGGGACTCGTGTCCCATCGTCGGTCCCACGGAGGCATTGACTAGGTGGGTCACGTCTCGGTGAGGCATTGACTAGGTGGGTCTCGTCGAGCAGCAAGTTGGGTAATGACGAGCGGAGGACCGAAGCAGTGTCCGAGAAAAAGAAAATCTTCAACACATGGAAATTGGAAACTCAAAAGAGCTTTCTGCAGTGTGAAAAATGCAATGTCAATCATCAAGTATCGAGCTTCCTGTAGTGTGAAAAATGCAATGTCAATCATGAACTATATCTTTTGTCTTGTGAAGAAGAAATGCCCCAGAAATGATGGTAACAAAACCATACATCTCTGTCACAATTTGAGTTGGGTTTTGACGATCCAAGTTCTGCATGCAAGTAGATTAGTTGTCCATAATATGTGTTGAGCATTTTAACTAATCACAGCAGGTTTCTACCGGTATTTGTATCAACTGATAAGACAACAGTGGGTCGAGAATAGATATTTTGATTAACTAGGGGACTCAAAAACAATTACGCTGGCTTGTATATATCATGCTTGCCCTTGGCTGATGCCTACAGTTTCAGACAATGAAATTTAACCCATCAAATTTAGCCATAGAGAAATATAGCTGGCAATGATATATTTCGAAAAAATTATTGTGTCCTTTTCCATCGAATCCCATTCGATATTATTATGTCCTGAGTTTGTGAGATCACCTACAATTTGTTCTGGAGCATCAGTTTGCCTGCACATCACCCAAGGAATCAGGCCCGGCCCTGGGGGCGAGCGGGGCGGCCGCCCTGGGCCCCCAAAACCCAGGGCCCCCATTTCCAGTAGATATTGCAGCTCAAATGAATGTAGAGCCATCATTTCCAGTTAAGCGGCGTGTTCTTAGGAAGAAACAGTTTGATGAAATTGATTGTGATGAAGTAGTTTTGCAAGCTGAGAAGGAATTTGAAGTTAATTATTTTTTTGTTATGGTTGATATGGCAATCAATTCATTGAAAAGTAGTTTTCAAGAACTCCAAACATTCGGAAGTATATTTGGATTTTTAATGAGTTCAACAACATTGAAGTCATTGGATCGAACTGAATTAAAAGAATGTTGTACAAAATTTGCAGAAACTTTCTCTCTAGATGGTTCATCTGATGTTGAGTTAAATGATCTAATTTCTGAGTTAAGTGTTATGCAATTGACTTTATCAGTAAACCAATGTCTGCTATGGAGATCTTTGAGTTTGTCAGAGAAGCGGATTGTTATCTTAATATTTCTATTGCTTATCGGATTTTATTTACTATGCTCGTGGATCGTGGCATCACCGAAAGAAGCTTTTCAAAGTTGAAATTGTTGAAGAATCATTTAAGGTCAACAATGTCTCAAGAGAGGTTAAACGGTTTGGCAACTCTATGTATTGAGAAGAAATTATTGGATGAGATTGATATCAATACCATCATCAATGACTTCGCATCTAGAAATGTTAGAAGAAAATTTTAAGGTAATATCTATAAACTCTTTGATATGAATTTTTCTTTAATACATAACGTATTTTAAGTGTTTGTTGGTAAAATTATATATATATATATATATATATATATATATATATATATATGTGTGTGTGTGTGTGTGTGTGTATGTAGATTTATATTTAGATATTTATACTAGAGCCTCTATTCCTAGTTTCGCCCCGGATCCCTAAAATCCCAGGACCGGCCCTGCAAGGAATGCCAGTATCAAGCAAAAGTGCCATCTGAGCTGCCCATTGCATATATCTCTTGCCTGCTTGACCATAGTTGCTTTGAATATTCCCATATTCATTTTCAATCTATCAAACATTCTCCAGAAAAGTACCAAATAAGAAGACAAGTCATTTTCAATCTGGAGCATCAGTCTGCCTGCTTGACCATAGTTGCTTCATGTAAGTTTATTGCATATATCTTTTGGTTTTGGATGAATGAGATGGTATATGAATCTAACAAAAAAAAAAAGAATAGGTTGGTATATGGTATTAGGATGGTTTCATGCAACCAATTTTTCTCTTGAAAAAGTTATGGCATTAAAAAGGACTGTGCAATATAGCAGATAGATCCTTGTTACTGCTCACAATTGTGGTTGGTGCCAAATATGCCTAGGAATGAATAGCTAAATTGTCCGTTACTGCTCACAATTTTCCTGTCTGATTTGTTGATCATTTTTCCCGTGTATTTGTATGTGGCAGATGTCCGTTGACACATCGTTGAATTCAAGACCTTTTGTTTGGTAGCACCGTTGAATTCAAAACCTTTTGTTTGGTGTCAAACTGTCAATGGTCGAAAACTCGAATTTGAAGACCTTTTGTTCGTTGTTCTCATTACCTCTTCATAAATCATTCGTAAACTATTAAGACAGGCGATAGTTGAATGTTTTGTATATAACATAGGCTAACGGTGGTTGCAATGCATATTTTGTATAGAACATGGATTAATGGTGGTTGCATTGCATATTTTATATATAACAGGCCTAACAAGCTGACCTTGAGGTTTTAGCTGAGTTGAGCCAAGCCTTCATTTCACTTTGTTTGCTCAACGAGCTGAGCCGCTTTGCCTAATGAGCTTATACGAGTCGAGCTCAGTCAAGTCGACTCGATATCCACCCTTAGATTTAGATTCAATCCTATCACGATTATACAATACAATCCTAGGATCCAAAATGATCCTACATAGGATCTCGATATTGATAACCTTATGTAGCACCGTGTTCAAGATTACCAAGTGTTCATGCCAATACAATTATGCAGGTATTCCCGTCTCTTCCACGTACCTAACGTTCTTTTCCGGACGGGCTGTACGTGTATACAACTATGCAAGTATAAAGTGTTACAAACGGACCCTCAAAATTGCGTAAAGAAACCGTCCGCGCTAATCTAGTCCTCGCAGTTTATTAAATCCGTGATGTGACTTGCTAATCTTGTCCTTCCATTGGCGAGATAGTGCCCGTACTTATCGGGCGAGATAACGATCTCGGCACAGTGGAAGATACGCACGGCACGCACGTAAACGTCCCACGCCTCGCGATCGCACTGTGATCGGAATCGCACTGTGTTTTGTCATCCGTCATCTGATCGTAGACAGACAGAGCCGAGCACTTTTTTTAGCACCTTTTTCTTCTCCTGGCTCCCAATCCTGAACCGTGATCACGTCAGATTCAGGACGGCGATAAGGCCGCCGCTGGCTGAACTGAACCTGAAACTTTTGCTTGCTCCTAGGTTTTACTGGAAGAGGAGGAGTTAAATGGTGGCGTGTGAGGTGGCGATTGATACCGAATGATACTTCAGAGCGGTGAATTCCGCCGGATCTGGAACGTGATGCGTGTGCCTCAGCAAATCCCCCCCCGGGAAATCTCCTCCCGGATTTGCTTCTGATTTGATGCACTAGCTACCCACAGATTCAGAAAGATCGGCTTGCGAGGACAGCTCGATGATGCATTACCGCTGCACTCCTCAGTTGTCGAGTGTCGATGATTGATGACTAGTGAACAGCTGGGTGATGGTGTGACTTGTCATAAAATGGCTTACATTGCATCCAAGTAATTATAAACGAGTTTCAACTATAAAGCGATTCTATCTGCCGTGCAAAGGTCCATTCGTAGAAAGCAACAGTTCCAGATCCATTCGAAGAAAGCGACCGTACCATGATATCTGTAGTCGCAGTGTCCTGTAATATTACTGCCGCTGCATAGTTCATACTCCATACAGCTCCTGATGAATAGTGCGGCACCACCTCCTTTTGCTGGCATAACTACAGATATATCGTGGTACAGTACCGATGTGCAACGTACAGGGAAAGGTTCGCAGGATTGAGATCAAGAACACTATCTTCGTGTTACAAACAGTGCAGGTCAGAAAATAAGGAAATGAACAGAAAGCTGAAATTTCGATAGGGAGAAGAGATACTTCGATAAATTTAATAAATAAAACTAAGGGAAAGACCAAGAGATAAACAAACAAGATCTGGTTTGAGCAGCATTTTTGGTACATGACAGTAGCTCGTTTCAGGATCTATTGGTTATTGATTAGAGGGAAGAACTAAAACAGAAAAAGAAAGTGCCACTACAACATCCGGGGCTGTGGTGGAGCTTACAAGAGTCTTCTGTTATGAATATCGCTTATATTCATATGAGGCCAAAGGGCCGGTATATATACACGAGTACAGGATGGCAATATGGAAAGAATACATATAAGGAAGGAGCACATGTATGGAAAGAATCCAAACTATCCTAATACAATGCAATCATATCTCTAACACCCCCTCAAACTCATGATAGATCAACAACACTGAGTTTGGAGAGGTAGAAGCCATGTCAGGCGCGGTCCGGGCCTTCGTGAAGAAATCCGCTATCCAAGCTCAAGGCACGCATCAAGAGCAACCATCCGATCATGCACACAAGACCTCATGAAGGAAGCATCAACACCAATGTGCTTGGTGAGTTCATGCTTCACAGGATCACGAGCAATACCGATAGCACCGCATCGTTCGACAAGAGAGGAGCCTGTAGTGACGTAAACACCAAAATCCTCAAGTAACCACCGTAGCCAAGTAATCTCTGGCGACAAGAGAGCCATAGCTCGCAACTCACCTCTGACTCGAACGGACACTGCACTGCTTTCTTCGCCTTCCAGCGATAAGCGAACCACCAAGAAAACACAAGAAGCAGAGATAGACCGCGATCGATGGATCATCGCCCAAGTAGCATCCGAATAAGCTCAAGTCGTAAAGAGTCGGAGCGTGGAAAGAAGAGACGACGAGAGATAGTCCCACGAAGGTATCGCAGAACTCAAGAAGGTGGTCGAGTGGACCCGAGTGGGAGCGTAAACGAATCGACTCGTAATGTGAACCGGATAAGTGATATCCGGACGAGTAACAAAGAAGGTAGACGAGACTCCCAACAAGATGACGATAGCGAGTCGGATCGTAAAGAGGCTCGCCATCGAGGGTCGGAGATGAACATTGAGCTCCATGGGAGTCTCAACAAGACGTTGATCACGAGAGAGGCGCGATCAAGAAGATCCCAATATACTTCTCTTGGGACATAAAGAAACCAAATTGAGTGGAAGTAACCTCAATCCCAAGGAAGTAACGAAGAGGACCAAGATCCGACATAAGGAACTGCTCACTAAGACGAGCCTTGACAAATGCAATGTACTCAGAATCATCTCCGGTAATGATCATATCATCAACATACAGAAGAAGAAGAGTCCGACCACGGGACGAGGTGTGGACAAAGAGCGCAGGATCATGATTATTTGCTGAAAAACCAGCAGCAATGACCACAGAGGAGAAGCGCCAAACCAAGCACGAGGGGCTTGCTTAAGGCCATAGAGAGAGCGGCGGCGATGCACCATGCCCTCGTGAACAGAATACCCGTGGCGGATGCATGTAGACCTCCTCACGCAACTCGCCATTAAGAAAGGCATTCTTGACATCAAGCCGAGAATGCACCGGCGGCGCATGCACGCCACCGAAAGAAGAGCGCGACAAGGGTCATGTGAGCAACGGAGCAAAAGTCTCGTCGTAGTCACGACCATGCTCCCCGCCGAAAACCACGGCAACAAGACGCGCTTTATAGCGCCAAGAGAAACATCGAGCGAGTCTTAATCTTATAGACCCACTTACACGTGATGGGACGAGAGTGAGATGGAAAGGAACAAGATCCCAAGTACCAAGACGCTCAAGGGCAGAATCTCTCGGCCATGGCATGCCGCCACTCGGGTGAGTAGCAAGATCCCAGAAGAAACAGCTCACAGTAGTCGCGCCAAAGAAAGGCAAACGGCAGGGGGCCAAGCGATCAAGGTCGCGGAGCGTAACGAGGAGGAGAAGATGACCCATCAGGGGAAGATGGTGCATCAGAAGATGAATCATCAGAAGAAGATGACTCATCTGGAAGAACCTCAATACGAGGTCGACGAGTGTAGACTAGTGTAGCGGGGAGCCTGAGGAGCCGCAGGAGGCGACAACGGCAGAGAGGCCATAGAAGGAATATGAGGAGACTCGGTGGGACGGGTGGACGAGGGCAAGACAGGATAGGTGTATCTCGAAAGGTCAAAAGACAGAGACTCCACAGAGGAAGTCAAGGAGAGGTAGGACGGGTAGAAGGGACGAGACTCGTCGAAAGTCACATCCCGAGAGATCCGCATCCGTCGACCAACAGGTCCCAAAGACCGATAGCCCTTGTGCTCGCAGACCGTATCCTAGAAAAACACACTCAACAGACTGAGCAGTCAATTTGGTACGTTCCCGAGGGGCGAGAAGAACGTAGCAAACACAGCCAACCAAATGCATTTAAGGGCGAGTAGTCGTGAAGAAGGCCACAGAGACGCTCAACATGTATTGCGCCTTGAAGAGCAGAAGAAGGCTGGATGTTGACGAGATAGGTGACAGTGGAAACAGCCTCGGCCCAAAAGTGAGGTGGAATAGAGGCGGCAATCATCAGGGCACGAGCAGCACTCAAGGAGGTGACGATGCTTGCGCCAAGAACACCATTCTCGAGCCCGAGCACCGTGACAAGAGAATCGAAGGAGAGTGCCTCGCCAGCAAGGAAGCTGCAGTGATGAGAGAGGTACTCGCCAACAGAGTCGCACGAAGACACGAATAGGAGTGGAGAACGAAAGCGAACCATAGTGGCAAACTGCTTATAGATAGACAAGGCCTCACCACGAGAAGACATGAAATATATCCAAGTGTGGCGAGAGAAATCATCTATAAATATGATATAGTATCGATGACCTCCTTTCGAAACAAAGGGGGACCCCAAACATCGGAATGAACAAGAACGAAAGGACGCCGAGACACCGACTCACTATGAGGATAAGGAAGTCAACTGCTTGCCTAACTTACGTACGACAATCTAAAGACACGCCTCCCGAGATGCACCCCGTAAGGCCACGACGAACTAGAGATGACAACCGAGATCCACACGATGGCCAAGACGATGATGCCACTCATCGGAAAGAGCCAGAGACGGAGTGGAAGAAGCGGAGAGACCGGCAATGACGGTGGCAATGGAAGGAAGGTGAAGCCGTCAAGCTCCCAAAGACGCTAGAGTCAAGACGCCGAGGGCCGTAACCAATCGTGGCTCCCGCATGGCGGTCCCGAACACAACAAGAGTCGAATCGAGAATGACTCGACAACCAAGATCGATGAATCGCATGCAGAAAGAAGTCGCATGGTAAGGCGAGGAACATGAGCAATGAGGGACATGAAAAGATGAGTTGCTAAGAGGTCCTCGATCGGAGATGAAGAGAGGTACCATCGCAGAAGAACACCGATGGGGAATCAAGAGGTGTAATGAAGGATAGAGTAGAAGAATCGGGAGTCATATGAAAAGATGCTCCGTAATCAAGAATCCATGGGAGGTGCTCGATCGTGGATGTGGTGGTTTCGCAGCGTTCAAGAGTCGAGCGTAACCGCGTAACTCGCCGAGGAGAACTCGGGCGCAAGCAAATGGCGGTCCGCTATCTCTCGCCGCGAGAGAGAAGTCAAGGAGTCGATGTAGACGTTAATGTAGAAGCGGCAAGCAAGCGTCAAGTCCGCTATCTCCGCCGCGAGAGAAATCGAAGGAGTCGATGCAGCGCCGATGTAGAAGCACCGATCTGGGGCTAGTAGAAGAACGACATAAAAGGTGCCGCTGTTTATAGCACCGACTCAATGTGGTCGACCTTGTCGCAGAGGGAGCGAGTGAGGACGGCCACCACCACCGTGGCGCCTACCGAGGTGGCGCAGTCAAGCGTGAGCGCTCGGTATAGCGGTGGACGAGCGGCGAGCACGAGAGGGAAGTGGCGCAGCATCAAAGACCACTCGGTCGAATCGGAAGCCATTGGTAGGCGGCGGCGACGGCGGCGACTAAGGCAACGAAGTTCAACAGCGACGCCGGACGGCGTGGCGGTTAGATCGACGCTTTTTTTTACCTTATCTTATATTGGGCCTTCCGGGCCGCACAACTCAAAACACCCGAGCGTTGCCCACGGGATGTTAGGGTTCCCGTGCGGCGGCGGCGTGGCGGACGGCGACGGCGGCGAGTGGCCCCGAGCGGAAGGCGCAGGCGAGGTCGGTGGAGCGGCGGCCCCGAGCCCGAGCGCCCCGAGCGGAAATCGGCGGCGGTCCCGAGCCCGAGCGGTCCCCGAGCGCCCCGGCGTAAGGAGCGGTCGGCGCGAAGGAGGAGCCGAGCGGCGGCGGGTTTGCAGCGGCGCCGGGTTTGAGCAGGCGGCCGCCGGCCGAGCAGGCGCGGCGCGGGCCGGGCAGGAGGAGCCGGAAGGCGCGGCGACGGGCGGCGGCAGCCGAGGCAGGAGGCGCGGCGGTCGGCAGAGCAGGAGACCCGTCGGAGGCGCGAGCAGAGGAGTCGACACCGGCGATGAGCGCGAAGCGGCCATGAGTCGGGATCGCGGTCCCGAGGTCGGCGACGGAGGCCGGCGTGCGGCCAAAAGAGGAGGCCGACGTGCGACCAGTGGGAGGACCGGAGGCGACGCCGTCAGGCAGCAAGGCGAGGAGGCCGACGTGCGACCAGTGGGAGGACCGGAGGCGACGCCGTCAGATCCGAGCGGCGGCAGCAAGGCGACAAACGGAACAAACCCATGTTTGCTCTGATACCATGTTATGAATATCGCTTATATTCATATGAGGCCAAATGGCCGGTATATATACACGAGTACATGATGGCAATATGGAAAGAATACATATAAGGAAAGAGCACATGTATGGAAAGAATCCAAACTATCCTAATACAATGCAATCATATCTCTAACATCTTCCACCTGAGTGTATGCTACAGGTATTTCCTTGCAAGAGCCCTGACCTCGGTATCGAAATGGGAGGATGTGATGCTAGAACCAGGTCAATAGAGTGGATTGAGGAATATCTGCACAGCAAAACGTGTGCAAAGAGAACTCCATTTTAGCACCAGCAAGAATAATGCTGGATTGCACGAGCAATTTATGAAACGGCATAGCAGGCAAATTTCATGATACATACATTCCCTTTGGTGGAAGATAATGCTATAAATACATAAAAATAAGATAGAAGAAAGTAATGGAGATTATTTATTTATTCCATCCTCGCTCCGCGAGTCATGAAGCAACATAAATCTAGTATGTGCCAAACTGGCCGTTAAGAAAACAATGATACTTCGACGATGGAAGAATTGATAATTCTTATCAAAACAGTGCAGATAGAACTATCACTATCTAACTTCTCTCATTTCTTGTTTTTTCTTCTCCCAAGATTGATTTACAAGGTCTCTAGTAAAGAATCTAAAGATGCCGTGTGTTAGTATTTAAAGGATATGACCGGCAGTTACATAAACAGACACCACAAGGTCATTGAATCTATCTACTGACTTCAGAAACCTGGAAAAAAATGCAGAAAATGGTGAATGGGTTATGTGAGGCTAAAAACAACAAGATATAGAAGAGAAACTACAAGATATCGTTGGCTGCACCCAACAGGGAAATGACAGGCCAAAAACCACTCACATTGCACTTGTATGCCATGCAAGGTCCTGAACAACATCTAATGCAGCATGTAAAATGAACTAATGCTGATCTTCTTTCCGCGAGAGGAAGTAAAATAGTAAATTGAAGAAACATATTGAAAAAGCAAACTGTCTATACAAATTATAATAGGACACACTACAAGGAAATGTAAATGCAATGAAGGCATGCCTCAGATAGCATATACGAGAAGTTCGCATGAATCCCGAGTTCCTCACAATAGCTATGCCTCTTTAGGGGAAAATGAGTGGTAGAAATTCAAAGTTTTCAACATATGGTATGCATAAGAATTAATTCTACCGATACATATGATGTTTAAAGTTCATATGAGCAAGTTATTCTTGCTTGAAAATGAATCAACATCAGAGATTCCATATAATAAGAGGCAAAATAAGTAAGCAAAAAACAGTATAACAGTAGCACACCATTGATATACAGTGTACACATACATGTGTATGCTCTCTGCTTCTAATTACGAAATAACATGCATTCCATCAACAGTAACAAATAGAGGAACAAAACCACACATGTAAGCTTATAAGCACCACACTGATGCTTGGAGTGTGTTGCAGACTTACAACAACAAAGCCACATTGTAATACTACATTGACACAGATAAAAATACCACAAATGTAATCAGGTGGAACATAACTTAAATTACTAGAAGGAATGCATTGAAAGAACCATACTTTTGGAGCAGATCCAACTTCAGCCTTGTAGATTGGGATATCATTCTTACTAACAATAGCAAAGCACGCCGTGCTTGCCATTTCTGCCAGAAAGATTGCACTTTATATCTCTGAAAGCAGTTTGAAATTGTTGCAAAAGAATGTTATAACTATATAACTAAGGAAAATTAACTGTAAAAAAATCATAAGCGTGAGACATAAGTAATGCAAGCTACCTCACCATGGTTAGCGTTATACATGAACATACTAAGAACCAAGAATGATCAAACAATTGAAGTATGTCATAACAGGTAAAGTAGCAGGAAGGTAAATATCACAGCATAGCACGTAGGTAATGTCAATAGACAACATAGCAGGTAGGTAATAACTAATGAGATCACAGGGCTTAAAAGAATGCCATTCGATCTACCCACTAAGCATTTGGTTCATCAAGTTTACAAGGCTACAACATAGAAGGAGCAAAAGCAGAAGCTTTGGCAGGATCTGGGAAGAGAATTGTGATTGAGTGATGGATGAAAAACTCCCCTAACATATAACCTAGCACAATTTTTCTTGGTAACCAGGGGCGGACCTAACGTGGGGCAGGCGGGTTCAGTTGAACCCCCAATTTTTTTGGAAAATTAACTACTGTTAGTACTCTACCACGCAACAAACTACATGCATTGGAGTCCCAGAAAGAAAGATTTGGATGAGATTGCTCATAGTAAAGAAAAGATCCCCCATGAGGATGTTGACGGGGGGTCTCCGCGTGGAGTTCACAGCGCTGGCCGCCGAAAAAGGTGGAGGGGGCAAGATCCGGCGAACGGTGGAAATGAAGGAAGGGGAGGAAGAGAGGCGGAGAGCCGACCGCCGGAGAAGGGGTACCAACAGTGGCGGAACCAAGAATTTGGAAGACCTAGGGCAAATTGGGCACCTGGTCGCTCACCACGCCTCACCGCCTCCTAGCTCCCGTCATCTCGTGCGCCGCGCCTCCTTGCTCTTGCTCCCTAGGGTCCCTTGGCTGTGCACTGCGTCACCCATTGCCATGAAGCACGGAGTCATCGGGCGTCCGCACTGCCTGCAACACGGAGACAGTAGTTATCAAAGGTATTTGGTCATTTTGTATAAAAAATGATTGCCTTGGTATTTTTGCTATAGTCAAGAGTGACAAGTAGACACGAATGGAGGGAGTAACTTATATAATTTTTGTGCTAACTTATTAAAAGAGCATATGGAAATCAAATTGTAGATGATAACTTAAATGATATATTTTAAACTCAGGGTGCTAATTTGTTAAAATTATACACGATAACTTAGGGTCCATCTGATAGTAAATTTTGAATTTTCATGAAGTAAAAAATGATAGAGAGGATACACTATATATTGTATGCAAAAGATCTTTTCTAGAACTAAGTGGTCAGAGGGAAGAGCTATGTCAGAAGTCTCTTTTGTTTTCTTTCTCGCATTTTTTTAAAGGCTCGAAAGGCTGTGATAATAAAGCAAAGTGCACACTGAAAATGACACTTTCGCCGTTCATGGATAACGCGCAGGCAAGCATTGAAACGGTATATGTGAGAGCACGACACTGCACGTGGCGAACTGTCTGAAATGAAAACTGGCAGGTGGGTGCGCACGAGGTGTGCAGTAGTACTTTCCTTTATATTGTTACTAGGGGATGACTAGCGCCCGGACGCCCGATCTGGGCGCTAGTATCGTATGTTGTATTAAACCGTTTGATTACTGGCTTGTCCAACCATATCTGTTAGATGTTTCCTCTGGTTTTTCCCCCTTGGGCTCCTTACGTCATCACCTTCCTCTCGCAAGCATCATCTTCTCGCACTTCGAAATTTGCACACAACATGCCTAACTCTGACGACTCATCTAGTTTGAAAGAAAAGAAAAATCCAAGATAACCGGGGACCTTAGACTAGCATACTCCTCTCCCTCATAGCTAGCGCAACAACAATCAACTATAAAATTGCAACAAAACAATCATCAAACATCTGCAACAAATAAACCAATAAATCACAACAATGTGAACAAAGAAGCACAACAAATAAGCACCAAATCACAACAGATGGGATGATCTACACAAGAATTTTTGAAAAATATTACTGCAGCAATCTAAATTAACAAAAGCAACATTTGAAAGAAGAGGACGCAACATTTTGAAACCTCAAACGCAACATTTAAATTTCTTATTGCAACAATTAAAACACATAGATGAAACATCTTGAAACACCTATTGTAATAATTTGAACAACCTTCTACAACATTGTCTACATACAAATAGATGAAATATCTCGAAACACCTATTTGCAACAATTTGAATGACCTACTACAATATTGCCTCCGTAGAGTGGCAACTTGCCCTTTCTTCTTCATCAACTATGGATGCGGTGCTCATGGAGTTTGCATCCGACCGTGGCGGAGCCTTCGAGCATGAGTGGCAGTGGCCTTACAAGGGAGGCCTTTGCCTGGGACTTTGGTATAGTGTGAGTGTTAGAGAGGATGAGATCAATCTGGTTATGGCTATGTGTGGTTAGATAGAGAGGTTGTAGGGGGGAGAGAGCAGGAAGGAGGAGGCTAGAGAGAGAGAGAGAGCATTGTGATATGCAAGGATAGCTGTAGTGGGGAGACAGGAGTGGAGTAGGATGTGGTCGTGTAGATGAGAAGGAAGTAGAGTAGGATATGGTCATGTGGATGAGAACGAGTCACGTCCGCATCTGGAGTGCTCATATCGTTGGACGTAAGAGTCAAAATAATATCCCTGTTGCTATCATATTAAACAGAGGGCATAATACTCCACCACTTAAGTTACAGCTTGTTCCCAGCTGGTGCATCAGGAAAGTGTTGTGAAAGCTCTTTGTGATTCTCCCATGTCGATCACTCTAGAGGCACATTAGACCATTGAACACAAACGAACGGTATGATAGCATTTCCATCTTTAGTTAACTTGTTATTTAAAATCATTAATGGCTGCACTAGATGATCAGTTTCAATACAATTCAAGTGAAGATCAAGATTCACTTGGTCTGTAGAAAGGTGCACTGGATGATCAGTTTCAATACAATTCAAGAGAAGATCAGGACTCACTTGGTCTGTAGAAAGGTGCGCTGGATGATCTGTAGAAAGGATAGTCTTCTTAAGTAGATACACATGGACAATTGGACGAATAAGACTTGATGGGGGCAATAGAAGTCTATATGCCACCTTGTCCACACGCCACGAAATTTTGTAAGGCCCAAAGTATTTGTAGCTGAGGTTTTGATTGGATCTTCTTGCCATTGAGGATTGTACATAAGGATATAATTTGAGGTACACCCGATCATCAGTTGTGAATTCCCTCTCCATTTTGTTCTGATCGGCTTGCATTTTTATCCTTTGTTGAGCTCTGAGAAGTTGTTGTTGAATCAATTGAGACATAACAACTCTGTCTTTCAACCATTGATCTAAGTTAGAGACAATAGCATATGCATCTAGTCGTATGATACAAATGCCTTAGAGAATGACAATACATGATTTCAAAGGTGTTTTACCCAAAGAGGAATAGTATGTTGTATTATACCAATATTCAGCAAGAGGCAACCAAGTGGACCATTTCCCTGGAGATGGTTGTGCCATACCTCTCAAATAGGTTTCCAAACATTGATTTAGTCACTCGGTTTGTCCATTTGTTTGAGGATGATAAGAAGAATTTATATTGGGCTTTGTGTCAGTGATTTTGAACTGTTCTTGCCATATTGTACTTGTGAAAACCTTGTCTCTGGTAGAAATAATGACCTAAGGTTAATCATGGAACTTATAAGTGGGATCCACAAACAGTTGAGCCACCTTTAGTGCTGTGAAAGGGTGCAAAAGTGGTAGAAAATGTCTATATTTTAAAAAATTATCTATCACCACCAAGATGGTATCATATTGTTTAGAGTTGGGCAACCTTTCAATGAAGTCCATGCTAATAATGCTCCATTCTAGCTTAGGGACAAGTAGAGGTTGAAGACGTCCACGCAATTTGGTGTGTTCATGTTTAGCCTTTTGACATACTTCACACTAAGCAACGAATTTTTTGACATCTTGTTTAAGTCCATACCAATGTGACATTTCACCACACTAGCATGTAAAGCCAATAGTATTGTTTGATGTGCTTATTTGTGGTTGCCCAACCAAATTCTTCATTTGAACCTAATTACTCCATCTTGCAGATTGAAACCTTGATCATTATGGCCAATCAAACTTAATTCCACGAGTAGTTTTTTGATTCTTGATCTTTCTCACAGCCTTACACTGCAATTTCTATCCACCTTGGTTTACATATAAAAATGGTTGTTAAGTGATCATCAGACACTTTTCTAGACAGTGCATCAACAACTTTGTTAGTAATACCTTTCTTATAAACAATCTTATACTGCAACCTAAGTAGCTTGAAGAATGCCTTATGTTGTATACCATGTGTTAACTTCTGCACATTCAAATGAATTAGGTTCTTGTGGTATGTGTGAATTGTAAATTTTCCCTGTCTCAAATAAGTCTTCCACTTCTCTACAACCATTAATATAGCTAGACATTCTTTTTCATAGGTTGATAAGGCTTGTGGTTTGACTCCAAGGTTTTACTCAGAAAAGTCAAAGGATGTCCTTGCTGCATTAGTAGTGCTCCTATGCCAATGTCACTTTCATCAGTCTCAATAAAAAATTCCTTTTTGAAATCAGGGAGAGATATTACTAGAGCTACCACCAATGCTTGCTTGACTGCATCAAATCCTTGTTTCTCTTGTATTGTCCACATAAATACAATATTCTTTTTAAGCAAATCAATTAATGGCCCACTGAGAATTTTATAGTGTTGTATGCATTTTCTATAATATCTAAAGAGATCTGGAAATTCTCTAAGTTACTTAATATTTTTGGGCATTGGCCATTCTTGCACAGCCTGGATCTTGGTTTTGTCAATAACCACTCATTCAGGACTAATAATATGTCCCAAGTACTCTATTTCTATTGTGCAAAAGAACACTTGTACTTCTTAATATATAAATAGTTATCTTGTAGGATTTGCAATACTTTGCTATACATCAGAATATCATCCATGCAAATCAATACACATTTTTTGAGTAACTTTGCAAAAATTACATTCATGGCTGCTTGAAAGGTTCTTGATGCATTTGTGAGACCAAAAGGCATCACTTTATACTCCCAATGCCCATTATGTGTTTTGAATGCAGTCTTGCATTATTCACCTTCTGTCAATCTGATTTGATGATATCCTGATCTAAGGTCTAGTTTAGTAAACCATTATGCTCCTGCCAATTCATCTAACAGCTCATCCTCTACATGCAATGTATATTTGTTTTTGACTATTAGAGCATTCAAACGTATGTAATCTATGCAAAAATCTCTATGTACCACCCTTTTTTTGATAAGTAGTATTGGTGATGCATATGGGCTGGAGCTTGGCCTAACGAAACCTCTTTTCAATGTATATGTCACTTGTTTTTCAATTTCAGTTTTTGACTAGGAGCATATCTGTATGGCTAATATTCACATGCTTTGATCTAAGCAATAGTGGGATAGAGTGATAGAATTATCTTTGTGGTGGCAGGCTTTGAGTTCTTGAAATGCAACATTATTATTGTTAATTTATTTCTGAATAATCTCAGGTACAAACTCATCTTGATTGACTGAACATAACAAGCTAGTTCTCCTTTCCTAATAAGGCCACCCAATTTCTTGACATAAATTCTGGAACACTTGGTGGTTACATATTTTACTCCTCTCAGTGTAATTCTTTTACCATTATGATTAAACCTATGCTTTTTTCTTTTCCAATGCACCCACATAGGGCTTTGCTCTTCTAGCCACTCCATATCAAGTATCATATCATAGCAACCCAACTATAGTACCCTCACATTTGTGTGGAAAGTTTGATCTTGTACCCACCACTTTAGTTGGATATTTGCTAAT
The DNA here is from genome assembly GCA_036346245.1 of Bonia amplexicaulis. NCBI lineage: Eukaryota > Viridiplantae > Streptophyta > Magnoliopsida > Poales > Poaceae > Bonia > Bonia amplexicaulis. The sequence continues at coordinate 6,202,281 of CM070740.1, forward strand.
CACTCCTCATATCCCCACCATTTGCTATTGTCACTTGGACAGAGTCAGCAGGTTCTAATTTGCATTGCATCTTCTGAACCAGAGCTTCACTAATAAAATTTCCAAAGCTTCCTGAGTCAATGAGCACCAGAACTTCTTGACCATTGATCATGTTGAAGTATAAGTGAATTTCCTGCATTTCCTCATCTGTTTAAGTTTTTGGGTGAACTGGCCGGTACATGCAACTCAATATAGTATCAGAACCAAGAGGTCTTGAGTTCAAGACCCGGTTGACGCAATTTAAAAGAAATAATTGTAGCTCACTTCTATTCCATGTCTTAGGCCTAAGAAAGCCTACACGCGAGGGAGAGTGTTGAAGTAAGTGAATTGCCTGCATTTCCTCATCAGCTTAAACTTTTTGGGTGAACTGGCTGGGGCATGTAACTCAATAGATCAATCCTTGTAACCTTATAGTTTTTTGTCAGCTATAGCTACCACACAATAAGAAATACTCAGGAAACTTCATCTTCACTATTTTTGCTGATGTCTTTTCACTCATCATTACTGTCACTATTTTCCTGAAGTTGCAGTACTCCAATAGTTCTTCTAAGACATGAAGAGCTATAGTCTGTCGATACTTTCCCCCACATTTGAAACATTCTCCTCTTGCTTTTCTTAAGGCCTTCGGAGCTTCAAATTTATCCTACTATTTGTGTGTATCATCCCCTTTAATCTTGTCAATGGCTTTGTTTTCTCCAGGGTGTGCCCCCAGAATGCCTTTACTACCAGCAAGATTCCATTTGTTATGATATTTCTGAAACTCCTTAGTCTTACTTCTTGAGTATGATTTCTTTTTCTCCATCTCCAAAGCTTCTTTCTGCAGTAATGTCAATGATAATGCATCATTAATTGTTCTTAGTTTATGTAAAATGATGCCAGTTCTAATTTCATGTTTGAGCCCTTTTACAAACTTGGCTACAAAAAACGTATCATCTAAACTGTGATTATGAGTAAGCAACTTATGCATCGGCTCGAACTACTTGAAATAACTCTCAACATCTCCTATCTATCTAATATCCAAGGCTTCATTCATATGGGTGAAATGAAGATTCCTACCAAATTTAGTACAAATAGCTACATAGAGCTCTACCCAATATCTCATGTTGTACTTCATACATTTGTAACCATAAGGTTGTAGATCCTATAAAATAAAGGGTAGCAAATTTTACCTTGTACTGCTCTAGAACACTATACATCTGAAAATATTTTTCACACGTTTCCTTCCAAATTTTTGGGTGTTCACCATCGAATTTTAGGAAATTAGTTTTTGGCATCCTAAACTCTCTATGGAAATTTACTTGTGATGGTGAGATTTCTCTAACTCCTCCACTCAAAGAAACCTAGATCAAAAGTAATAGGGGACTTGTGTAACTTGTGCTTACCCTTGACTAGGGATTGCCTAGGAGCCACTAGGGACGTTGAAGCATCCCCTAGTGTGTCATTTCAATGGTGTGCCCATCGGGCCGAGGGGTCCTTGTGCTTGTCGGAGATGAGGTCACCTCCAATGTGGAGATGCACATGCCAAGCCCCTCCACAACTAACGCAACTTTTCAGTAGACATCCATTTTCAGTTGCCACTCTGAAGAATCTAATCCCTCCATTATATGTTAATGGAATATTTTGGATGATTAAAGTCAAAATACTCCCATTCAAACGAGTTAATTGCCAAAAGGGGGAGATTGAAGAATATAGTCCCTCCATTATGAGTTAATGGTAAGTTTTGGTAATTAATGACAATCGATTTGTAGGACTAATATTTTTCATGGGTTGGTGAAATATGTTAGGTCCCATGATGAGGGTGACTTGGGAAGTCGTCATGAGTTGATCGTCATCAAATCAAGGTTCAGAATGAAGGGTGGCATCATGTGTTGATTGTTATCAAGTGAAGATCCCAAGTGGTGGATGACTTCATGTGTTGAATGTCATCAAATCAAGAGAATGCATCATGTGTTGATGCACATCAAGACAAGGACCCAGACTTGATTTGCAAATATTTGTTATCAAGCTTCAAGAGAATGCGTAAGGCAAAGATATAACCAGCATAGGATAAGAATGTGTTTCTAGTCTTTTACCAGTCTCGATGTTTGGTTGGGAGACCGGATTGCCAGTGTAGGTTGCTGCACTACCATACTATTAAGAGGGGTATTATTTAGTAGCTTGAGTCTCATCATGTGTTGGTAGATTAATCTTATTTACTCTAGCTCTCTGTTGCATGATGTTAGTATTTGTGAATGAGTTTGCAAATAATTATAGCTCATGCATATAAATATTTGTACCATATGATTAGAGTTTGCAAATGGTTGAAGTCCATATACCTATGCCTTGTGGCATGATACTAAAGTTTGCAAATGTGTTTTTCAAATTGTCAAAGTTCATGCATCCTTTCTTGCCATGGTATAAGATTTGTCGTTGCTCTTATCCTTGGACGTAGACCATGGTGTCAACTCTTTGGAGTTCTTATGCTTTATGCACTAATCTAACGTGTTTGAGATCATGAAATCAGTTAGGTTATGTAGCCCTCTAAATAAGCTTTCCAATTGTCCAATATCACTCTATTCCGATATTGGAGTCAAAAGTTATGACTATTTCTCCTGAGTATCACCTGTGCTAAAAAGTAGGGCCGGTCTGATCGCCCTTGTGAGGCCAGTCTGGTCACTCATGACGGTCATTAGTTGGTGGTCTGACCACTCTATCTGATCGACCAGTCTGACTGAGGTGTCCAGTCTGACCCGGATTTGTGTGGTGGTTTGACCGGCTCGAGAAGTTTGACCGGCCCCTGTGAGGGCGGATTGACCGGTGAGGTCGTAACGGCTAGTTTTCTAGCCGTTGCAAGGTGAGTGATCCGACTGGAATTTTGCCTGCAATACCATCGCTCCTCCTGGTTTTGGCTTCCAACATCTAGTTTCTTTATGTAGGGTATAAATACTCGCGTGACTGGTTGGAGAGCGGATTGCTACATTCCATTTCACTCTTTTGAGCTAGTGTAAGGCTCTCCACTCAATTGTCCATGTGTTGCACCTTATGAGTAAGAAGAGAAATATCTAGTTGCATATGTTGCATCTAGAGGTGTCACTTGAGCTTGTGCATTCGTTGCATGTGGTGAGAGTCGAGCAAAGAGCTTGATTTATTACTCTTAGATGTTGCTAACTCCTAGACGGTGTTAGAGACGTCATGTCCAGTGACCTTCTCAAAGAGGATTGTGAGAAGGTTTGGCGTGTTGTGAAGGTTGGAGCTTACCTACCTGGAGGAGGAAAGAGCTACCACTAGTGGATTTGAAGTTGTTGGCTTAATTCCTGGAGACAGTCTAATTTGTTTGGACTTATTTTAATGTGAACTAGGGGGACCAGCAAATCTTCGAACACCACGGCAAAAATAAATTGTGTTAATTATGATTTGTTTTCTTGTATTCAATTTGCATTCTTGCAATTTACATTTCTAGAATTGAATTGCTTCCTTGTCACCTTAGGATTGCAAACCTTGACTTAGACTTAGTGTGTTGATGCACTTTAGTGAACCTAGTTGTTTTAGGTCTTATTTGTGTAAATCCATTTTGGGTTGTGCTTCCGCATTGTAAACTCAATTTTAGCTAAAGGAAAGTTTAAAAGCGTCTATTCACCTCCCTTCAGTCGGTCTCCTCGACCTTACACACTCTTCGATGCCATTTACCGCTTGGAACATCTAATTTACTGAGAACAACAATTGGTTGATGTTGTTGGCACTCTGTGTGATGGCAGCCATGAGTTGATTCAAACTCGTCTTCAGGTCCTTGATGTTAGATTTCATATCCCTAATCTCATTCTCTGCCACCATCATCCTCAACGTTAGGGTAGGTTGGGTGTTCTTCTTCACCATGACTCTGATTTGGGATCCGCAACTAGCTCGATACCACAATGTTATGATCCTACAACTTATATGGCAGCACACCAACAAATCGAGGAATCCAATTGCAGAATCAAGAGAGAAATTGCAGACTTAGAGAGGAATAGGAATAGGGGGATTCGAGAGATTAGGGATTTCATATATTCATCGATACTTTTTCTTAGGTTACAACAGAGTATTTAATCACACACACCTCGGATCAGGCTCAACACTACAGCCCAACTATTACACAGTAATTCAAAATACGAGCTAAGGCCGACGATAATATTTAGCCCAAAACTTATTGTAACTCAGAGTTACATACTACTATTATCACACTGAACAGTAAAACGACCGTCGGGGGAATTGCCAAGGTACCTAGGGTAGGTCCCTAGGTACCTTCGAGAGACCCAGGGCAGCTGCCCTGGCTCGCCTTAGGGGTAGTTCTGCCACTGGGTGCCAAATCTGGTGAACGATGGAAATGAAAAGAAGAGGCAGAGAATGTCTTGGTCACTCCTTGTGGTTTTGTTCATGTCGTATCTTTTTAGAGGGGCATCACCTGCCAGTGATGTCAAGACTTGGGCGTTAGGTGAATCTGGGACAAGATGGCACAAGAAAGATATAATATTTCTCCATATAAAAATTCTTGTGTACTTAAACCAGAGAACAACTATTCATCAGTTGTTCAAAAAATTAGTCAGATTTTCTATCATTGGTTTGACATCCAATGCGTATGCATCCATCTAGTTTCTCAAGGATTGAAAGAAAGATAATTTTATGAGAATGTTCTAGATTATCTAATGCAAAATTTTAGAAATCCTTAGAAATATCTAAGTGCTTCAATATTTTCTTTGAACGAATGATTATGTCTATCGTCGTGAATTTAATGGTTATAATAGTCTATATATACGAGCAAAATGCCTCATTTCTCATACACGGATATGCTAAGATAGAGCATAAGAAAAGAGAAGAGTGTGAGAGCTAGATATCTGTTTTTAAAAAGAGTAACTTAGCTTGTTACTCCCTCTATGTTCTATTTTAAATGATGTTATGGACTTTTCATGGTAAAATAGTATAACTCTGTGTTAGTATAAATAAAAATATCAGTTTTTTGAAAACTTGCAATGAAAATGTCAATCTAGATCAATGTAAATATACTAATTGTCAAATTTCAGAATTTTGATTGCACAGATTCTAAAATGTCACGTAAAAGGAATGAAAAGAATATTAAGCTATATTAAAAAGGTATTATAATGTTTTATTTTGAACCCCCTTTGAAAATGTTCTGTGTCTTCCACTGCTGATAACTTTAGAAACAATGAGGAATCACAACTATGCAGTCCTACAACAATTCAACAAGCAAAAACACATATAAAACAGAATGTGAGAAAGTCTATCATTTCCATACAACTCCCTCTAATGATCTTAGAGTTTTTGACGGTCTTAAAACTGTCAGACTCTTACCACCCAAAACTACCAAAATATAGGATGGGACGTAGGAGTAGGAACTCAGATTGAAGCAGGGATAGGAATGATGCACTCATTGGTTGCGGGGATGTACGAATAGAGGGGTCACCGAAGCTAGCCGCCGATGACATTCAACACAAGAGGTTCCACTCTCTGGGCATGATGGAGACCAAGCATGTGGAACCAACAAGACGAGCTTAACACTTTTGTGCTCATTTAGAACTAATAAGTGGGCCGGGAAGAAACATGCAACATGCTTCTTTTCCATTTTATCTTTTGTTTCAATTATTTATACATTGTACAGTTCTCTCTCTAAAAAATGTACATCATATATACACGATTACATGTACCAAACAGAGGGGATTTATCCCTTCGTAGGGCCTCTTTTGAACACATGAATTGAAAAAATAGAAATAGGAAAATCACAAGAATTGCATAGAAATAAACAATGCAATCCTACAGGAATGCAAACAAGAGGAACTGTCCTTGAAATGTGTTTGGGTGCTCTATATGAAATTTGCAGAGATTTGATCACATAGGAGGTCCATACAAGACGCAAAAGAATTTTTTTATGAGTTCTAACCTCACATTAGAATTCCTACAAAACTCTTATGGGTTGAGTTATTCCATAGGAATTTTGGAATACCATTCCTTTGCTCCAAAGGGCCACATCGCATAATTTTCTATAGTCTATTCCTCCAAAATTCCTCCATTTCAAAGATGGTTGTAGCTTGTGTTTTTTTGTTTCTATTACTATATGCTATCTTTTATGTTATTTTGCTTCTATATTTTCCCTTCTCGGTTTGAGGTGGTAGACGATGGCTAATGACGTCATTATCGCCATGTTCGACGGGCGGATCGGTACGAAAGAGAGGAGGAAGACCCGCGAAGAAGAAGGGGAAATAAGATGAAAGAGGAAAAGAGGAGGAAGAAGAATATGCCATGTGGGCCATCAGTTGCAGAGAAAGAGGAGGAAAGGAGATTATATGTGGGTCAATATAGCAGTGACTTTGTGAGTACAAGGGCAAAATTGTCTTTGCACGACCATATCATGGCTTTAATGACACATTTTGGTCAACAACGTATGAACTAATAGGGTTTTTGTTACAATAGCATCATAAAAAGGGGGCATGAAAATACAATGGCTACTCTGTACCATCGCAAAGATTAGCGAGTTGAAAAATAACATTCAATGTATCGGTGTCATTGACATGCAGCCCTGGGTCCCACATACCATCCTCACACTGGATGTTATTTGCCAATTTATAACTCTTTGCAATAGGACTAAGATGTTTTCTCTATTCAATAACATATATACAGAAAGATTTTCCTTGTCTCCAACTCTGGTTCTCATTCCAAATTTTGTCAAAATTGAGATAGCAAATGACCAACATATTGAAGTTCCTCACCAACATGAGTTTATTGGTTGATTTTTCTAGCGAAGATCATCACCGCTATTGATGAGCCATGGTTGCAAGCACGCCTTCCATCAATCTCCAACTCTATCTGTGCTCAGGTCGAGAGCAAAAGTGGAGTCGCTTCAAGGACAGTCTAGTTTCAGTTGTACATCACCGACCACTAAGTCCTCATAAAACATAGAGAACTATACTCAAATTTACGCTTCGCTGAATTTAGAGTTTATATCTTAATTGCCTTGAAAAATTAGGACGTGACATTTGGCAAAAAGAGATATGCACGGTACACAACATGCACATGTTGAAGGTCCACGCATGTAGTGCGATCAGAATAGAATAGACAAGTTGCCTTTTGTGATGTAAATATGGAAACAAATTTATATAACTATATCTAAAAATATAACTCATAATTTGAAATTAATTGTCTAGAGGTTTGTTTTAAGTTCTACGTCTATGTAAATGTGTATAGTCGCTAAAAGTGCCCGAGTGATTCGTTTACTCCGGTAATATATAGCATTACCGATTAAAAAGATTCAAAAGAACAAAATAAAGCAAAGGAGGAAAAACAGCACACCAATAGCAATACCCTCCTCACCTTCCCCAGGCCTTTGCACCCCCAAAAGACCAAAGAAACCAAAACCATCACCCCCAGAGAAAAAGGGAGGAAAACATCCCAAAAAACAAACCAAAAATCCCCAATCCATGATGCCCACCACTCCCTCCCCTCCCTCCGCCGCCGGCGCCGCCGCCGCCACCGACGACCCTTCCCCATCGCCCTCCGACTCCGCCTCGGCCACGTTCTCCGTCGAGCGCCGCGGCGACGCCTCCGCCTCCTGCCGCTGGACCCTCCCGGACTTCCCCCGCACCCGCGCCCGCACCTTCTACAGCCGCTACTTCGAGGTCGGCGGCTTCGACTGCCGCCTCCTCCTCTACCCGCGCGGCGACTCCCAGGCACTCCCCGGCTACCTCTCCCTCTACCTCCAGGTCCTCGACCCCAAAACCCCGTCGTCGTCATCGTCCTCTACCACCACCACCTCCTCCTCCAAATGGGACTGCTTCCTCAGCTACCGCCTCTCCGTCGTCCACCCCTCTGGTCCTTCCAAGTCCCTGGCGCGCGATTCCTGGCACCGCTTCAACTCTAAGAAGCGCTCGCACGGCTGGTGCGACTTTGCGCCTTCCTCCTCCGCCGCCCTCCTCTTCCCGCCCCACGACTCCCTTGTCATTGCTGCCGACGTGTCGGTGCTCTCGGAGGCCGCCTCCTTCGCCGATGCAGACGGCCGCTTCACCTGGAAGGTGCTCAACTTCGGCCTCTTCTGGGAGATGATCCGCACGCAGAAGATCATGAGCCCTGCATTCTTCCCTGCCGCTGGCGGGAGTGAATGCGGGCTCCGGATTAGTGTCTACCAGAGTAATGTCTCTGGTGCAGACCATTTGTCCGTGTGCCTGGAGAGCAAGGAGCCTGTGGCGCAGGCAACCTCAGGCTCATCCGCAACGGCATTGGCATCGAGTGGTGTGGGGAGTGGCGTGCCGGATGGCGACCGTGGGTGCTGGTGTCTTTTCCGTGTTTCGATCCTTAGTCAGAGGCCTGGGGGGAGCCACATCCACAGGGACTCGTATGGGCGGTTTGGGGTGGACAATGCCAGCCTTGGGTGGGGCGATTACATAAGGATGGATGAGTTTTTGGCTACTGATGGGGGGTACCTAGTTGATGGGGCTGTATTTTTTGGCGCCTCAGTGCATGTGATCAAGGAGTCAAATTCATTCACTCGTAGCTTACCAATGGTGGTGGGCATGAGTGGTGCTGGCGGTGGACGAACTGGGGCTAGAAAGTCGGATGGACACTTTGGAAAGTTCGTGTGGAGGATCGAGAACTTCACAAGGTTGAAGGAGTTGCTCAAGAAGCGGAAGATCACGGGTTTGTGCATCAAGAGCAGGCGGTTTCAGGTTGGGAATCGGGACTGCCGTCTAATTGTGTATCCACGGGGTAAGCATTAGGAAAATTGCCTTCTCGAGATTCATCTGGTAGTTCCAACATCAACTTTATGAATTTTGCTGACATACTGCTTATAGAGAGTAAAAGTTGGTAACCAACCCGGGCATATATATGCCTGAATGATGATTTTATCAGAACTGCCACATAGCTAAATGTGCTGAGGCTTTTTAACTGTTTGAAACATTATGAATCAAGGGTAAGTGGCCCTTGGTATAAATTAGAATTTGGAAATGGAAATGAGATGAAATCCACATAAATGAATAAAACTTCTGCCCATGTCCAGTTTTGCAATTACACATTCGAAATAAATGGGAATTTCACCAGAAAATTCATACATGTAGTTTTCATTTAAAACAATGTAGCTAATAGCTACTGTATCAGCCAATAAATTCAGCAGTGTGGGTTTCATCGGTCCTTTTTAGAAAATCAAATCTTTGCCTATGAATGAAATACTACAAATGAATTTCGTTACTTACATATATTGTGTCCATTGTCCCCTCTTAGGTACGGTCTATAACCATCTTATCTCATCTGAACTGTCCTCAATACCTAGGCTTGTGAATAACAGGGATACCTGTTTTCTTAAGTAGCTGTTACCTCTTCCAAAACAATATATCATGTCTGTTTCTCATCTTGACCATCCATGACCCGTGCTTATGATGTGCTTGTTCACCTTATGTTGATTTATGCTCTGAGCTGATCCTGAAAGAATCACGAGTATATTGAACTGAAGTAATAAAATAACCTTGTATTTGACTTTTTGAGTGGAATCTGGACTGAGCAATGCTGTTGCAACTTGCAATTCCTGAGGCTACTGCCATCAATGTTAAAATCGCTTTTGTAGATAATAAAGTATGGAGTTATGGTTGATTCAGTTACTGGATATACATTTGTACTCAGAATTTAAGTTATTGTTTTTTAATGTATCTGCCACATTTTTCAATCCCCTACATATTTAGTCCTTGTGAACTTATAGTTTCATTGCAATCAAATCATTGTCAGTTTCCTTTCAATTAGCCATTGAGTATGGTTACTTAATAAATTTATGTAACTGGGCACTTTCAGAATATCTGTACTGACTCCATCAGTTGGTTCTCTTAATGTTGCTGCAATCAGGGCAGTCTCAACCACCATGCCACCTCTCAGTGTTTTTGGAAGTGACAGACCCTCGAAATGCAACCAGTGAGTGGAGCTGCTTTGTGAGCCATCGATTGTCTGTCATCAATCAGAAAGTGGAGGAGAAATCGATCATGAAAGAGTCCCAAAATCGTTACTCTAAGTCAGCAAAGGATTGGGGCTGGCGTGAATTTGTGACATTAACTAGCCTCTTCGATCAGGATGCTGGTTTTCTTGTACAAGACACTGTTGTGTTCTCTGCGGAGGTTCTCATTCTGAAGGAAACTGCAACCATGCAAGAGCTTAGTGACGAAGATTCTGAAATATGCAGTTCAAGTTCTGCATGTCAGATTGATACTTTGCCAAAACGTCCATCATTCACATGGAAGGTGGAAAATTTCTTGTCCTTTAAAGAGATTATGGAGACAAGAAAAATTTTTAGTAAATATTTTCAGGCTGGTGGTTGTGAGCTGCGGATAGGTAAAGGGAGTTTGTGTACTTTTCGTGCCTTGTACCATATATTTCCTTTTTGTTTCAGTATTTCATGCTTACCTTACCACAACTTGCAGGTGTATACGAATCATTTGATACGATCTGCATATACCTGGAGAGTGATCAGTCATCTGGGATTGATCCTGATAAGAACTTTTGGGTACGGTATAAGATGGCTATAATTAACCAGAAGAATTCTGCAAAAACTGTGTGTAAGGAATCTTCAATCTGCACAAAAACATGGAACAATTCGGTTCTCCAGTTTATGAAGGTTTCAGACATGCTGGATACTGATGCTGGCTTTCTTGTCCGGGACACTGTTGTTTTCGTTTGTGAAATCATAGACTGCTGTCCATGGTTTGACTTCTCTGATCTTGAGGTGCGGTTAGGTTTACTATTTTTTCATGTGGCTTGTCTATGTGTGCTTGACGTACAGGGATGGAGGGCATTCTGATAATACTATTTCTAAGGCTCATAGTCATATCAAATACATCCAAACTGCCTTCATGTGGCATGGCATGCAAACTATTAATAAACTGTAGTTGTAAGACCCATAGGCTCATGTTAAATGTAGTTGTGCAGCTTGATATATGGTATATTATATATAAAGTCTAGCGCACAAATTAAAAGAATAAAAAATTTGCAAGACCTACTCATATTTGGTGATGTGGGTCACTTCTAATTGGTTCACAGAGGACTTTTCTGCTGCCCTAACTATGGTCTGTGACTCTGTATATATCATGCCTGGGTAACTATTGCTTTGGTGCCTGCGTTTATCCAACAGTTTACTCAAGCAATGGGATATTATATTACCATTTTCGAGGTTTTATTCAGAAGATGCCGATTTCTGGGAAATTATTAGTCAATGTTTAATGCATGATTTCTATTTTATTTTTACCTTTAAAGGAAGTTATGGGTGATAGCATAGCATTTATCCGTGAGTTGCAGTTGTTCACATGTTCTTCTAGTCCTTCCCTATATTATACTTTGATAACAAGGCCTGTTGTGCTTTATCCCATATTTTTTCAACTGATGTTCAGATTCTCTCATATGGTAGAAATTGCTCTTGCATATGGTGGTCACACAATTAACTTGTCTGGCAGGTTTTGGCTTCAGATGATGACCAGGATGAATTGTCAACAGATGCTGATGAACTTATTGAGTCTGAAGACAGTGAAGATATGAGTGGCGATGAGGAAGATATGTTCCGAAACCTCCTGTCAAGAGCTGGATTTTCTCTTACATATGGAGACAACTATACTCAACCGCAGGTTACTTTAAGAGAGAAAATTCTGACGGACGCTAGTGCAATTGCTGGATTTCTTACTGGCCTGCGTGTTTATCTGGATAACCCAGCAAAAGTGAAGCGCATGCTTCTTCCTACCAAAGTATCCACCAAGGGTGGTGGAAAGAAAGATGCTTCAAAGTGTGATTCAAGCTCCACGAGTCTCATAAGTTTGCTGATGGGGGTTAGCGTCTTGAAGCAGGCTATCATAGATTTGCTTCTAGATATAATGGTTGAGTGCTGCCAACCTTCAGAAGAAAGATCAACATACGGCTCCTCCTCGGCAAGTTCCAAAACTGCTCCTGATTCAAATGGGGCTAGCTCTCCTCCAGAGCTCAATGTGGAAGGCGAACTAACAGAATGTGCATGCAGTGATGAGTATGAAAGGGTGGAACCTGACAATGATGATATTAGGCATAATCTTGCAGCACAAAACACAGATTTGAGTACAAATGAGATTCCTGCCAAGATTCTAGAACAGTCCTGTTTTCCTCCAGAGACATCTGGTGCTGATTTACCAGCGGATGAAGGTTCTGATCAGGCTTCTGGGGTATGACCTAAGGTTTCCTATAATGTTCTGCCTCATTCTCATATTTCCTTTTATTGATACGTTAACCTGCTGATTTTTTTTTCAGTCAAAATGGCCAGAACAATCAGAGGAACTGTTAGGACTAATTGTTAATTCATTGATGGCACTGGACATCGCTGTCCCAGATGGATGCTCTGAACCTAGAAAGCGGCCTCAGTCTGTCCAGAAAATTGCACTTGTACTAGAGAAAGCTCCAAAGAAGCTTCAGCCAGATTTGGTTGCCCTTGTACCAAAGTTGGTTGATGGTTCAGAACACTCACTTGCTGCTTGTGCACTGTTAGATCATCTTCAAAAGCCAGATGCAGGGCCTTCATTGAGGTTACCGGTAAGGTCGCCCCCTTAAAACTATTGCTGTTTTTTCCTCTAATTTCATTGTGTGAAAAAACATCTGCACTTTTTTTGTTTGAATGAGTTACTGGAATTTGTGCTACTGTACTGTGACTTCAATGTCTTTGTATTTATGGAGAGAGCTGTCATACCTAGTTAGCTGATATAGCAGGCCAGTAAATGTGCAGAATAAGTGATACCCAATATGAATCCTTTTTTTCCATGGCAGGTTTTTGGTGCCCTGTCTGAGTTAGGATTTGAGAGTGATGTTTGGAAAAGAGCATCTTCTCATGCACTCGAATTGTTGGCTGATTCAAATGACGAACCACTTGTAGCAGCCATTACATATGTTCTCAAGGCAGCGTCACAGTGCCAGCATATTGCTCAAGCTGTATGTTTACCATCCATGAATCTGTTGTTACTTTTCTATTTTCTTGATAATCTTCTCGATTTTTTTCATATTAGTAAGTGCTTTTTTTTTTGTTTTCAAAGGCTAGAGCTGTCCGATGGAGGTTAAAAGATCTGGGCGCTGAAGTTCCACCTTGCGTGCTTGATTTTTTGTCTAAAACGGTGCATAGCTGGCCAGATGTAGCTGAAGCTTTATTAAAGGATATTGATTCTGACTGTGAGCCTGATAGTAGTTGTCTCTCATCGTCTTGTACTTGTAGTATAGGTGAGCTTTCAGCTGAAGGGATGCATTCTTGGCAAGAGCAAGCTGTACATGGAAAAAACCATCTATCAGATGTTTTTGTACTGATAGAAATGTTATCAATACCTGGATTGTTTGTTGAAGTTGCACAGGCTTTTGAGAAGGCTTTGTTGCGAGGGTCCTTTGGGCTGCAATTAGTAGCCATGGTGTTGGAAAGACGGCATTCTCACAGGTTAAGTTTAAAGACTGGGACTGTCGTGAATGATTCACAGAACAAACAAGTTTTGTTAGATGGGCAGTTTGAACCTTTGCCCATCCAAGAAGATGATTTCACTTCAGTCCTTGCACTTGGTGAAGTATTATCTCTATCTACAGAAACGGGGGTGCAAGACTTTGTGCGGATGCTTTATGCTATCATGTTTAAGATCTATGCTGAGGATCATTATAGATATAGAATTCTGAAGGGCCTTGTTGAACGAGCAACAAATACTTCAGATAACTGCCGAGCAGTTGACATAGATATGGATGTCTTGGTATTTCTTGTTAAGGAGGAGCCTGGAATTGCTAGACCTGTTTTGAGCATGATGCGTGAGGTTGCTGAAGTTGCTCAGGCTGACCGTGCAAATCTTTGGCACCAAATATGTGCTACTGAAGATGAGAATATTCGTTTGCGAGAGGACATGGACATGGAACAAACGAAATTCACCAACGAAAAAGCTGCATTAACCCTACGGCTAACTGAGTCGGAGAAAACTACTGGACATCTGAGGGTATTTCTTTTTTGTGGTTCAGCTGCTGACCCTACGTTTCTTGTTTGTTTCTTAGCTTAATATTTATTTATTTTCTCATTATTGCAGTCCGAACTAAAAGCTGAGAGGGATCGTTTTACTCGGGAGAAGAAGGAACTTTGTGAGCAGATGCTGGAGATTGAGAATCAGTTGGAATGGGTGCGATCAGAAAAAGATGAACAAATTGCAAAGCTCTTAGCTGATAAGAAGAATCTTTATGATTGTGTTCATGAAGCAGAGACACAACTATCGCAGTTCAAAGCACGGAAACGTGAAGAACTAAAGGTAAGAGTTACCGTAAAACACCATACAATACATGTCTGTTGAAATGTATTTATGTCTAGCAAAATAAACACTTTTGATGTTTCTTTTGATCAGTTGATACCTTGATTATGATGCTCATTCTTTGAACATATGGTAGTTGATCTTATCCTTACCGAAATTTCATCTTTCAAGTTCTGTACTTATATATTATAGATATCTGCTATCCCGTTATTCTAAAGTAGCTTATACACCTAGACCGTAACTTTCCATTTTGGATGTATGAATTTTATTCCTTCTGAGGTTAAGATAGCGTACCAGATCTGCATGCTCTTTAAAAAAACTGTAGACTCACACCTTTACTTTGGGAACTTACCACCTGCACTCCGAAGCTGCTACAAGTTAACACCCATGCTTTTGATTTTCACAAGATTTTCACAAGTTACCATGCATTTTTCATAAATTGTTGAATGTAGCACATGATATTGTAAGGATGTGATAAGATAGCTTCCAGCATGCCGTAGGAGCAACTCATACCAGTACACCACCAGTAGATATGTTCATATATTACAAGGGCATTTTTTCTGAATCTCAAGATTATATCAAACAGGCCATCCTTGCTCGCTTTTTTGTTAACTATTTGTTATCGTTGCCTTACATAATAATATTGGAAATTTCAGTGACATGAACAACATTGATGCTTTACAATTTACATACAGTTAATGTTTTTGTATGCTGCAGAAAGTAACAAAGGAGAAGAATACATTGGCAGAGAGACTGAAGAATGCTGAAGCTTCAAGGAAAAGGTTTGATGATGAATTAAAACGGTATGCTGCTGAAACACTGGCTCGTGAAGAGATTCGAAAATCACTTGAGGATGAAATGAGAAGGCTGACACAAACAGTTGGACAAACCGAGGGAGAAAAGAAAGAAAAAGAAGAACAAATTACTCGTTGTGAAGCTTACATTGATGGAATGGAGTCAAAACTTCAAGTGTGCCAGGTTTTCCACCTTGCTAATTTTTATGTCACAAAAATAACTGGTTGGCCTATACTTGAACTATATTTGATTATTTAATTATTTTCCAATGTTCTTGTAAATAGATACTTGTGAGCTGAAGCTTCCAAAGATGTCCTTAACGTGGTACTCTTGTAGCGAAAAACTTCTTTACCATCGAGATGATTTCCATATGATGTTTTCCATGAAAACAAAGTAGGCATTAGTAGAATAAGCAACTTGTAAAACAAAAATTAGGAAGTAACCGTCTTGATGTTTCATTCTAATTCATCTTAAGTTAAATTGTAGATCAAATTGGGAGGTTCAACATTTTTTTTTGCAACAATTTACAGTGCTTTTAACTATTTCATTTCCACGTCATATTGGAATACAGGAAAAGTTTGATCTATGGTTATGATGGTTATAAAATTCTTGGGACCTTTATATGGGGAAAAAATACGACAACGTGCCCAACATTTAACTAAGAAAGTGTGGCGCGCCAAGGTTAAGCATGGCAAAGTTAGGCATTGAACCAAATACCTATATCATTACCACTTTAGATGTACGTCAGCATTCAGCTTTTATGATGCTGCACTGAAAACTTAGTATCTTTGGGATTAACCTATGGTATTCTTAATGGTGAGCAACTTACACCATATTTGTCCTGATCAGTTCTTTTAGAACTTTGCATAAAAACTTAACTACACATTATATTTACTACCGTATCTTCTTGTTGCAGCAATATATTCGCACCCTAGAAACCTCACTCCAAGAAGAGATGGCTCGGCATGCTCCACTGTATGGTGTCGGTGTGGAAGCTTTGTCACTGGACGAGCTTGTGACACTTGCAAACATTCACAAGCAGAGTTTAAGACAGATCCATGCAATGCAGCAAAGGAAAGGTAGCAGCCATCTCTTGAGTGCCCCCTCTCTCCAGCATGTCCCTGGCTTATACCCCTCACCTCCTTCATTGGCAGTTGGCCTGCCATCTTCATTGATCCCCACATCCTCCATAGCACCTAATGGTGTAGGAATCCATGGAAATGGTCACATGAACGGTGCAGTGGGTACCTGGTTCAACCCAACCTAATTCTGAAGATGCAATTGCAAGCGGAAGATCTCCATTTTGTGCATTGATTCAACAGATCACATTTGCCTGGCCGCAATTATCAGCTGCTGAGCAATCCAACGTGATAGCTTTTTTGTTTTGGCCATTCCGTTCGGCTTTTCCCTTGTATTGGAACTGGTAGTGCTGTCGGCTTGATATCTCACGGGCGTAAAGGGGTTCCGTATGAAATAAATTGTAACAATCAGGAGATCCGATGAAACTATCAGGTGCAAGTGGAAAGCTATGGAAATGGTTGATATCACCAATTGCTTGGTTATTTCTAAAAGCATTGGTATTTTTCTTTTTTAATGTGCAATATGAGAGTGTTCCAGGCATCTCTCTCTTTTTTTTTCTTACATGCTCTCATGCCTTCTATTGTGGCTTGTTACTTACTATTATTTTTGCTTGGTTAGGCAATTGGATCGCTTATCCGAATACTAAAATTTCCTTGAAAAAATACAAAATCAAGAAGAAAAAAAATAGAAAAAGTAGTAGCTGCATACTAGTTCTTGACGATTGAAGTTGATGGCCTTGTAGATGGCTCTCGGCTCCCAAATTTGCTGGGTAATTGTGCAAAGCCCGCGGACGCTAATGGCCGAAGCAACCGGCAAGGCGACCTTCCACCGCGAGGAAGCCCTTGGAGGCAGGCAGGCGTCATCCGACGGCCGCTTCGGCTTGTCCGCTTGTGAGTTGGGGCGCCAAAACGGCAGCTGCAGCCAAACTCGACCCCCGCCGGCTCCATTTTGGCTCGCCCAAGCCAAGTCCCAACACGCTGCTCTTCATAAAACCCTAGAAGGTGCCTGTGTTACTATCCCTACAAGCCATTTTGGTTCATAACTAGATTAGCTTAACTCAAAATTTGTGTTTAGCAATAAATTTTGTTAATTTAAATTACTGTTTGGCTGGATTATATGTGTTAGCTGGGTTTAGCATTAGAAAAATAAAATTTAGAAGTGTTAGTTGTTCTGGATTAACTTATTTCACCGATTTGATAGATTAACTTTATTCTTGATTAGAGAGAGAAAATGTTTTGACCGGATTAAGTTAATACTCCATAACCCAATGGTATTTAGCGGGTTAAACACTTAACACATCTCTTAACCCCAAACCAAACGGGGCCTAACACTACAAGTAATTTTACTATCTAATTACCCTACATAAGTCCATTTTCTCCATATTATCGTTAATTTCTTATGAATTTTTCGTCAAACCATGACACATCAGCGACCATGCATCATCCCCATGCTCTCTTGGCCCATGGGGGTTGTTCTTCGGTCCCTTTTCTTGGCGCCATTGACCCGTTGGACATCTCTATCGACAGAGAGGTTAATCTTGCTGTGGACATGCGCAGGATGAAGGTGTTGGCGTTTTCTTTGTTAGGTGAAGTTCATCCAAGCAAGTGTGCATCAAGTTTCCTTCTACCATGTGTGCTCCCACCGTGGCTCGAGTCGAGCTCGATTCCATCTGCAGGTGATCACGTATTCATGCCACGTGATTCTTAAGATTCAATGCGATGATATATTGCATGTTTGATGCAGGAGTAATTTAGTAGCACATATGTTTGTTAGATTCCGCAGATATTTTGCTTGAATCATGTGTGCTTAAGACCTTGTGCATTATTATATCAGACCAGTTGTTTTTCTTGAGCTACTCAGAAATTTGTCCACAAGTTTCTCGAAGCATTTGAACCTTTGGGCGTTCTAATCAAGCATTCAAGATGGGTCAATGCTTTGGTTATAAAAGTTTCTTGGAACATTTATGGTCTAGTATGAGTAATTTAGCTTCAACAGAAAATGTCTGCGAGATTTTGCTTGCTGCAGGTAGCTTAGAGTGATCCTATCATGGTCAGCATTGGTGCGTATTCTCCGTTGTGAAGTTGCTGATTTTTTTTTACTGAGAACTGTTCGTCAAAATGAACTTCATGATATCACTCGCTGATTTACTAAATGTGTGGGAATTTTCAAGGGAGAAATCTGATAGGGCTTTGGCCAGTGGCTCTGACCTAAACAACTGAATCAGTGAAATTTCTTCTGCTCCAAACTAGCAGCAGCCTCCTTTGGTGACCTGTAGCAAGTTAAGTGTTCCCGTCTAAAACCTTATTAAAGTTATCTGCTGTTTGTGAATTTCAAATTTAATTTATATGTTCTACATGTTGTTTCCATCTTTCTTCACTTCGGTCTTAGAATATACCATTAAGGATATTGTGTCCATTTAATCATTCCTCTACACTTTTTTATTTGACTGACTACTCAAGTATTTATTGTTTTCAAAATAATTTTGTTTCTCTCGTTAGCGTCAAGTTATGGGTATGCTGTGCTGAATTCTTGATAACCGTTCTATGTATCAGTTTTGCTTGCCAGCTCAATTCTTATGTGCAACGTACAGAAATCTGTACTGCTATAACTTATAAGTTGTATTGTGTTGGTATTGTGACTGCTGTCCAAGTTCTTGTGCATTGATCAAAGGATCCTCTTTCAGGAAGGGCCGTGCCAAAAACAAGACTTTGGCAGACGTTCTAGTTCGTTCAGACAGAGACCAGAAGAGACTAAGCGTACCAAGTTACCAGCTAATGTATCTGTGGGTACCTTGCCTTATCTAACGCTTCTTTTTCTGGGTGGTAGTTTATCGTTATCGTTAATACCAGCTTGCCATTGATTTGAGTTCTAGTTGGTGTTTTTGTGAAACTGGTCAATTTTTCTACTTACATAATTACATTTCACAGTGATGCCAGGCGTTGTCATTCGTTAGGCATATACTGAAAATCTCAAAGCATGGCAGATCACTCTGTGGAATGGTTACTTTTGTTAAAGCATGCTACCTGAGCTTGTTCTTCCACTAATACAGTCTTGTGGTAGCAACTTGCAATACTGCTGAAAATTATTGCTTTGGTGTTTTAGCATGGACCTTTCATACAGGTGTATTACTGTTTTCTGACCTAGCAGGCGTGATTAAGTGCAAAACTGCAATTCGAGCATATAAGACATCTTGTATAAGAGACTGAAGGACGCCTACCCTTGTCATCATGATGACCGCCGCTGTATAAGAGTCTGAAGGATGCCTAGCCCTGTCATCATGATGACCACCACTGTTTTTCCTTTGTCCTGCAATATTATCACCAACTGATCAAGCCTGAAATTGATGCTAGCTATTTTCGTAACAAGTGATCGTGGTGTAATATTCTGCTGCAATCAAGACATGGATAGAAAATAAGCATGTTATACAAATGATAACTCACTTTTTATTTCAATTCCGTGAAGGGACATTGATGGACTACAGCAGAGTTTTTTTTAGATGGAAGAATTTTTGTTTACTTTGTGTTTATACTAAACTCAGAAAAAAATGTCGTTTTTCCTTATCACCCATTCTCTTCATATGATTATTCAAACGTCCCTAATATTTCTTATTTTCTTTTTAGGTTTCTTACAACTAGCAGATACACTGTTCTTTTAGGCTACGACTGATGGTGAAGATACCGACGTGGACGGTGTACACGGTTTTAGACTCGAAAAACTATTTAAAAAAGCAGCTCTGGAAAACCATTTGGAGAAACCGCCCGTTTGTTTTGGCTTCCGAAGAAGTTGAAGCTAAAAAGGAACAGTGCAAGAGGTGTTGTATTGAATTAGGAAGGCTAAAAAGGAACAGGGCAAGAGGTGCTGTATTGAATTAGGAAGCTGGTGGTGCTAGTTTGCCGAACTCTCATTTTGGGGAAAATCCGGAGAAGTTTCGGTTTGTTGTTTGCTGATAAAACTTGATGCATCTCGTTTTGGAAAAAAATTCTAGGAGTTGTTTCAGACTCAGTTCACACGTTGAACATTCCAGTAGAATGACTTTGTCAATCAGCATGTAACGACCATCACGGAACAGCATACATGCTATGTTTGTAACTTGTGAGAAATCTAGAGAAATCTTATTTAGATATCTCTGCTGCTCGCCCTCTACAGTATTGAGGCACCTGTGATGATTTTTCAACAGATCAGTATTCGCTGCCTGATGATAGAAGAACAAAAACAATCAAAATGCTTAGTTATATTTACTTGTATGTATCAGTCTTAATACTGTTAAGTAATAATAACAATGTTCGAAAGAACATGAACTGCGAGTGTTTGCTTCCTTGCATTGTTGTCGACACCGTCCATAACAAAATGAGCCCTGCTTCCTTCATTGAGGGATTTCTGTAGTTCGGTTACATCAGTCCCGAGTAAGGATCTGGCTATCAGTGCAGTCAGGGAAAAAAAGGCTCATGTAGAAAACAGAGCACACACCTTACAAAATTCCTAACCATTCAAACTATAGATGTGAAGAAGAATAACCTCATACTGCGCAGATCTAACCGTGCAACAGCAAACTTCAAATGCACAGCAACTGAGATGAACTAAATTGCATCGATTCAGGAGGTGCACAGAGAGAGATGACATTCGCTCAAAGCTCGAGCTACCAGATACTCAAGATGTTTCTTCCGCTTAACACGGCTCTAAAGTTACTTAAAGATGTTTTCTCGCTAGTTATGAGGTTCTGTTCAACATTAAGAACTGGCCCACTAAGCCCTGAAACTGCAACATGCTGATACATAACAACCCCAAACTTAGATGATTCCAATTTTGTTGGCCACATCAAGAGCGTCATAGTCCGGCGTGAGCTTCACATAGGCTTTCTTCTTCCCATCAGGCCTAAAGAACAGGAAAGTGTTCAATTCACCAAACAAGATGCAACATATTCATCCATGAACAAAACAATAGCAGTACATGTGAGATAATGACCTGATCAGAGTGTTAACTTTCTTTGCCTGGATGTCATACATCTTCTTGACAGCTGATTTGATCATCTTCTTGTCAGCCTTGAGGTCAACGATGAAGACAAGGGTGTTATTATCTTCAATCTTCTTCATCGCAGATTCAGTTGTAAGGGGATACTTGAGGATTTGGTACTGATCAAGCTTGTTCCTCCCAGGTGCACTGATTCTTGGGTACTTCGGGTCCCTGGCCTTCTTGAGAGTCTTTGGCCGGTGAAACGTCACAGACGTGCGGATCTTCGTGGCCTTCCTCTTAGTAATCCCAGACTTAACTGCCTTGGCAACCTTCAAGGCTTGAGTTTTGCCATCAGCCTTCTTGGGGGGTGCTAATCAATTTAAATTACAGAAGGAAAGATGTGTGTTAGTTCAGACCAACATAGCACAGGCATCTCATAGTACAAATGTTATCCAATATGCAAGCGATAAAAACAAACTGAAGTTGTATACTTTTTAAGTTTTTAGAAAAAGAACCCCAGGCTTCCCAGCACATAGCTAGCATCATACAACAGTTAAGTGTACTAGCTTTCATTCAGTGACACGATAATAGCAACAGAAGAATGCAAGATAGTACTGAGTTAATTTACATGATCCACAAATTCATGTTGATACCGTAGCCTAGTTAAAAACAGTGAATAGAACATATTTGACGTAAAGTATTGTAATCAGAAATCGTGCATCATATAAATAGCACGAAGTTCAGAGAACAAAAGGATCAAAAGAATTTGCATACCTTTAGGTGCCATTGAAGCTACTCAAAAGGACAGCCTATGAACTGCATGAAAGAGGGCAAACAAAAGAGAAATTTAGAAAAATATCGAAACCAATTAACAAAGTGAAACACTAAATTACTATATGGACAAGTAAGATATCGGAGCTGGCCTAACGAGAAATCAGATAACACCAGACCGCAGAAAGAGAGAGCTAAAACAAAGATTACCGAAACACAGAAACATTGGTCGAGATTAATCCATGCTCACTCTATGAGCTACGAACAGTGCAACTGCCATTGCTCATAACTTTTTGAGTCTAAGACTAGATCTGGTACAAGGACCTAAACATCAATTCTACACATCCGTGCTCATCCGATGTATGAATAATAACTTACATCTACCCGACATTACATACAAGTAGATATAACAACCTGAATTCACCTACGAACCAGCCTACTTCAAAATCCAAAAGGCCAATCTAAACCCCAACTGAACAGACCGACCGACCGACCATTAGCATGAGGTCGACGCCAAAATGGGCTCTGGTGCCGAGAGAGAGAGAGAGAGAGAGAGAGAGAGAGAGAGAGAGAGAGAGAATCCACCACAGTGCTAGCGATCCATCCATGGAGCGAGCAACGAATCGATCTGTTCACGAGAAGAAGAGGAGAGGAAGAGGCGGCGGGTTGGGTTCGGTTGGGTTTACCTTACCTCCGCGGCGGAGAATGGCGAGCGAGAGAAACCCTAGCGGCTGCGGCTTTTCAGCAGAATAAAGAAGGGCGTTTCGTTTCGTGCTAAGAATGCCGGTGGCCCATGTGGGCCGGGCCGACATAGCAGAGGCCCAACGCTGGTTTGCCCGGAGTGGTTGTTCTTTTTCAGGGCTGGGTTTTAGATTGTGGTATAGGAGATTTCGGCCCGAACGGGATTTCTTCTCCTGCTGCTAATGTCTGGATCGGCAAGTAATTCTGTATGCTGGTCACGCCCATAACACACGGGTCACGTACTCTTCTGCGCTACGACCCATAGTTTTTGTTGCAGTGGATATTTTAGTTTGCGTTTTTTAAAGAGCAGCAGACAATAAAGTCGCCGATTTGGATACACATATAATTTTAAACTTAAAAAGTTGTTTAAAAAATCCGTTTCACAAAAATTATTTTATTTTTAAAAAATTTTGAAAGACAAGTGACAAAAAACTGAGCCGATGTGTTGAGTGTGGCGTGTCAAGTGCTAGTATGTGGACTCTTTCGAGAACACAACAGTACATACGTGGCAAAGAATAAATTGCCTAAACTAAAGCGCTTGCGTTTACGTGTCATTGCGCTCGAGCGACACGGTTGGGCAAAAACACGAAGCACGAACGATGGCCACGGGGAAGAATTCGCTAGGCACACGTTTCGTCGGAGAAGATGGATCGCGAGGCCCTCAATGTGCCGCCGTGTGTTCTGACTATTTTTTTAAAAACTGTAGGGTCTGATAGTTTTTTCTACGTAATTAGATTTTGAAAAATAAAAATATTATACCATTATAGATAATATAAAGAAATACGGAGCAAAAAGGCATAAAAGTCTAAACAAGTCAAAAAAATTAAAAATTAAAAAAATCTCCCGCTCGGTTGGACTGAAAAGCTGTGGCTTATGGCTGAAATTGCACGCAAAATGCAGTGCCAGGAACTCCAAAGTTTGGCATTGGTGTTGCGCTACAATAAAAGCGTATGCGGCTAAAGTACTTCTTTTCAGATTATCACTTATAGCTTATATATTTTCTAAATAAATAAACAAGAAATATTTTACAAGGATAATATTTTTAAGATACCTTATCAGTATTTATTTTATTCGTATAAACTCTCACGCTAGATAAAAAACCTTGTGTAGGCGAGCATTGTTGGATCAATAGATGTCGCTCAGATGCTTGGCGAAACAGCAACCATATCAAAAGGCTACTGCAATCGATGTGTACGCTTTTGCCTAGACGAGCATTGCATCGTTCCTTTCGGGAGAAGCATGGAGGCAATGATTAGAGCGTACTAGGCACACTTACTAGTCTAAATGGGATCAGGGGGCACATCAACGTTAACTACTCTTCCGAAAGCCGGCGTTTCGGTGCCTCGTTTGGCTCGAAAATTTTCTAGCGAGTTGTTGAGGGGGGTCAAGTCCGGCGTTTTGAGCACATGCCTTTCTTCAATTCGAGCGCCAAGGATGCTGCTGCGGCTTTGCTTTCGATGCGTTCGTACAATGGTGTACTGCCTGACGTGTCAACAGTCCGTCGGCCCCACCTTAACAGTATCCAGGATCCTCTGCGGCTGCCAGGCGTGGCTCCTCCGGCGTACAACGCACTGTGTCAGCTAGGAGGAGTGCCGGAGTTTCGCGTTTGCCCCCCGTCACCTGGAGGATGGATCCTCTGAGGCTCGCGAGAACAGGCCAAGAAAACCAGAGTGGTTTTACCAGATATATATGGATATACACGTATATGGGCATGTTCTTTTCCTTCTCCTTCGAAATTGGTGGTTTTTAACTTTTGCTACAATACCTAATTTTTAAACGGGGTATTTTTTCAATACGGGGTCTACAAGTTAAACGATCTACACATTAAAAATCCAACATCTGTACCAGCCAAAATCATTTGGGCCCATTATATTTGGGCCGGCCTAAGGCCTGAACAGCACGACACAACACCATGGCGGGCCAGATCGGCATGGCATGAACTACCAGGACAATTTGGGTCTAAGAACCGGCCATGTCGGGTGACACAACACGATAGAGCCACAGTAGATGCATAGGGGTACAGTTGCACCCCCAAAATTTTTGCACAAAAATCTTATATATATCACCCTTAATACACAAAGTATACACTATACAAATCAATATACTCTTGGCAGCCCAATCCATTACTCCATTAGGTCCAACAAGCAACAAGTTAAGCCCAAGTGCTGAATAGCTAAAGTGCCCACGCCCCACGCCAATAGCCCAATATGCTATCCTTACTTCCTCAGAGTTAGGAGATAATCACTAAATCAATATCGGCCACACAAATTGGCAATTCTCCAGCCCAATTGACCAAATCCTTCTGCCCTAGTGCCCTAGCTAGCAGCCGAGGTCGAGCTCGGGCACGCAGCTCACTGACCACCGTTGTGCTCCTCAAAGGCCGGAGCCCCCCTCACCTCTGCCGGTGACCACTAGGCACCACCGCACTAGCTCCCCTAGGCACACGGCTCCACCCCTCTCGTTCTCAATGATCACGCTTTCCCAATCCCGAATCACTATAAGTCACGACGACTTCTCTACTCTTTGCATGTTTATTCAATTGTTCTCAAATCTAAAATATGAGGCTATTAGTGAGACAATGACTTAGTGTAGGTTATGTAGCTCTGTTCTTATTTCTCAAATCTAAAATCTCAACTAGGGTTAGTGCTTAGAAGCGTAAGTTGGGAACTGGGAAGTGAATTTTCAATTTTGTGGGAAGCTTTTTGGGGAGATCGAGTTGGGACATCAAACTACAGCAGTGCAGCCTGTAGGCAGTGTCTAGTACTCGAGTGAGGCAGTGAGTTTGTAAGATTTGATCATCATCTAGTCAGTCTAGTCTAGTCACCACTTTGTTTTACTTTGACACTTTATAAGTTTTGATCATCTACAAACTACAGATCTAGTTGGTCACCATTGACTTACTGAGAATTTCTATTTATTGTTCGATCTAGTTAGTTACAACTGAGAATTTTTATTTGTAAATGTAGGTTTGTAAAGCACTAAAATATGAAGAAGAATAGAGTCATAGCCTCTTTATAGAGTACTCATTCTGCTCAAGCTAAAAAGGCACAAAAGATCTCTTCTTCTTCAACTCCATGCTCAAACAGAGAAAGAAAGACAATTTTTTGCTTTCAATTGATGAGGAGACAATTTATGATGTTGATCTTCTTCCATATGATCCAGAAAATCCCCATCACCTTTTATTCTGTAAATGAGCAAGATGCAGCGAGAAGATGATATATTGCAAAAGGGCCATGTCAACCAAGGACGCATGATTTTCCACAAAGACAAATTGGATGTATGCATCGCTTCCGTGATATTTGGTTTGACCAGTATGATTGGGTTGAGTGTAGTGTAGAAAAGGATGCTGCTTATTGCTTTTGTTTGTTATTTATTCAAGGAAATTACTTATGTTGGTGGTGATGCTTTTATGAATGAGGGGTTTAGGCATTGGAACAAACATGTTAGGTTTGACAAACATGTTGGCGGTATTAGGAGTACCTATAAATGAACTCAAGATAAATTTAATTTCTTCATCCAACCAAAACACAATAATCACAATGTCTTTCAGTAATTATAGCACAAAAGAAAAAAGTTATATGTAAGTGCACCTTATCTTATTCGCTTAAGTGCTTGTGGTTTCTTTTGTGTCAAAGGTTGCCTTGTCATAGACATGATGAAAGTGAGACATCAAACAATAAGAATTTTTTTTGGAACTCTTGAACTGGTCAGGTGAACTTTTTGTAGATGTTAAGATGGTTACTTTAGCGAATGCTCCACAGAATTGTCGAATGACTTCTCCTTGCATACAAAAAGAAACCATCAACTCTTGTGCCAAAGAAACCAATAGACTTATTATTGAAGACCTTGGCGATGACTACTTTGGAATACATGCTGATGAATCTAGTGATGTGTATCAAAAGGAACAACTGGCTCTTTGCTTGCTTTATGTTGACAAAAAAGGGAGGGTAGCTAAAAGATTCCTTGGTATTGTTGATATTCCTGGCACTACTTCTTCCACACTTAAAACTGCAATCGAGCATTCACTTATGAACCATTCATTGTCTTCATCTAAATGTTGTGGTCAAGGATATGATGGGACTAGTAACATAAAAGGAAACATTAATAGTCTGAAAACAAAAATTATGGAAGAGTCACATTCACCTTATTATATTCATTGCTTTGCACATCAACTCCAATTAACTCTTGTTGCTGTTGCCAAGGAAAATGATGACTGTGTGGTTCTTTGATCACTTTAGTAATTTGTTGAATGTTGTTGAGATTTCTTGTAAGAAGCATCACATGTTTAGAGAAGTTCAAGCCCTACAAATTCTGGAAAGACTTAGAGTTAGGTAAAATTGAAAGTGGGCACGGTTTAAATCTAGAGATGGGCTTAGACAGGCTGGGTTATACTCAACGGGGATCTCACTACAAGACTATTTTGCATATTATCTCTTTGTATCCTAGGCTCAATCGAGTTCTCACAATGATTGGAAAGAATCACACTCAATCGGAGCATCTGAAAGCTCAAATTTGTTTGGTGATAATTAAGTCATTTGACTTCGTTTTCATGGAAAATTTATTGCTAACCATATTTGGATATTTAGATGAATTATGTCATGCTTTGCAAAAGAGTGATCAAGATATTGTTAATGCGGTTGAGCTTGTATACATGACTAAGCTTCAGTTCTAATTTGTTGTGGGAGGATGATGGATAGGAAACTTGTATCAAGAATGTCACTTGTTTTTATGTTAAGCATCACATCAAAGTTCCTAATAAGGATGGTTTCTATGTGCTTGTGGAGAGACCAAAGCGTTTCTTCGGAAAAGTAAAGAATTTTCATTGCTTCTATGTTGAAATATTTTTAAGTGTCATTGATATGTAACTTCAAGAGCTCAAAAGCAGTTTGGTTAAATTTGTTACAATTGCTTATTTCCAAATTCCAATGCTTCATTGCTTCCTACTAATACATTTGCTTCTTATGATATGTTTGATAAAGTTAGTATAGAGCTACTTCTTTGCATGACATCTTTGCATCTTGCTGATTTATTTGCTTCATATGACAAGGATAAAGTTCTTAAACTTGTTAAGTTTTATCTTAAA
Source organism: Bonia amplexicaulis (assembly GCA_036346245.1). Classification (NCBI taxonomy): domain Eukaryota; kingdom Viridiplantae; phylum Streptophyta; class Magnoliopsida; order Poales; family Poaceae; genus Bonia; species Bonia amplexicaulis. Next base: position 6,230,004 of record CM070740.1, read on the forward strand.
GATTTCTTGAACATAGATTTGATCCAACTTTCTTTGCAACTTAGTATGTTTATTACTGACGTGCATCAAGATACAAGGTTTTGAGAAGTGAAGACTCTCAGTGAGCTCTCTATTAAACTTGTTGAGACAAAAAAGCATGATCACTGTGAACTTATTTATTTGCTCCTTAAATTGGTATTGATCCTTCATGTGGCTACTACAAATGTAGAGATGGTATTTTCAGCAATGAATCATGCGAAGAACAAGCTAAGAAACAACATAGGTGAACAATACTTGAATGATTGCTTAGTTACATACATTAAGCGTGAGTTTTTTCTACAAGTTAGTGATGATGTTGTCATCAATCGCTTTCAAAGTATGAAGGAACGCCATATCAAGCTGTAATTTTTTTTGAAAAACTCTGTGATGTTGGTTGTAGTGTAAACATGTAATTTGTTACATTTAAACAATGTTAATGCTAGTACGGCAGTGGGGGCCGACATTTCTGCGGATATGGTTTCTCTAAGGCAAATGGAGGATGGCGAGCTCATCGGCGACGAGAATACCTCCTACGACAGTGACACTAAGTGAACGCACGAGGTGCACGGTTATCAGTGCATGGTGTATGCCCTGAGGACGACCGTCACCTTCTTCCTCATGTCTGACCGCCACATGCCACCACGTTCCTGTCGCCCTGGTGAATCTCTGTTGAAACCAACCGTGTCACATCATGTTCCCCGTCCTCTTGATCATTTCCCTTGAAGTATTTTTGGGAATCATGTAGTATCCCACTGGAATTTCGTCGTCTTCTTTGACTTCAGCCACAATGCTGCCACCATAAAATTCATCGTTGCTGGATAGTTTCTGCCCAAGCCACCACCACCACCTTCTTACTTGCTCCAAGTTCTATCTCGTGTTCGTATCTCCATTGTCAGAAGACCTCCCCACCATTGCTGTCGTGAGCTTGCCATGTCGTTGCACCTCCTCGTTGTGCCACCGCTGCTATCCACCTCCGGCAAAGCTCCGCGAACCTGTGCACTCCACATGATGCCCTCATGCTCGTGTACACACAAGACACTGCAAGAGAAGGATAAAGGCAAAGAGGTCATTTTAGACTGTTTCTCTTTCCTAATTAGTCGAATAATATATTTTAATAGGTAGAATGTCTACCGTCAAAGAGCCATAAAACTACAATATGTTTTAGAAGACAAAAAAATCCCAATGTCCTGAAGCTTAGTCAACTTTTCCTTGAGATTATACGGTTGAACTTGTACGCCTGTATCCATGATGATCATAACCATAGCAAATTAGCAATAATTGGTACAGGACCACAACAATAACTGAATAGCACTATAGTGAGCACCGGGCCAACCCGTTGCGTGCCCCTACGCCTTAGAGCATGTATAATGGTATAGATAGCTGTTATCTGTAATACACCTCTATATCATCTATAGACAGGACTAAAGATAACACGTGTATGTGTTGTCTATATAGTTATATGTAATAGCCTTATATAATTAATATGTTATCTATATAGCTATCTATATAATGGTATAGACAATAAAAAACTGTCTATAAGATTGTCTGTTAAATAGTAGACAATATCTTTCCCTCTCCTCCTTCTTTCTCCTCTACATCACCAAAATCCTATGTGACATACATTTACAGACAGCTAACATGTAACATTGTACATGCCCTTATCCCCTACCCTACCCCACCCGACCCATTCGCTACTAGGGCTATAAACAAGCCGAGCTCGAGCGAGCCTGGCCTTTCAGGCTTGAGCTCGGTAGAAGATTGAGTTGAGTTCGGGTTGGAGTCCGAGCCTAGATCTGGGCTCGAGCTTGGTTCGGCCTAAGCTCAAGGAGGCTCGAGTTTAGCTCGCTGAATAATTGAAATAATTAATTTTCAACAATAAGAGAAGTTTGATTTCGAGCTCGGCTCGAGTAAACTCGACAATAGTTAAAATAATTCAAACATACACTAATTTTCAACAATAAAAAACTCGAGCTCGAATTAATATGTATCATTATTTAAGCTCGAATCGAGACTCGTGAACTAGTGGAGCTCGGCTCGATGAAACTCATGAGTTCAAGATTAAACTTGAATTTAGCTTATTTAAAGTTTGAGGTAAGCTCGACTCGAATCTATAACGAACCGAGATCAAGTAACTGCAAAGACACAAGCTCTTTCTATAACCTTATTCGCTACCCACCCAGACGCTGCCCACGCCCCGCGACCGACACCCGGGCCCATGCATACGGCCCACACGCCAGCGACTCCGAACCCCAGCCACGCCGCGGGACACGCGGAGCTCGCCCGCCGCTACGGCTCTCGCTATAACAGTTTCACCCACTTCCATTTCTTTCCTTCCCTTCTCTCCTATCCGCTCCCCCGCGAGGACTCGTCAGATATTTATGCCGCTAGTTAATCTCTCGTGGTTGCGTGCTCGCAGTGGTGGTGGGATTGAGCCGCGGAGCTAAACCCTAGCCGTGGCCGGGGGGTTTGGGTCGGTTGGTGGCTGGCTTCTAAGGCGGCTCTGCGGTGGGGTAGGTGAGAATTCCGTGCCCGGTGGTGGTGGTGTTTTGGTGTTTCTGTGGGACTTTCTGGGTGCTCCTGGGGTTGGTTGGGCAACTGTTCATTTCCCCCAATTTTTGGATCAACTTTTATCCGCTTTTTTGGGGTAATCTATGTCTGTCCTTTTTTAAAAAAAAAATCTGAGACGGACTGATCGTTGAGGCTTTGTGAGGTCGTTTCGATCGGCTCTCAGTTCAGTTGGGTTTGGATTGGAGTACGATCGTTCTGTTGCGTTGTTTGGATTTTTTTTTTTGCAAATTTTTCGGTGTTGTTGTTTGGCTGGGGACCTGGGATTCTGTGGTTTGAGTGCTTGTAGGACTGATGCTTGATCCGCAACATCTGATTTCTTCTGATAGGATCGCGCAAAAATTTCTGGCGCTTTTATGATTTTAATGATATATCTTCGTTTCGATTCTGTTTAGGATTGGAATTTCAGTCACTTGGGGTATAGTGGGGTGCATGGTTCACAATTGTTTTTCAGTAAACTTTAGTATTTTTAGTATTATTTTGGTTAATCTAATTGATAAAAAGCTAACACTGTATGATATCTTCATGTTGCAGAATGGAGTGGAAGATGACTACGGCTGTCTCGGGCTCTTAACTATGCCACAAATGGTTGATGAGATAGGAACAGTACAGCTACCAGTTACTCAGAACCAAAATTCTGTATACGCATAGATTCTTTTGAGTCCGCAGAGGAGTGATTAGTTTTGTTCAATACTTTCACCCTGATCATGGGTGGCGTCTGCTCAAGGAAGAGAAGCCAATTGGTGGATGAGGACGATTCTTTCCAGACATCCACAAGGTTCTCAAAGACCAGCAGCTTGAAATGGCTGCTGCTTACACTGCCCCGCAGCAATTCTGATGTCTCCCGCAAGGGCCAGGGAAAGGGCCCTGGAAGGCTCCCGTCGCTCATAGAGCTTTGTGTGGCCAAAGTCTGCAAGGTAGTATTGCGGCTACATGTGTTTTAAGTGTTTTCCTTTGCTAAAGGAATGCTACCTTTTTGTTTGATGGCCTGGAATACTTGCAGGATATCAATAAGTATTCTAGTTTTGTGATGCTGCCGAGGGATCTCAGCCAGCAGATTTTCAATGAACTGGTGGAGTTGAACTGTCTCACGGAGGCATCGCTTGAAACTTTTCGGGATTGTGCGCTGCAGGTAAGATTTCTGTTGTCTATACTTCGCTTACAAGTGTGGCACACAATCCGGTCTTATAAGATACTTACAAAACTTAAAAGGTGGGAATTGATGGAAACTGTAAGCCAGTAGTCTTTAGCAAGAAAGTAACAAATGGAAGCCGTTCCATCAAGCTAAAGATTTATGTTATATTAAGATTCTTAATTGCTCTTTCCTTCTTTGGAAATTGAGTTATTACTTTAGCACATATAATTGATAACCAACTTTTGTATTGAGAAGGCCATCCGATACTGAGCTATCTATTGACAAGGCACATTGTTAAACCGTTGCTATAGCTTATGTCTATATGATAATGAGGCGGAATTTTCTCTTTGTGGGATAACTGATACTTCATACATTTCACAATCAGGACATTGGTTTGGGGGAGTATCCTGGAGTAAAGGATACTTGGATGGAAGTAGTGGCTTCTCAAAGGCAGTCATTGTTATCCGTTGACATTTCTTGCTCTGAAGTAACTGATAGTGGGTTAAATCTTCTTAGAGATTGCTCAAACATGCAAAGCTTGGCATGTAATTACTGTGATCAAATCTCAGAACATGGCCTAGGAACCTTGTCAGGTCAGTAACACGCTGCTTACTGAGTTTCTATTATCTAAATGCCTTTAGGACATCTTGGAGGGGTTTAAGCATGAGCTTACAGCTGTTACCAATGCTTCGAACCTAATCCATTACAATTGAACTGGTTTTGGAATGGTTGTTAGATAAAGTTAAACTCGTTATGTTGAGAAGCCTACCCCAGCGGCTTATGGGGCTTATGCAAGCCCAAGCTTTCTGATGTGAAGTTTCTTCGTTCAATAGTTTTCTAACTTTTTACTCATTTAACTTATGTATTCTACTACGTATGCATTCCTTTTAAATCTGCAGGTCTTGCAAACCTGACATCTCTAAGTTTCAAGAGAAGTGATGGTGTTACTGCTGAAGGAATGAGAGCATTTGCAAATTTAGTTAATTTGGTCAATCTTGACCTTGAACGATGCCTAAAGATTCACGGTGGCCTTGTTCATATAAAAGGTATCACATTTACATGCTTCTATAGGTATCTACAATTCTAAATTGGACTGAGTCTTTTTTTCCCTTTTGGAATGTCATAATGCGCTCTGATGCCCACTGCTGATCCTGGTTTGTCTCAACTTTTGACTACCTCAGTTGTTGGTAGTTTGGTTTATCAGCTGCATTTATCTTTGTTCAGGCCTGAGAAATCTGGAGTCACTGAATATGAGATATTGTAACTACATTGCAGATTCAGATATAAAATATTTATCAGGTAGCAGCACATCTATTTGTTTCCTTTGAGATTTCTGCTTTGATATAGCATATGGTGCACTTACCCCTTCTTAATAGAAACTAAGCCATTGTTACTTTGAGCAGCCAAAAAGAAGGAATCTATACCAGATCTTCCCTCCTTGCAAGGCTGACAAGCACCTTCCTTTTTGCAGATCTCACAAATTTGAAAGAGCTGCAATTGTCATGTTGTAGAATCACAGATTTGGGTGTTTCTTATCTTAGAGGTAAACAGGACTATAAGTTTTCTCATTCCTAATTATAATGTTGATCTTTTCCTTAATGCTTCAAAGATCTGTCCTTTTTGTTTGGTATTTTATGGGTCTATTTATGATCTGTATTGAACTGTTTATATCTGAGCCGATCTAAAGCTTCTCAGGTTTTCTATTCACCATTTCTTTTCTGTAGGCTTGTCCAAGCTAGCTCACTTGAACTTGGAGGGCTGTCCGGTGACTGCTGCTTGTTTGGAAGATATCTCAGGTCTTGCAACTTTTCTTAATAGTGCCTTATGCCATTACAAGTCTTGATAGTGTTCCACCTCCGTGAAAGGCTTTGTTTTGTGCTTGCTTGGTCCATATGCTCACAGACATCTGCATTGCCTCAGTTGCACTTTATGGGAAGTTAAGGGGGTTACTTGTTTATGGTGTCTAGTTTTTTATCCTTTTGTCAAAATATGTGCCAGAAAAAAGTGTTCAGCATGAGACTAAAATTCTACACTCAAAATGAGGCCTGCCTTTTAGTCGCCATTCGAAAACCAGTTCAATTGGTGCTACCCCCACCCTATTACATATATCAAAGAAGCTAGTTGAGGATACAACAACAACAAACCCTTTTGTCCAAGACAAGTTGGGGTAGGCTTGGAATGAAACATTCTTAAGATCAAAGAGATGAGAGTCTTGAAATAAAACCTCCAATGTTAAAACCCTAAGCCGTATATCCTGCTATCTGAGCCGAGAGCATAAAACACTGTCCCTAACTTTCTTATGGTTCCGGTACGTGGATCGCTCACTTCCATGCACTCCTATCCAAAGCTAATTCTTTAGATACATTCTAATCCCTTAAGTCTCTTTTAACTGCCTCCTCCCACATCAGTCTTGGTCGACCTCTACCTTTTCTTATGTTTTCAGTACGTCTTAAAATTCCACTACATACCGTTGCCTCAGGAGGCTTCGTTGGAGATACGTATCCTTGCATATCGGAATATTTGCTATTTATTTTTTGGTTGAAATCCACCGATACTTTGCCGATACCGTAACGCCCTGTATCGATACGTATCGCAGTATTAGATACGTATCGAGCACGGGTACGACACTTCGGCGACGTATCGGGGCTTCATAGGTATCTGGTCTCATCCGAAGATATCATAACGACAGAGTCATGGGCCTTTCGCTTTTGTAGGATTGGTGTCACTGGTGTTGTTGAATTTGAACCGGTGTGGCATATACGATGAAGGCTGTGAAAACTTCGAAGGTAAATATAGTTCTGATTGCTGACTATGTCAGGAGTAATGCAATTTTCACAATATGCAAGCATATATGTTAAGGAACATTAGGTGAATGGTGAATGTGGGCCATTGAACTGAACCTAGGACTCTTCACATCAAAGCTGGAAGGACATTTATGAGACATTTTTGTTGAAGACATACTCGTAACTAAAGCCTTGTCCTCCCACTATGCGCCGGTAGTTATAGTAAATGATTGCATAAACTCTATTGAAGATACTTTTTTTTTGTTTCTGCGCACAAATAGTATAGAAGTCATACCCTGCTTTTCTGCTCAGCAGATGACCACCTGAATTGTTGAGTTGAGAAAGTTTTCTAAATACACTTTGCTTAGTTAACCACTTAGTATACATTGTTATGCTAGCTCTTCTATACCATTTTTGTGCAGTTTATGTCATGCATAGCTGTTGTTTTATTCATTATAATTGTGCCGCTTTGCAGGTCTTAAAAAATTGAAGGTTTTAAACTTGGGGTTTAACCATATTACAGATGCTTGTTTGATGCATCTGAAAGGTAAGACTATGTTTTTGTTCAAAACTTATATTTACTTTTTTTAAAAGCCTTGGATATTTACGTAGACAATGGAGGTACCAGAGTCACATCTGCACAATTATCTAAGCTACACGCCTGGCTTGATTTTGCACACCAGTATCACCTCATTAGATTATCCAATAGCGCTCATTTCTTGTAAGGGCTCTAGTAAATGTGTTTGGAAGGAGAAACAGACTCAATGCCATTTTTGTTGATTATAAAATGGTAAAGATGCCTGATAGCACTTCATAATGTTGATCATAAGACGGTGAAATTGGCAAATTTGTGGTGGTCTGCATAACGGAAGTGTTGGAAGGTATTTTCCTTTAAAAGGGCCTTATACTGTTTCGTGTGCTTTCTATACGTTTCTAAATGAAATGGACATCACTAACTTGAAAAAGAAGATTAAAAAATTACAGTATGGGATTCACCTGTAGATTTGTGTATGTCATGCTTGTTGTTATAGACTGCCAATCCCCCTCTGTTTTGGTGCTTGACTGCTTGTAGAGATAACATTGAAACTGGAACATCATTTTAGAGTTACAAAACTTCTATGGGGGTAAAACTGACTGATGTTCCTTCTAGAATTAATCAATTTGGAGTCCTTGAACTTGGATTCATGCAAGGTTGGAGATGAAGGTCTCTTACATCTTAAAGGTGAGCTATTTTTTTCACCAGTCTTCAGGCTATTACAGCATTTATTTAAGTGCCATGCTGTTAATTCTCTCCCTTTTCAGTTTTCACAAGGTTGTTTGATCTCATAATGAGATTGTATCTGATAAGTAGAGATTTGTAAGTGCTTATCCCTTGTGATTGCCTCCACATTGGTCCAGAATTATTATCAAGGATACAGTTGTCGACCACACTTTGTTACAAAAACTCTTCCCTAGTTCCCTTAATTACTAAGCTGTTATGTTAGCTTGTACTGTTAATGACTTCGCTTTCTATTGTACTTGCAGCTATTTTAGAGCATTATTTGATTGTAATCATGGGTATATTTTGCTATTCTATGCTTATGACGATATGCCCTTATATAGGCCTTGTGCTGTTGAAAAGCTTGGAGCTTTCTGACACTGAAGTTGGAAGCAACGGACTCCGGCATCTATCTGGTTTCTCTTGACTTCTGAAATTAATCTTTTTAGTTCTCTTTTTTTTAGCAGTAAAGTGCAATGCCATTTGTATTGGAATAGTGCAAGGATTTCCTTCATTAACACCAGCCTACTAATGGATTATACAAGGTTGCTATGTGGAAAGTCTCTCTGACAAGAGACAACATGATTTATGTTAGCTTTATGTGCATCTTGTAATCATTTTATCATGCATTTTCATAATCTGCTTACTGTATTATAACAAGCAGTACGCCAACTACTGACTAATATGATGTTTTCATTCACTGGATGTTTGCCATCATATTCTTGTTATGTCTCTGCTCTTCTTAAATATTGTTGTTATGTCTCTGCTCTTCTTAAATATTGTATCAAGCAACTTGTCAAGATGTGCTCTAGTAACAGTAAATGTTTTTATATTGTTTCCTCACTTTAGCCAATTCTAATGCTAAATTGTCACCAGGACGTGTTGTATCAGAAGTCCTCTGCAGTCGTTTTTTGTTATTCTCCAGATTTGCCTTTTATTGCACGGTCATTGGAAGGCATCTTGATTAGAAAGTTATTCCATTTTTGCAGGTCTTTGGAATTTGCAAAGCATCAATCTCTCGTTTACATTGGTCACAGACATTGGTATGAAGAAGATCTCTGCGTTGAATTCGCTGAAGTCAGTTAATCTTGACAATCGCCAGATAACTGATGTTGGCTTAGCAGCACTTACAAGTATGTGTCATATGCTAAAGTTGTGGTAATGCATAATCTTTTTCTGTACTGATTGCAGTAAAATAGTAATAGACGATAGTGGTGCTAATTGCGAGTTGTTGATTTCTTGGGTAAAAGTCAGGCAGTTATGATTTTTTTTATTGGCATGCTGTTGTGGTTTTATCTCATGTGACTTTGTCTGGCATCTGGTGAAATGCTATTAAATGTTCTCTTTTGTGCTCAATCTTTCATATCTGGCGAGGGTGGTGGTTGCCTAAGCTAAGATTTGTAATACAAGGTGTAGTTGATTTGGTGATTTTGTAAGGTTATATGTAAATTCTCCATAGTTATGCTGTGTGTTGTTACGAATCCTGGTTTCGCTATCACTTGATGTTTGTTTAAGTTTGATCCCTAGAGGTAATGCAGGTCTCACTGGGTTGACTCATCTTGACCTTTTTGGAGCTCGGATAACGGACTACGGCACAAGCTGCTTAAGATGTAAGAGCATACTTCAAATCAATTTCAACTAACGTTGGTTTGATTTTCAGCTAGTTTAGAATCTTCTGAAAGCATCTAGTTTCACTGTGTACCAGCCTTATTTGGAGAATCAGTTACATGAAACAAATTTGTCCTACATCGATGTCAATACAAAATGGATGATTAATGTAACATAAGCTTGCCATTTTTTTGTCAGCATCTGTCTGTCTGCTGTACCTTGGTTGTTGAGGTTATATTAGATACTAGTTAGAGAACCGTACGTTGCAATGGAGTCATAAAAATGGTGAGACGGAACTTACTGCATGGCTAACTTCACACATTAAACATTGGAGAGCAAGCGACAGAGAGAAGGGTGGTCAGAATGCGTGAGGAGATGGGGAAAGTGGAGAGGGTGGTCAGTTGTATCCTGAGAGAGAGAGGAGAGATGAATGGTTCAGATCAAATCAGTGGTTGTAAAGAGGGAAGAGGAGAACGCACCGACGACCACCAACCCTTCGTTATATAATAGTAGAGATATATGGTCTGTTTGGCAACGGCTGCGGCTTATGGTTTTTGGCTGTTTACGGTACAGATTACGGGGAGAGATACTTGCGATTTTGAATGGTACATATGTTGGGTTTTTAACGTGTACATCGTTTAACTTGTAGACCTCGTCTTGAGAAAATACTATATTTGAAAGTTAGATACTATAGCAAAAGCCAAAAGCCGTCAGCTTCGGAGGAAAAGAACAGGGCCATAGAGTCAGTACAGAGTTTGCTTCTTCTGGACCTTGTCTAAGTAGGCAAATTTCTAGATGCGGTTCTTTTAAGCGTCACAGTATCCAATTCTAAGACCAGTTTGCAGGAACATCATTTGCAAGTTGGTGTAACTTTCTGTGTTATGCCATATCACCTGACATGGTTTATGCTATTTCAGATTTTAAGAATCTTCAGTCTCTCGAAGTCTGCGGTGGGTTAATTACTGACGCTGGAGTGAAGAATATCAAGGATCTGAAAGCTCTGACGCTCCTCAATCTTTCTCAAAATGTTAACCTGACAGACAAAACCCTGGATCTGATTTCTGGTATTCTTCTTCTCTGTTAAAATGGTTTAGTTTGTACGTTCCATGCGTGTGCTTGCCTGTGCTCTTATCTCATGGTTATCCGGTGTACAGGATTGACTGCTTTAGTTTCACTGAATGTCTCCAACTCTCGCGTATCAAATGCCGGTCTGCGCCACCTGAAGGCGCTGCAGAACCTGCGCTCACTGTCACTCGATTCCTGCAGGGTGACAGTAAACGAGATAAAGAAGCTCCAGGCGACGGCGCTTCCCAATCTAATAAGCGTCCGGCCTGAGTAGCTTGGCAGTCATGACCTGTAAATAATTATCCAGCTGAAGCAGGCTATCATGTAGATATCTTGCAAGAACCTGGAGTGAAGACACAAGTTACATTAGCGTGTACATAGGTGTTGTCACTAACGTTTAATGGAAGCCCCGTCGTTTTGAAGTACCGAAAAAATAATACTACTAGTGGTGTCTCATTTGTTCAGTACGTGCACCCTCCAAGGCGCGACGGGAAGGAACAAAATTGTAAATATCGCGCTTCCTCGCCGCAAGGGATGCTTTGTGTACCTCACTTTTTATATGTACGTGATAAGAGTGTTATTTTTTGTTGTGTTTTTTGGATTTTTGCTGAAATTTTTGAATTTTGGCTGTTTGTGATAGAGATTATGGAGAGAGATACTCGTTTGTAATTTTAGTTGATACAGGCGTTAGATTTTTAACGTGTACTATAATTAATTTGTAGATTTTATTTTAAGAAAATACTAAATTTAAAAGTTAGGTATTATAACAAAAAGTTAAAAACTGCTTTTAAAAGCTGTAAAGAACAGGCTGAGGTGTCGTCCAGAGTGGCGTTTTCATAAACACCATTTTTTTAAAAACCGACGGCAGAGCTGCCATTGATAAGCACTACATTTTTAAAACCAAGGGCACAAGAACAGAATACAACACCGACTCCTAGGTGCGGCTCAGTCTTGGGGCACACACTTAGTGCGTCTTGGGTGCCCCAAGACCGCCACGTGTCCTTCAAAATGCAAAAAAATTCCGAAAAATTCAAAAAAAAAATACTTACAAAATCCGAAAATTTGTAAAAAGTACTTTTTTAAGTATAAAAAGTATTTTTTGTACAAATTTACAAATGTTATACTTAAAAAAGTACTTTTTACAAAATCCAAAAAATTTACAAAATCCGAAATAGTTTGTACAAAAAATACTTTTTATACTTAAAAAGTACTTTTTACAAATTTTCAGATTTTGTAAGTATTTTTTTTAAAATTTTCGGAATTTTTTTGCATTTTGGGAGACACGTGGCGGTCTTGGGGCACCCAAGACGCACTAAGTGTTGTGCCCCAAGACTGAGCCGCACCCCCGACTCCTGGAGCGGAAACATGAACATCATTTTTTTCTGAGATGATTTTTGCTTGCCCTCGTCGTCGTCAGTCATCTCCAGGCTGACTGTAGGCTGAGTTCAAAATGGTTACCACTTAGAACGTGGCGACTTTCGGAAGATAAAAGCCATTTGAAATATATCGATTTCTTAATTTTAGTTTTTTTGCTTTTTTACCCTTTTTAGTTTTAATGTTTTCTTCTTATTTGTTTGCATTGTTTAAAAAGATACGATAGTGCTTTTAAAATTTTAATATCTTTATTTATTTTTTCTATTTTTGATTTAGAAAAATTAACCGTCGCTACAGAGTTATTACAGTCGAAAGCCTATAATAAAAACCAAAAACCATGGCTTTTAGGTGGATTGGAGCACTGCGATAGATTGATCTCCGCAACTTTGGTAGGAGCTCCAGCAAAAGTAAACCGTGCAACTTTTGGAGCAGATTAAACGTTTAAATTGCAGTCAACCAACTACTTTAGCACACTAATCATCGTTGTAAATTTCGAGCGTGGCCGACCCAAACGTGCCCATCTTAGGCAGTGGCCACCACGGTGTAACAAGGCTTCACTCGCGCTGGAATGGATCACTCGGAACGGTATATCGCTCCTCCTCCGGCCACAGTGACACGAGGCAGCAGTAGATCTCGATCTATGCAGAATTTTTTTACAGATAATCTATTTTTTATTTAAAAATACAGAAATATACTCATGAATTTTTTTTTATAAAAATAGGCTCCAGTAGCCTAATGGTTGAGCGACTGGACAAAATTTAGTGTACAAAATTTAGTATAGAAATTTAGAAGAACAAAATTTAGTGCAGTACTCTGGAGGCTCCACGTGGGTATGTCCTCCTCCACCTAACCCGGACGAGGCTGGAGGATCTGCCTGGCGACGGCTTCCTACACCGCCAGGCCAGCTGTTCTCGCGTCCTCCGTACATCCCTGGTTTACCCACACAGGGGGTGTACCCGACATATGCCCCTTTTCCAGGCACGATGACCTTCGCTGAGGGTACGTATCGTACGATCTCCGTTTTATGGTAATATTTTATATCTGAAACTAACCATATTACTTTCGTAGGTCATTTCGAGTCTGAGTCTTAACACGGCCCCACCGCGAGCCCGGAGGATGTGGACCAAGATTCTCGAGTGGGTCAAGCGGCTGCCGTCTGCGTCTACACCTCACGGGGAAGACACAGAGGTTCTCTCCGACAGTGCCCTCCCCGGTGCACCGGAGGGCACACATCCAGAAGTCAGTGTTTTTTCAGAAAGGCCCCCGACACTTCCGAAATAGCGTAAAAGTCCTCAGTTTTTAAAAACAAGCCCCTGCCACTTGAGCAAATTTACGAAAAGACTCTCTACTTTCCAAAAATTACGTATGAACCCTTAAAATTTTCAAGCAAGCCCTTCTTTTGCTTGATAGCGCTCTGCGATTTTTCAGAAATTATGTATGGGTCCTTGTTTTTTTAGCAGAAAAGGCCTTTGACTTTTCTAGAATTACATATGAATCCTTACTTTTTATAAAAAAAATGCTTCTCACGAATTATCGGTTTTTTTACTTTGGTTCACAGGGTAGCGCAGCTTACGCTACCGCTGCTAGTTTTCAAAAGGTAGGAGGCATTCGCCGTTGTAACGAACCTGCTAAGTTTACCATTTCCAGTTTCCATCGCGGCAAACGCGGTAGCTTTCTGCGGCTGATCGAGCTGAACTGCCGAACTGACAGCAGAGTCAAGACACGCAATACCCCCAAGCGGATGGTGAGTGAGCTGAAATATAATAACTTTCACCGAGAAGGCGAGGAGCGCTCACGAGAGAATTCCTACCTAGGATCCCATGGGGAAGAGCGGCCGCGTCGCCGTGCCGCTCGTCGCCTTGGGCCTGCTCGCCGCCGTCGCGCTACCCTGCGCTCTCTCCGGCGGCGACAGAACCAGCATCAACAAGAGGGTAACTAACACGCGCGCGTATTACCGTGGACCGATTCCGCGGCGATGAATTGTTCAGTAGTACGGCGTCGCATCACGTAAGTTTGGTGTGTGCGTAGGTCATCGGAGGCGCGATCGAGGAAGGCCTGGCTCGGTCTCGGGCGGCCATCCGCCGGGCGGCTCGCGCGGCGCCGACGGACGAGGGCGCCCGCCGGAGCTCCGAGGACGTCGGCGACGCTTTTGTGCCGCGCGGCGCCATCTACCGCAACGCGCGGGCCTTCCACAGGTAGGCACGCGCGTTCAATCACAAGCTAGCAACGTCGCTACGAGCTCAGTTGTCGTCAGTACGTACCATATGTAGAAAAGGCGAGCATTTGATGGGATCGAGCCGGCTCTGATTAATATCTAGCTAAAACGAAGAAAATGGAAGATATATCTTCAGCTTTAAGCGCTTGTTTTGCGATGGATTGATCAGGAGCTACCTGGAGATGGAGAGGAAGTTCAAGATATGGACGTACAGGGAGGGCGAGCCGCCGCTGGCGCACATCGGCCCGGGCGCGGACATCTACTCCATCGAGGGGCAGTTCATGTACGAGATGGAGGATCCCCGGAACCGCTTCGCCGCCCGCCGCCCCGACGAGGCCCACGCCTTCCTGCTCCCCATCAGCGTCTGCAACGCCGTCCGGTACGTCTACCGGCTCAACGCCACCGCCAAGCTCGCGCCGCTGCGCCGCCTGGTCACCGACTACGTCGACGTCGTCGCCGACAGGTACCCGTACTGGAACCGGTCCCGCGGCGCCGACCACGTCATCGTGTCGTGCCATGACTGGGCGCCGCTGGTCTCCAGGGCGAACCGGCAGCTCTACGCCAACGCGATCCGGGTGCTGTGCAACGCCAACACCTCGGAGGGATTCAGGCCCCGGAAAGACGCGACGCTGCCGGAGGTGAACCTCGCCGACGGCCTCCTCCGCCTCCCGACGTTCGGCCTGCTGCCCGAGAACCGGACAGCCCTCGCCTTCTTCGCCGGCGGCATACATGGCCACATACGCAGGGCCCTCCTGCAGCACTGGCTCGGCAGGGACCCGGACATGCACGTCCACGAGTACCTCCCCGCCGGCCAGGACTACCACGCGTTCATGGCCAGGGCCCGCTTCTGCCTCTGCCCGAGCGGCTTCGAGGTGGCGAGCCCGAGGGTCGTCGAGTCCGTCTTCGCCGGCTGCGTGCCGGTGATCATCTCGGAGGGGTACCCGCCGCCGTTCAGCGACGTGCTGGACTGGAGCAAGATGTCGGTCACCGTGCCGGCGGCGAGGATACCGGAGCTGAAGGCCATCCTGAGGGGGATATCCGAGCGGAGGTACCGGGTGCTGCGCGCCAGGGTGCTACAGGCGCAGCGACACTTCGTGCTCCACCGGCCGGCGCGGCGGTTCGACATGATTCACATGGTGCTGCACTCCATCTGGCTCAGAAGGCTCAACGTTCGGCTCCCCTACTGATGCAGGCTATGTCTATGCGTGCGTGCGTGCGTGTAAATGTGTCGTCATGTGTGTTTTGTAGAAATCACCTTGATGGCAGTAGATTTTAGTTACTATTGCACGATCGAATTGAATAACATACGGTTAGCCATAAAGTTTTACCGCGTAGGTATTGTAATATAAAGTGTCATATAAATCCTTCTTCGTACACAGTTAATCTCGCCATTAGGATGTAGCCTCCTCCGTATTCCTTCCTCTTTTTTTTTTGGAACCAAAGCCGCCTCCGTTTTCTCGCCGCGCTATACCGGCAGCAACCTGAACTTGAGAGCGATTTAATGATCAACTGGAAGGGTAAAATACCCTGAGCGCGAGATTTATGGAAAATATATTGGTGGCTTCTTCTTAATTTGTTCATTGTCCCTCTACACTCCACCCTCATTCTTACATCTTTTTTTCTAATAAAATGAATTTGAGGA
Source organism: Bonia amplexicaulis (assembly GCA_036346245.1). Taxonomy (NCBI): domain Eukaryota; kingdom Viridiplantae; phylum Streptophyta; class Magnoliopsida; order Poales; family Poaceae; genus Bonia; species Bonia amplexicaulis. The sequence continues at coordinate 6,245,667 of CM070740.1, forward strand.
TCGTGAAAATAATATTTCAAACATGATGCATATCATATATAAGTAATAACTATTAGTTTCCTTTTTATCTTTTTGGTGACGTGGATCCCAAGTGCAGACTAACTAGTTGTATATTAAACAAGCAGATTACTTCTGAATCGCGTGGTACCGAGTACTGACAGTACGTAGCTCGATTGTATAAACAAAGACACAAGCTGTTATATGGTAGGAATGATTCTAGTATTTCAAGATAACCATGACAATAATCTCTACAGCTCTACAATCCTTGCAGTGTATTTGTGACATTTCTTCTAGCGCATTTCCCATTGGTGCTCATAAATTAATTAGATATAATGTTTCTTTAACCAATTCACCATGTCCAATTTTCGATATTACTCATTCATTTATTCAACCCAAATGCTAGTAGCTTGCTAACAAGTATATCAACAACCAACCTGAAATGTCCAAGGAACAGAAGTCACAGAACACAAACATGAGGATATAACTGAAACACGGCAGACAGTTAACGAGGTTCAATGTCACAGGTTCATTTAACATCAGTGGAGGAGGATCCGTCAACTGTGAGCCCTTCGGCTAGAACGAAAGGTGTTATTGAGAGCTGATACATAGTTGAGCAACTTTGATCAGCAGGACAATATTTACAAAAAAAAAATCGTGTCTGCGGAGCTTTAGTGGTTGTTGTTTTCGTTCTCCAGGTCCTGCACATGACCAAAAACATCACAAACAGATAGTACATATCGACATTGGAGCCATTTACTTTGTATATAATCTGAATCTTATGCAAATGATTTATGCAAACTAAATTACGCAACTGAAGCAACTAAATTCATATAGGACGAGTTTAGCATACGTACATCAAATAGAGACAGAGTAACCAAGGGCAACAGAAGGCTACTTGAGCGTGTCAAAAGATTCTACTGGAGCAGCATCTGTTGAAGAGAACACTTTGTACAGTTCAGCCAGCAGGAGAATACCCCCAAGAAACCTGACGTAGCTGGCTGGCGAATATCGCTTTCTCGTCTTTGTAATGCCCTCAAGAACTCCTCTGAGCTTAGGTTCCCATCACGGTTTGCATCAAACACATGGAAAATGACGTCCACCACTTTATCAGTCAAGTCCACCCCACAAACCTATAAAGGAAGATTAGGAATTCAATCAGAAAACAGAACTAATAACCAAGTGCGTAACTAGAGCATGCCAGCTATCAGATAAACTGCCCAGCAACAAGCCAGTGATTCTCCTAAGAAAGCTTAAGAGAAAGGCTTCCATTGAAATTAGCTAACTCAGACTACATCTGATATCAAAAGGATATAAGCACAGTTATGAAAGACCATACATGAGTTGCTGCATGTTTTAAATCCTGCTTTGTCAACAAACCATTTACTTTGCCATAACTGAAGATAGCCATTGCAAACGGTTCCAATCTTCGCCGAAGATCAGCAAAAGCCTTAAACTCCTGAAATTCCAAATGATAATAATGATTAAAAAAACATGGTGGACCCAAGAAGTACAATAGGAATATCTGGATAGCAAACTGCCAAACCTCATAGGTAATGCGCAATTCTTTGAGATCAGGATTGTCATCCAAATCATCAACTCTGTCAAGTAGCTTGTTTATGTGATTCATATCAGCAGAAGCAACCATAGATAATGCAAAGTCCTTCACAGATATTGTCTTAGATGATTTGATATCATAGTGACTGAACTCCAAGCGAACAATCTGCAGATAATTGAATAAAAATAATGAGATAACTAGTGATGACAGACCAGACCAGAGATAATAAGAAGGGAAAGAGGGTCTGTAATCCATTAATTTAGGCTTTTGATGCAGAGAAAAAAATTCGTCCTTTCACTCAATCCTCTAACAAGGTTCATTAATCTCAATTTTATGTGTCTGTTGGGGGAGCCTGTCTTAGGTTCTCCAGAAATCCCCAGAAGCTGCTTCAAAAGGTAGAATAAAATTACAATACATCACTAATTACACTAATGCAAAATTAAATTGAGCAGGCTTCGAACTTTGACCTTGACAAAGTTTTATTCTTCCAAGACAACACGTTACACAATACAAAAACAAGGAAATTCAGCACAAGTTGTGTTTGCATTAAGGATGTGTAATGCAGTGGTGTCAGTTTCTCCTTTTTTTTTCTCTACATTTTGGAATCTGCATTCCTTCCCCGATACGAATAAATTGCTCCAATTTGTCTATACTTTGCTACTTTTAAATAACTTTATAAAATTAGATAACCTCTATACATATTAGTCAGCAAATTTATAAATATAACGTCCTTACGTTTATCAATATTCTTCCTAGACACAACAATGTAGCTAGAAACTTTTTTTTGGCTTGTACAGTGTTCATAATATGGATGTTTGGATGCCTCTGCAAATTATTCATGAGCGGCACACAAACTGGATCACTTTGTTAAGGATATTTAGGTCGTTTTCTATTGTCTAGGGTTTGAGTTCTTATGTGTCTCTTGTACTATATATATGCCTTATGGGCTATTGCAATACAACAACTTCTTTCATATTAACATGGTATCAGAGCCTAAGTTTTGAACTTAGCCTTAGCTCCGGCCGCCGCCGGTCACCGTCGGCCGCCGCCACCGTCACCGGGAGGAGTGTGCTCCACTCCCGAGGGAGGCCACCTCTTCCAGCCACCGCTCGACTCCACCGCGCCGCCGCCCAGACGCGCACACGCTGGCGCCAGGCCATCCCGCCTCCACCTCGATGCCGCTCCATTCCGGCGCAGATCTGGGCTCCTCGCGTCAGATCCAGGCACCTCCGGCTCTCCCCCGCCAGATCCGGCGCTCACGTCCTCAGATCCGGCGCGGCAAGCCCAGATCCAGTGTCACCGCGCCGCCCCAGCCTGGATTTGGCATCGATGTGGGCGGGGTCGTCTCCGCCGCCGCAAGGCCACCCCGGATCCGGCCTCCGCCACATCAGATCTGGCCGTCGCCGCCTTGGATTCAGCCACCGCCGCCAGGAGCTGCGCCAACCCGTCCCGGATCCTCGCCGCCGCCACCCACCAACGACTCACCACGCCCGCCTCCGCCAGATCCGGCTCCCTCCGCGCCGGATCCTTTGCCTTCCGCCATCACCTCGTCGCCCTGCTTGGATCCGGTGGCCGTGCCCGTCTCTGCATCGACGCCGCTCCATCCGGCACAGATCAAGACTCCCCGTCGTTGGATCTGGTCCTCTTCGGCCACCTCCCGGCCGCTTGCGCACGCCTCCGGCCCCGCCTCGTCGCCGAGCTGCCTCCAAGTTGTCGGCCTCTTGAGTTCCACCTCGCCGGCCCCATGCTCTCTTTGCCGGCTCGGTCGCCTCCTCCGTCGGGACGCCGCCAGCACCGCCATCGACGAGGGCGCTGCCTGGCTCCTGGCGCGTCTGCGCCGAGCCGCCTCCAAGTTGCTGGTCTCTCTGGCTCCCTACGGCGAGCGAGAGTAAATGGGTTGGATCCGGTGATTGCTTAGTGGATTCCTGAGCAATCAGGTCTATCTCATAAGTGTTTTCCTTTTGAGTCTTTTCTTTAGTCTTCCATTGCGTCCATCTAAATCCGCAGTATTTATCTTTGAGTTTGTCAAAGCCGTGCGAGTTCACAAAATCCTAGTCAACCAACCGATTGCTTTGCTAGCTACAGTTCATCCTCTCGGATGAGTGTGGTCATTTCCTTCCTTTCGCATAGCCGCAGCCGCCGCTCTTCTCTTTGAGCCGCTGCAAATCGTAGAAGTCTTTATGATGCCGCAGCTTTTCTTTGAGCCGCCGCCCCAAGTTTCTAAGACCGCCGCGCTTCTTCTGCATCGCGCCTCTATTGTGCTTCTTGTGCACTGCGCCGCCACCGTCTCGGGCTTCGATCTGTGCCGCTATACTTCTATCTCTCTCTTCGGCTTGATTTGATAGCTCTCTACTTGTGTCACCTTCCACATCCTCTTCATCGTGTTACCGCGGTCGACTTTGTTTCCGCTTACCTCTACCTTCTCGGCCTCTGCACTTTGTGCTTTATGGGCTGCTGCAAGATTCCGGATGGGAGGCGATCTTTCCGGCACAATTTTCTAAGAGTTGCACGTTTTGACGACATCTTTAAGATTCGGACTTTGGTTTTTCCCTATTTTAGTGTTAACTCTTTTCAAATGTAATGTTATTGCATACGCCTTACATTTAAGAGAGGGTGTTAAGGGTATTTAGATCATTTTCTATTGTCTAGGGTTTGGATCCTTATGTGTTTTTTGTACTATAGATATGCCCTATGAGCTATTGCAATACAACAAACTTCCTTCATATTAACACACTTGATCCACAACAGGGGCTTATTTAGAATGTTGCATCAACAACAAGATGATATTCAATTGCTTCAACAACACAAAACAAAGGATGAAAAGAAATAAATCACCTCATCATGCAATTGCTTCAAAAAATTAGAGAACTTATCATAGTGCAGATGTTCGTTCCCATCCTTCCCAAAGAAGTACTCAACCAGTCCACCATTTTCCACTGACTGACCAACCTTAAGTCCAATACGTAACCCATCTCTGTGGGCAGCTCCTTGCCTATTATAGGACCGCATCAATGTCATTACTTTCTTAAACTCTTCTTTGTCTATTTCCCTGAGAATAATAAATAGCAGATGAGAATAAAGAAATAAAAGAGAAAAATCTTGCCAAATTTGGTCCATACCCTTCTTTACCATCAACTAACAAGTGAGATGATTGAACATGCTCATAAAAGCAGGTCTTTTCTGCAATGCAAATTTAACTGCACACGAATTGTCACATGTAAACAACAATAGAGCACAAACAATACAAATATTTAAATGGATCCTTGTGTAAAGCCTATACAAAAAGGGAAACGGCTTCAGAAAATAATGAAATTTAAGATGAAAAAAATGCAGAAACCAAACAACTAGGGGTTTCAAATATTTCTTTTATCTATCAGATTCTGTTCCCAATGGACTCTCAAGCCCGCAATAACATTTATTAGATGAGATACTTGCTCTGTACAGGCCTGCATTGGCTTAACTATCCGCTAGCGCCAAATGCCATTAATTAATTCGCAAGACACTTGAACTCAAGGTATAGTCTATGTTGTGAAGAAAAAGGAAATTAAGCCATAACCACGAAATATTTACTCATGAATTAAACGAGCTGGATTTCTTACTCAGAATGGATAATAGGTTTGCTCTACACATGTAATTTATGGTTAGCATTTGGGTGCAGTATTTTTTTAGTTCTCATGTGCTATGTTCTTCTAGCATGACACAGGCTTAATTTGGAGAGGTTCCTAGAAATCAAGTGCTTGTTTAGAATCCCTGCTAAAAACATGGAGGCGATTGTTTGCCAATGGAGCATATTGGAAGTCATATACACCAAACATAAGCAAGTCCAATCAAGAGAAAACAAAATGTGGGAATACTTTTTTCTCACATGTCATTAGCTATCAAAGAATATACAGACCTCCATCATGATTAATCTGACATCAGTACCCAAATAACGATATAAACCAATAAAATATATTTCGAGCTAAAATTTGTAAGTGAATGTTTGCGATAGTGAAAATGGTCAAGACACTTCTTAATTAACAAATAGGTAGAGAACAGATGCATATCAATCTCAGGAGTATGGCGTTATGATTAAAATCGGGTCCATTAGCTGGAAGATAGCTTACCCATTGTGGTCAAGGTCAAACATCTTGAAAGCTACACTGAAGCTCGATTCAGGAATGCTAAGCAATGTCACAAAGAAGATGTACCTGTACAGGGCAACATGAGCAGTTTCAACAAATGAATTGAGTTTCTTCCAGTTATAATAATGAAACCACACGAGTAATGTAGAAAGGCATGCAAATGCTAATACCATAGTGACACCTGCTGAACTAGATGTATCATCTCTAAGCATGCATGCTGGTTAGTTGAGAGGATGTTATAACAGCAATTATATATCCGTATGGCGACTTTCTTAAGTATTTACATTCCATTGCATGACAATAATTAGAAAAATGCAAAGAACCCCTATATGATACCGGAGATCAGATACCACGGCAATTGGCAAACAGGTTAGGCATTTCGGCTGAAATCACAAACCACTTACTCGGCAAAGGAGATGAGCCCATCGCCGTTGGTGTCGAATAGCATGAAAAATTCAGAAGGGGCACAGTGTAGCTCGCCGGGGTTGCGCTCCCCCCTGAGTCTCCCTTCCCTGACAACTTTCGATTCGGATGGAGGGAAAACGGGAACAACCGCCCTCATCAAGTCGGTAGGCAGCATGTACACTTCGCCCTCCGGGTTCCGGACGGACGCGAAGTACTCAAATATCTAGCAGAAAGAACTCCACAAGCCCACGATTAGAATGGCAACAATTTATCAAACCACACAGCACAAAGTTATATACCGAATGCAACGTGCCATAGTTTACCTTCTCAGGAGGGCTGCGCGTCCGAATCCTCTTCTCGTAGTTGAAAAACACCCTTCTGCGATACGAATCTACATTGCAAGGATCGAAAAGAGCCGTGGGTAAATCATCGCGCCGTTTGTGAGAATCGGTAACATGAGCATGGATACAGCGAATGGCTAGAAACGTTCGCCCGCTGATCCAAGAGCTCCAATGATGGAGTCGCTGATCCAAATTCCATACAAGAAATGATTCCTCCCTCTCAGAAAATTCCAGACCGAAACTAGACGCACGGGGGCGCTCGAATCCATCACGTTATAAAACCCTTCCAAAATAGCATGTGTGGATATAGCTCCACGGCAGTCCGCACTCACCTCCGAACAGGAACTTGCGCCTCTCCTCGAGCTCCTCGGCCGCGCCGACATCCCCGAAGGCCGCCTCCGCCACGGAGAAATTTCCCTGGCCGCCGGCGGCGTCCGCCACCTGGCCAGAGTCCGCGAGCGGCTGCGACGTCGGGAAAAGCAGCCAGATCCCCAGCCCTGACCCGGCAGCCACCGCGGCGGCCGCTGCCGCGCCCTCGGCCGCCCTCGCGCCGCGGCGGGGCGCCGCGCCCTCGGCGGCCGCGGAGAAGGCGCGGGGGCATCCGAGCCGTCCGATGCCGGATCGGAGGAGGGGCGCGCGGGCCAACGCGGCCATGGCGGTCAGATTAATGGATTCGGAACGAAGCGGCGATGCTGTGGCGCGCGGTCGAGGTGCCCAAAATGAGAGGGAAGGAATCGGCGATTCAAGCTCTCCCTCTGTCGGGCTTTTATGGTCGAAAGGCAAGGACGTGCCCGGTTTTGTAGTGCGATGGCCTACAACCATACACGCGACAAAATGCTATTTTCAATGGTATATGCGACAAAAAATAAAAAAACTGTCTTGGATAACGCGGGTGTGGTTCTGCTGCTCCTGTAGATTCGAGAGTCTGTTTTTCAGATCTGCCGTACGACATGTCGATTTTTCACGGTGATAGTTCTAATAATCAACGGCGAGAAGCTTTTTTTTTTTGGGTAATGTTTAGTTTCTCTTTAGGTTATTCGTGTTCATCGAGGAACTCAACCTACAAAACAATGCGAGGAAGCCGAAAAGAATCGTTAGTTCTCTGTACACCGACAAAAAGAAGCGGTAAGGGAGTCATTGCCTGCAGAATCTTTGAGCAGGGGGTTACCGATATAGCAATCTGGCATTGTCATGGAGCTCCAGGCCTGTGCCTGTGTGTAAGCTGACCTTTGTTGCAAGACAAGCATCCAGCAATCCAGTAGCTTTTTATCTACCATCAGCCAGGCACCGAGGCGTTTGGGGGGGCCTCTTAGCCGAAGGTCAACTGCCACCTGAACGTAGATTACTCGGCCACGAGCCGCGAAATGGCAAAAGAGAGACCGCGTGCCCATGAATACGTCCGGCGGCCCATATGCTAATTCAGGTGAATTCGTGGGCTCCGAACACTGCATGCGCAGCTGCGCTTGGGGCTTGCGCCTGCGCGCGCGGAACGCCCGGCCAGGGAAATTGCGCGGGATCCTGACATCCTGTGATGTCACCTTTCGGTTATTTATGACCCGTTTATTTCGGTGTGATCTTTTGGTTTTTAATTTATTTTTACTATTTTTAAATTTTGTCTTTTTTTAATTTTTTGTGATTCTTTTTTTATTAGTTTGTATTATCCATAATGAACTAATCTATTTTTTAGATTTTTTTCAATTTAGTTATATCAAATAAGTCATCATAAACTATAGTATAATTTTAACTAGCTATAGTATAATTTAAACTATAAATCAGCTTATTTCAGTCCAATCAAACGACTCTTTAGTTGGGGTCTTGGCCGCATGTGCTGGCTTGCTTTCCTTGTCGGACTAGCAAAAAAAAAAGGACTCTAGTCTGACCACCACGAGTCTGCGTATCAGGAGAATGAATGAATGATCCATGTTCTCTGGCTCTTTATATACGGCGGGCTGTGCCACACGATGTATTTTCTTCTCGTAGCTACTGCGTAGGTGCACTTGGCTGACCATAGCTATACTATAGCTACTACGCAAACATCGCTCGTCGTCCCGACGTCGTCCACGGCTTTGTCTGCGACTACGATGACGACCTCTGCACCCGCATTCGCGCCCAGGGCAGCAACACCTTGCGCTGCCCCGGCGTGGCCTTCCGCTTCAGCGCCGCCATCGACTGCACACCCGGCGAGGACCGCACGCCGCCGGTGACGATCGACTTCGTCAAGAACGAGCCGGACGGCGCCAGCAGCAGCAGCGCACCGCCCACCCTGATGGCTGGGAGCCAGGGTTCACACGCGACAGCGGCGACTTCATCCTGATCAACAGGATGCGGGATGTCGAGGCGATGGTCGCGGCCGCGGGGTTCCCCCCAGAGTGCGCGCCCGTCGTGGAGGACTTCTGCTTATGGTCCGCCGCCAAGGCCACGAACTCGCTCTTTAGGGGCGTGGCGATCACGGTGGAGAAGGCGTCGCCAGGGAGCCATACCGACGACGACCGTTCCGACGACGAGGAGGACGGCGAGGTCGGAGAAGAATGCCCGATCTGCTTCAAGGAGTTCTTGGTTGGCAGCGTGGCGGCCGTGCAGCTGTCGTGCTCGCATGCTTTCCATCGAACATACCTGGATAATTGGGTGTCAAAGAAACGCACGTGTCCGTACTGCCGCTCGCCGGTGCCACAAGGAGTCGAGATCCTCCTGTACGAGGACTACCCGGAGCTCGAGGAAGACGATAATTCCAGCGAGCACTCCCCGCTCCATGGTGCCAGCTGACGACGAGACCTGGACTCCAGAGCTTCGAGTTCGAGTCGTACTTGCAGAATAGCGGCGTAGCATAGTTCGACGCGTTGTTTGACTTAGTTTGACGCATACTTGTACGTTGAAATATTGTACTTTGATTGTGCATAGATTGTATTTTCTTTGTATTTTGGTCGTGGCGTCTTTCTATATTACAATTTGATTACTGTATGCACACAGTGGCGGAGCTAGGATTTTTCAGAGCCTCGGACCCAAAACTAAGAGAGTTATAAATCTATAACTAACAGCAAATACTATCACGGCGCAGAGGAGGCGTGGGGGCGGCGTTGCGGGGGAGAGGATGCGGTGGCCGGTGGGGGCGGCGTCGCGGCGGATAGGAGCTGATCCGGTGAGGGGCGACGTCGCGGCGGAGAGGAGGCGGGTGCGGTGCAGCGATGGAGAGGAGGCGGGGGCGCGGCAGAGAGGATGCAGGGGGCGGCGTTGCGGACTTGCAGGGAGAGGAGGGCAGGAGGCGGTGTCGCGATGGGGGACTGGCCGGCTAGGGCAGCGGAGTCGCGGAGAGGCGGTTGGAGTCTGGGGAGGTTGGGAGACGACGGGAGGCGCCGAGGCGAGCGATTGGCGAAGGCGGCTAGGGTTAGGGTAGGCGGCCATAAGGCCGTTGCGACGCTACCTCTCCATACTTCGCTTCCATTGGGCCGCTGCGCTCTGCCTCTGCTGAATTTGATCCGGTTGATTGGGCCGATGTCGCTCCGGCTCCACTGACCCGCTTCGCTGGGCCGGCTGGATAACTTTGGGCCCGCTAAGAAGACTCGGGCCTGACTACTGTATAATATTTTTTTTGCATATATTTACTAAAATTTTACACTACTATTCTCTCTGGGCCTCGGGCCGTTACCCAAACGGCCCGAGGCCCATCTTCACCCCTGTATGCACGTATATATGCTTGTGAATTGTGATGTCTTTTGTAGATACTTATACAGTGCTTAAAAGAGAGTATAGCCACATCAATAATCACCCATGTATAATTCATTTCCTCCAATGCAAAGCATCTTTTTGTATGTACATAGATGTTATATTATCTGTTAATTAGATATATACATAAGCATCCATTAAGCACCCGTGTTTACTTAAGTATTGATACTCGGCTACTGGGCGAAAAGGTCCAGGCTCCTGACGGTCGGGCGACAGGGGTTACTTTTGTAAAAAAAATTAAAACGCAGGTATAATTTTGTATTTCCGAATAAAAAAGGATTATTTAAAAAAATTCCCTTATAAAATACCATTGCAAAGAGACTAAGCTTATAAATGCCATCGCAAAAACAAAAACTCTAAAGAATGCCATCGTCGTTAGCTTTTCCATCCATTTGCTCCGTTAACAGCCATTTATGTGAGAGAGAAAATTTATATATGATACTTTTGCCCTTTGCATTCTGGAGAGAGCAGAGAATAGAGGGAGGAGGGGAACAGATGGTAAAGCAAGGGAGACGATGGCGATGCCGTCAATGGGAGAGGTGAGCGACACCTGTGACCAACAAAATGGGTTGCCACAACAATGGAAGACCATGGGAGGTGGCGGCGTAGGCGTCGACACACGGTGACGTCATGAACGGCGGTCGGGGCGGCGACCAGGCATATGCGGCAGTTGCAGCGGCGCTTCGGCAACGGCTAGCGGGGGGCAGCGCACGCATTGGCACATCGTGACCTCGTGAGTGCTCCAGTGCAATCGGCTCAGTTGGAGGATGGCCGGAGATGGCTAGCGATGGTGACCGGTGGTCATGAAGGGTAGGGCACCAGTGCTGGGCTTCCACGACAGTGCATTGCCCAAAATGATTTGAGGGAAAGGTAGAGGGGTGGAGAGGATGGTTGAGATGCGAGGAATCAAAGTTTGGCTCACCGGAGACGACGAATCGACCGCGTGGAGCGAATTCAGACGGTTTTGGGAAAAGTTCAATTCCTTGCGATTGCCTGCACGAAAATCAAGTTAACTTGGAGGATAGGTGCTTGGATGCTAGAATATGATGTGACCTAAAAAAACTTGAAAATTTCCTGGCAATGATTGTATACATCCTTGTTCGTCCCCTTTGACATCTGGTCGCCGCCATGCCATGCGCATTGCCGCTGGTGTTTTTGTCGCTGCACCACGTTCTAGGCTGAACCACCCGTGTCGTCACCTTCATCTTGGTCCCAGAAGTCTGTTCCATGCCTCTCCCGACCGCATCACCTGTCTCGCCATCGGAGAGAGAGAGAGTAGAGAGATTGAAGGAGGGATTGATCTTAATTTCATTTGGATGGGAGAATGACAGGTGGGACTAGACATTACAAAAGGTAAAAAGAAAGAAAGAAAAGAAGGAAGCATGTGGTTAAAATGGTCAATTCGCTCTAGCGCGGATGGAAAAAGTCTCGACAGTGGCATTTTGCAGATTTTCGGCCTTTGTGATGGTATGTTGCATCTCCTCTTCTTCATGATGGTATTTTCTAAGTTACGATTTTTATACGATGGCACTGGATAAATTATCTCTTAACATAATTAGAGAATGTTTCGAAACCTATAAATGATTATATTATTTTGTTTTAAATAGGTAAAAATGAGGGTCGATTTTCACGCCGACCTCCAACTAAAAAAACCCATAACACACAACTCAACCCTTACCCAATGATCCTATTGCAAATAAATAAAACCTAACCCAATCCTAAATTAAAAACATAACCCTTATATGAGCTCTTCTCGATCAGCTTTTTTGTGCTAATTGTAACTTAGACTTGTAGCAAATGCATATGCATACCCTTTGTTTGGTTCAATTGTTCGAAGTAGCAAAAACCAAATCCCTCCAAGGAGAAGAGCACCTGGCCTTGCCCAATTAATTCTTATTATTTAAGTTGACCCATACTATAGTTCTCTACCAAAATAATCATACGAGGCTACCCATCCATTAGGCTCTGTGTTGAATTAACCCAATCTTGAATGCCCATTTTAAGTAGAGGGTAAGGAGGCACTTCATCCCACCATGCATGACATGATCATCGCATTCACGAGAAAGGAATCAACTAAATAAAGGGAGGTCAAATAAATAAAAATGAACATTTGTTGTGGTCTGATTCAAATAAAGTTTGAAAAATACCAGGTCGACATGGGATTATGCAGTAAGGTTTACCATATCAACTAGCAGCCGTCATTTTTGAGGTGCTATTTGCAGTTAATCTTTTAGCGATACTAAGCTAAAATTTCCGATTAAAAATCGAGTGACCATTGTAGGGCCTCTTAAAAGTTTACGTCCTAGAGATCTTTTATTTGCATATGAAAACATGCATTAACTTCCATCTTGAGATAGCTATTGCAATACATATGATGATAAAATAGACATCTTATTTATCACGGGTTCATGTGATGTACCGTTACATAGATTATTGCTTTTTGAACGAGACAAGACACAACCATCGGATTGCGCTAATCCAACAGACACGTGTCTCCCCACCCATATAAATACTTTTCTTTTCGGACAATCGTCTTCTACCTCTCCACACACTCGTCTCGGCCGTTATGCTTCGTCCCGCCTTTCGCCCCTCCTCACCTCTCCACCAGCAATATCAAGACCAACTACCACCTCTGGTTCATAGGGCGCCACCGCCGCCCCACCGTACCGCCATGGCTCGTCTACGAGCTCTGCCGCCACCATAGTCACGACTATCCCGGCGAAACAGGATTTTCTTTTCCGTTCTTTTCTTATAGTTAGCGGGAGAAGTACAGCCCTAGCCAGGCCTGGGCCAGGTGACCACTTCGGCCACAAGCGAGGAGCTGTGTGCCAATCATCAGGCGGCTCCCCCCTCGGACGCCAGGCCGCCCAAAAGCGCAATTCCATCGCCCCCGACACGTCCGTGGGCAACGTTTGGCAGGCCGCGCCGAACTGAGCCCAGGCCCCCCGCATAAATCGCCCGCCGATCGCGAGCCGCACCGAAATCGCGTCTCGCCGTGGAGGGGAGTGGGAAAGGAGGTTGGGAGCTTAGACAAGTCTCGTCTCGTCACCACCACCGCCTCCTTCGCTGTCGTCTCGTAAGCCTCGCTCCCTGCGTGGGAGGGACACGGAGGCCTCCTTCCCCGCGTCATTTCCCCTCGCGGCTGTAGATCTCCGCGGCGGATCCGGGCGGCCCGCGCCCCGATTCGGAGTCCCCGAGGCAGGGAATGGCCGCGGACGGGGAGGTCAAGGAGCTCACGCTCGAGGAGTTCGAGGAGCAGCTCAGGGATGTTGGTGCCAGACTACAGTCGGCGCCCGACGACGCCGAAGGCCTGCTCAAGCTCCTCAGCGTAAGCCTTCTCTCATATGTGTTTACCTTGCTTGGTTTTCTCTGTTAGGGTTCCTTTTGTTGGATTTGTCCCTGCAGTTGTATGGTTTTGGGATTGTTGCTTGGTATTGGTGGAAAGAGGGGTGAGGCTCTGGGCTGTTGCCTCTTTGCGAGGATTGATTGGATTGGAGTTTAGATGATGGTTGCATTGGATTGGAGTTAGGCTTTTTAGGCTTATTTAGTCTCTGTGCTCTAGAATTCGTCCTATTTTTCGTTCTAGTAACAACAGGAAGTATTTTCAATGTTTTTTTAGTATTTTCCATTGCGGGTTATTGATATAGAGTCACCGAGGTGGTAGCTTCCTGGAAATGCATTTTTACTGTTTAGCATTCTAGTAAATGTTAGAGTCTGAACATGGCAGCTGCTATTCTAGCTTAGGCTTGCTTGTTTGATTTGATCAAGTTGATCGTTTGTTCATGCAGGAGGTCGAGGCGTATTTATTGAAAGTGGAACAATCACCTCCGGAGAGCACGTCTAGTGCTATTCGCCCAGCAATGGCTGCTCTGGCCAGGAAAGAACTGTTGGGTCATCTTAACGCTGATGTGAGACTTGCTGTAGCATCCTGTATATCAGAGATCACGAGAATCACTGCACCTGAGGCTCCATATGATGATGATGTGATGAAGGTGCCGTGCTGCGTTTCCTGATTAAAATGTTTTTTTTTTGCATTTTGTATCCTGATCTGCGCTGTTTACTTGGTTTCAGGATGTGTTTTTCATAATTGTGGGTGCTTTTCAGCATTTAGATGAGATTGAGAGCCCATCCTTTGAAAGGAGGGTTTCAATTCTTGACACTGTAGCGAAGGTCCGGTCATGTGTGGTGATGTTAGATCTTGAGTGTGATGATCTGATACGGGAAATGTTTCACCACTTCTTCAGAACTGTGACGTAAGAAACCTCTTCATTTATCTTAGTTTCATCAATTTCTTCTCTTTGCTTGTTTTCCTGATATGCTCCAAGTAAGTTTTGCTAAGCTATATTCTCTAGGCAGGCATGCTCAAGGTGTCAATTTTATATTCCTAAAATAGTTTTACCTGTAAGGGCTCACTCTGCTTTTTAAAAAACGATAAATGTATCTTCTGTACATTGTTATTGGCTAAACTGGCTCGTGCTACTATGTTTGTTCAATTGAATTAACTTCTTGATGGTACACAAGAAGGCATTGTAATTTCAGATGTATGCATTGTATTCTTTATACTAATTCTGATAAGTGGAACTTTCTTTTTGTCTCATGTCAGTTCAAACCATCCAGACATTGTCATATCCTCTATGGTAACAACAATGAAACTGGTAATAGAGGAAAGTGAAGACGTACAAACAGAGCTTGCATCGTGTCTTCTTCGGAATGTTAAAAATGAAGAGAAGGTATATCGGTCCAACTTTCTTCACATCAATAATATGGATTTACATTCCTCGCATAAAAAAGAAGAGAGATTTACACCATCTAATTGTTTTGATTTTTCTTTCCAGGAAACTTCTCCAGCATCTTTTGAACTTGCAGAGAGGGTGATAGGCTTATGCCATGAAAAACTAAAACCAGTCTTTCAGCAGTTACTTCAAGGCACTCCCTTAAATGAATACAGCAAAATTGTCACATCAGTTTTGGATGTCAGGGAAGACAACAATGTTGATCCTTCTGGGAGGGACACGGTCAGTTAAATTACTACCATGTACCAACTAGTATTAGGAGATATTTTTGTTAGCTTAAGGACTGTTATGTCATTCTTATAGGTCCTACAATAGACCATTCTGTTATAATTTAATTTCAGTGCGTTGTTTGAGATATGGCTGCAAGCATGCAGTTCATAAATGTTCTCAGTTCTCTTGTCTACATTGAAATGGATCACTTGGAGGATGAAACTGTGATTGGTTTTAGCCTGTAGAATGGATTTAACAGGGTTTCTATTGGTGGAGTGGGAATCCTGGTCTGAGTAACTTAATAGATAGTTCATGTCAACACCTGATCTCTGAAAAAATGAACTATAATGGCCAGATGGTATTTGTATGTATACATCTGTCCTTACTTTTGAATTCTTGATGTTCAGGTGGATGACGGCAAACTTTCTGAAAGAACTATTTCTGATGAATTACCTCAGGTATGCTGATCTACATCTACTGTATTTATAGAAACGATTGATAGCACACCAGCATATATTTATTTTCAGGACTCTTCAAGGTTGGAGCAAGATGTCAGCCGTCCTGAACAAGATGGTGCTCCGACTAATGCTATTAGCAGTGGTGCAACTCCAGTTGATAATGGTGAGTCTAATCAATGACCACCTTCTCCAAAAGAGAATCCTGAACAACCTTGCTACAATGCTGATCAGCTGAAATCTGGTAACAATGCAGGTGCAGAATCTGTTGCTGCAGAGCCCATGAAGCCTTCTGATCTTGATTCAGACAAAGATCCAAAGCTCAAGCCCTCGTTCAAGTCTGAGGCAGTTGCACATTCTAATGTTGGTATCGACAACACAAAGGCGGTCAATGGAACGGCTGATGATACATCAAAGCCTGCTGATAGTACACCTCATGTAATTAAGTCAAAACGAGGCCGGCCTCCGGGACCAAAGTCACTGGAGAAGAAGGCTGCTGGAAAGAACCATCCTTCAGGTTTGGATTTGAAGAAGGGTGTGGCTACTGATTCTGCAGGAAAGTTAACAAAATGGTCAGCTAAGGATGATGTCAAGTCCTCTACAAGAAAAGCTGGTGAAGGAGAATCATCAAAGAAGCACCAAAAGATCAGTTCAAAACAGCATAAAGACGAAACCTTCTCCGAGGAAGATACTGCCAAGGATCTGAGTCTAATGGTGATTTTCTTATCACTAGTAAATTTTTGTGCAATTATTAAAGATGTCTGCTTTTAACTGTGATTTGTCTGCGCTAGCCAGTCTTTATTTTAAATTTTCTCTGGATTTCTACTTTTGTGTATCGGGAAACATATTTGCATGAGTTTACTGTTGAAAGGTACCTAAGAACTGTTGTCTACTAATATAATCACCTGTAGTTTGATTTATTTTTGTTATTTGTAACTTGTAAGCTTTTTTACATTACTGCTATAGAGCAGTTATTCCTTGTGGTTCAGTGGCTGGTTTGATATTAGCTCTGCTGGAAGTTCAAACCTAGAGCTTCAATTGCATGAACAATTATAATTTCATATCGCACTGTAACTTGAATTTAGTAAATGCGATATCATAGTTTAGTTGCTTTTTTAACACACTGATTTGGTGCACCAATTGTTTCATCACTATACAGGAAGTGGTCTCTCCAAAGTCTCTGACCAAGGGGTCAGGTAGAACCAAAGGCCAAAGCGGGGAGAATAGTGCAGTGAAGAGGAAACGGGGACAAGAGACTGAAGAGGTATGACTATATACTTGATTACACACTTATAATTGATTATGGATGTAAATAGTCTTTCATTTGATTACTTACTCATAAAAGTGTACCATAAGTAAACTCTTGTTTTCCTTAACTTTGTGCAGCTAAAAGCTCAATGTAATGTGCCTAGTGAACACCTGTTAAATACATCTGCCTGTCTTCTAGAGAATGCAGATATTCTATATTTTTGTGCTGCTTAATTTGCTATGCAAGACAAGGTTATCAAGGCGTCGCCTAGGCGACGGCTAGGCGTTCCGGCGGCCGACGGTGGACGCCGTGGTCCATCGCCCAGCACCTGCCCAGTTAGACGAAGCGGGCGACGCCCAGGCGTCGGCGACGCCTAGCGCTACGTGGCGGTACTGGCTGCGTCGAAGCGAGGAGGGAGGTGAGGTCACGAACTTACCCGGCCGGCGGGCGCATCAAGCACTCAAGCAAGTCCAACGACTCCAAGAATAGCGGCCGCCTCCTTTAGGTTTCACCACCGCCACATCCTCCCCGCCGCCGGGTCGCCGACGCTAATCTGCAGATCCTCGCAGACGCCCTCTCCACTGTGACTACCATGCCGGGAGCTAGGCGGGAGGGAGGCGGAGGCGGGAGGAGGCGGCGGGGAGAAGGCGGGGGAGGAGGCGGCGCGGAGGAGGGGGTGTGGGGAGGAGGCGGAGGAGGAAGGCGGTGGGAGGGAGGAGGACGGGGAGGAGGCGGATCGGATCGGGATCGAGGGAGGAGGCGGCTGCGAGTGAGATGGGGAAGAGAGCGGAAGCCAAGGCGATCATGCGATCAAGCAGCTAGGGTTAGGGAGTTTTATTTTCTTGGGTTTTTGCAATTGAGTCCTCATAGTTTCTAAAAATTACGAACATACCCTTTTTTCAATAGATTTCTTCTAATTTAGACCTTCAGAGTTTCTAAAAATTACAAACAAACCTTTTTCTCCATAGATTTCTTCTAATTTAGACCTCCTGAGATATGGATATTTAGATAATTTATGCTATTATGCTGCATGGTTATTTATTTTTCAGTCGTATAAGGTATCATTTGTCGTCTAACTACTATCGTCTAATTGTCGCCATGGCGGACGCCTAATCGACTAGGCGTCTAGGCGCCCCGGTCTCGCCTCGACTTGCCGGAGCGCCGTGACAACCTTGATGCAAGAGATCAAATATTTATACTTTTATTTGTTGCAATAACTTCAAAAAGGTGGCTATGCAATGTTGAAGTACATGTGTGAATATTAGAAATTTCTTATTTTGAAATAAAAAGAATTTGAATAGATTTCTTGGGTGCACCCTAGGGAACAACCTTCATAGAATTCCTAGCTTATTCAGGTTATTTAGAATCAAAATCACTTAATGTAATACAATGGTTGTAAAAGCTTATGGTTGAGCTTCAAGATGCTTGGTTGAGTCTCACTCGAGAATCTTCATGATGATACCTGACAAGTTTTTTATGTTTTTGTATATCCATGTTTTCCTTAATTGGATCGTGTATTGTTGATGAGTGCAATTGTACAGACCTTGCGTTTTCCTTTTGCTTCACCTTAGTTTTCTTTTACTGTGTTATCATCATTCCTGCTTTCCTTATTTTTCTGACTGCTCCAGAGTTAGCATGTGATTTACTTTATATGTATTTTCTGTTATAGTAATTTGACCTGATTCTTAAGTTTATATGCTTTTGATAGACTCCTCGTTCAAGGAAAAACAAAGGCCTGGATGGTAGCCTAGTTGGTGCAAAGATCAAAGTATGGTGGCCGGATGATAAGAAGTAAGTGGGGGTGAACATTAGATGTGTCTGAAGTGTAGCACATCCTTAAGATGGTTAATTCCTGGATTCTCTAATTGTAAAAGCCTTATTCATTGTTACAATGTTTCTCATTGAGATATCTAAATGCAGCAGATAGATATGATATCACATGGAATTTGTTAGCTCATTCCATTTTTACTACATTATGACTGGTTATTTTTGAACGGGTTTAAATGTGCAATGTAGATGCTTCAACTTTCGTTCGGATGGTGTTTAGGAATGAATGTTGTCATTTAAATTTAGGGAAGTCCTGTTTGTCATTATTGATGTGGATGCCCTTTGCTCTGGTACACTTTGTTGGCTTATTATTTTGAAGTTTGTTTCAGATTTTTAAAGCCTTTCTTTTAAATTATTTGCAGATATTATAAGGGTGCTGTCGACTCATTTGATACTGCTTCCAAAAGGCATAAGGTGTGTCTTCTGTACGCTGATGTATTATCTCGCTGCACTGGCTATTTGGCTTACATGAAGAACTAGGCTGATTGAAATTTCATTTGTTCAATTTCTGTTTTTTTCTTGTTCGCTCTAATACTATTTGGATCTTAGATTGCATATGATGATGGAGATATAGAGGTACTACTGCTTAGGGATGAAAAATGGGAATTCGTCAGTGAGGTATGCACATTTCATTCACCTCATGGTAATGTATGATTCTGTTTTCCTTCTTTCTGATTTAAGTGTTATTCTGGCAGGAACAAGACAAAACACCTGCCGTGGCATCTGAGATGTAAGCAAAATCATCTTTACACCCCCTTTGTATCTTCAGCTTTGAAATCACAGTTTAAATTTTGCCAGTAGCTAAACAGTTGAAGATTTGGATGTTGATTCATACATCAGTAGGTACTAGGTAGTAGCACCAGGTTCCCTATTGTATCAAGAATCAACATGCACCCAATGCACCTAGAGGTTTCTAACTTAAATCAGAATAGGGTCACTATTGTAGGCATGGTTATTAAGGTGGTGCGGCGAGGCGTGACGATTCACCACCTTCACACAATAATATTGCTTATGGCGCGCGGTGTGGCGACGTCATACACACAACAATATCGGACTTCCGGAGGGTCTAAACAGAAGAAATACAAAGAGAGGACTTTATTGCAATTTCAGATAATTGAGAGGGCTCAATTGCAAAATGCCGAAATCACGCTCATAACCCTAGCCGTCGCCTGAGCTCGACATATCTCTTCAGTCGCCCTCCCCCTCCCCCCCTCCAAACACCACCACCACATTGTTTCTCTCCCTCTTCATTTCCCCATCTCCTCCACCTTCGGCGCTGGTGAGGCCGAGCTAGCTTCCCGACGGCCGCTCCCTCTTCCCGCCGTCACTCTCCACCGCCCCAAGCGGCAGCTGGCAGACCGAAGGAGACGGTGGAGAGCAGGCTGGCGAAGTAGGAGGCGGCGACGGATTGAAGGAGGCGGCGGCGGACTGGAGGAGGCGGCGGAGAGTTACCAGCGATATATCGCCGATATACCAGCGATATATCGCCGATATACCAGCGATATATCGCCGATATACCGACGTCTCAGTAACCATGATTGTAGGCCCTGATGTCACTACGTTAAGAATGCTCACATGCAGGTGTGTGCACATGTAACTTAGTTACACATAACTTGATTAGAGTAACCAAGCTTTGGGGCATGGTCCAAGTAGTGCCATCTTGTGCTCCCAATTCGCTTTCCTGATGATATATTTGTCTCCTTTTTCTTCAATCCTATAATGCCTGGTTCCCATTATCTTGTCAATCAATACTGAGCATTGATTATGGTTTTTTGGTTTGTTACTATCACTCCAGTGCTAGAGGACTTGCCAAATAGACTAGCATAGTGGGGTGAAACTGGTAGCTTAACAATCAGGTTCCAAATATCCCATTCTGGAAATGGTATAGATTTCTGGTTTCTATTGGAAAAAAGGACTGTTGTCGTAATCTCATCGTCTGAAAAAATTGGGAAATATTTGTCCCTGATGAGTTCTTGGAAATCAGCAAACCCAGTTTACACCTGCTAACTGGCCAGTCATCCCCGTCCTGAACCGTGAATAATTTCTGATGCTTGTTTGGGCAAAGCTAGTCTCTCTCTGCGCCCCCAAGAGGTATTATTTGTTAAATTTGCATTATTGATTGTTTCAACCAGGCCACGGGGCAGAAAAGGAAGAGGAAACTCGGTGCAGCCAACGAAGGAAGGAAATGCAGAAACACCTAAAAGGTAAGTAATTGATACATAGAAGCCATGTAGATATTTGCCTACCTTTTCTGAGTACTGTTTTGTGCATGGTGTGGCAGCGATGGAGGGGATCTTCCAAAGAAAAGGGGCCGTCCGAAAGGTGTGCGCTCCAGCAATGGCACACCGAATAATGACAGCTCTGCTACTCCAAGCAATTCAAAAGGGAAAACTGCAAGTAAGGATGTCAGAGAGACGCCTAAAACTGGCAGTGACCTTAAAAAGGAGGGTGAAAAAGGATCCAAGGACAGAGCCACTATGTCAGCTGACAAGACAACGGATGATTTGCCTAAAGACAGTAGCAACCAGAGTGCGAGCAAACCGAAGGAGGCTGGCAGCGAAGGCAATGATTCAAAGCATGGAAGCAAATCAGGCGAAGGAAAAGTTAAGCCAGGTCGGAAGCCAAAAGGTGCTGGTACTCCTGCAGCTAGTGATGGATCTGCCAAAGAGAAGCGGAAGGAGAAAGAAGGTGAGGCAGCTGAAATGGAGCAGGAGGCATCCGGCAAGGCATCTACTGGTAAGAAGCGCAGAAGAAAGGCATAAACTTGGCCCCGCCTATGGGCTCTTGTAAATGAATTCGCTCCCTTAGTCTCAAAAGGTGTTGTACATTGCACCGTGTATGGAGTGTAACTCTTGGGTCGGTTGCCTATTGAATTGTCGGCTGATTGGGCATGATGTAGTAGTAGTTAGGGAGTACTGTAGTAGCAAGAAACGTTTGCTGTAGTTGTAATGTTAGGCATAACTTATGTGGTCGAATGGATGATGCAAAGCCTCAAGCGAAATGAACCCCATGCTTGCCATGAGGCCCATGACATTTACACAGGCCATTTGAGCAGTGAATTTTGTAGCAGATGTGCCGGCTTGTCTGTCCCGTCCGGCACCCCATGAGAAATGCTGTTTTGGTGAGATCATGCTTACCACTAGTATTCATTATTTTTTAGTTCCTGCAGTCTAAACTTGTCTGTTGACCTTTGGTTTTTGACAGAGTATGCCTACTAATGGCGGTGATGATTTTTGCAGCGTGGTTCGTCTCAATGTCGACATGTGCATGTTCTATTCATCTAAACATTGCCATGTGCGTGTTTTAGTTCAATGTTTTATCACTGTAGGCGTGTGGAAATAGTAGCCTCATGGTGGCACTGATTTATCTGCATGCATTTCTGTTAGTGACGGTGTCGGTGAGGGTCAGGCCATGGACTGGCATCTGCAAATTGCGACTATGTAGTCTAACTGTTACATTGGATTCTGGAACTGATTGGTTGAAGCTGGCTGATGTTTTCGAGTGGAATGCGTTCGATGTCTGGGAGAAGCCGCCGTCGCCGATCATCTGGCAGACTGCCAGTGGATTAGTATTGTATCAAGAGAAAAAGGAATTAGTGACAGAGGTTTTTGACAGATAAACACGTAACTTTCTCATCATTGTGATTTCTGAAAAGATCAGAAAAGATTGATGTGTAACTAAACTTGTTCTGTTTGTAAGAAAGAAAATAGATACGGGTGGAGTATTGTCCTTTGTCGACAGAACACCTTTGTCGTCAGCTCCTGAATTTTCTTATATTTTCAATTCCTTTTGAAGTTAATGGTCACCAAGCAAAGATTGTTGTTGCTGAGCCTTTATACATCAGTAGTGAATTGTAGGTGTTGTTCTGTCAATATATAAAAAATTAAACGGTTCTGTCAAAATCATTACCCGATGTTTCTCGGGGCTACAGTTTGGAAAGCTCTGAGCTCGAAAGATCTCTATTACTGATTAGGAGGTCCCAAGAGGTCATAATCATATTACATTACCATGACAATAATGATGAACTTCTCTCAAGGTGTCTTTCTTCAAAAAAAACGAAAGAAGAAAAAAATGCAATGGACTGACAGAACCGAATCCCTGTTTCTCTTTGTCCATCTCAGCAAGTAAATATGAGGAAAGAAACAAAAAGGACAGACCAAAAGATAACTAGAACAGATCTTGTTAGGATCTCTCTCTTTTGTCCCACTAGTCTATTTATCTATTTTGGTGGACTGTCTCCTCATCCTTTGAACTTGCTAGCATTTCTCGAAAGAAGCCGAACTAGATCCACATTAACAACTGATCATATTTGCATTTCTGGTGCTTTTGAAGCAGCCTTAACAATTAAGTAGAGAACCTAGGAGTTGAGTATTTCTACCAACTTTTTCTTATATCTAGGATCAAGAAAACATGCTATAGGAAGAGCTATATTGGACTTTTCTCAGTACTAATTGTATTTAACTTTCATGACCTTAGCCATTTCAGAAATAACTTCATTAGAGCTACAACACCATTTTGTAATTGCCAGCTTGATTGCACAGAATTTTTGAAAAAATAAATTTGTTGTTGAATATGTACTTGCAGAAAACATCTCAGTAGCTTCATGAAATACCTTCAAACACTTTTGTAACTCTAATGCCATGTCCCAATCTGCATCTGAAGGAGCACACTTCTCATACTTTCTTGCATTTAAGAACAATAGCCTATCAAATGCCCTTCTATAGTAAACATCTTGCTTCAACATTTGAAATGTTGAGTTCCACCTTGTTGAAACATCCAATGAAAGACCCCTCTTAATATCTAAATCACATTCTAATGCACATTTCTTAAATTCCTCCCATTGCAATGGAGAATTTTTCACAATTACAATGGTAGCTCTAATATTATGAGTTGACCTTGAAATTACTTTCAAACCATCTTGCGCAACAAGATTTAATATATGACAGAAACATCTGACATGAAAAAAGGCACCATCACTTATTAAGGGAGCACACTTCTTAAGTGTTGAGACAACTTCTGTGACACATTTATCATTAGCCGATGCATTGTCCAAAGTCATTGCAAATAATTTCTTTTCAATGTTCATTTTCATCATACATATAACAAACTCATTGCCTAGCATTGTTACTGAGTGGTGACCTTTCATATGCATGAATGTAACTATCCTTTTCTGTATTTGCTAATTGTCATCAATCCAATGAACCGTGATGCACATATAACCTTTGTTTCGATTCGATGTCCACATATCCATGGTTGTGGAAAATCGACTTGAAACAGATTTAAAATGTTCATATAACTTTTGCTTTTCCTCTATGAAAAGATCCACTATTTCTTTTCTAGTTGTTATGCGAGATTTAAGTGAAAAACTAGGCCGTGAAGACTTGATAAAGTCAACAAAGTACTCATGCTCAACCATGTTGAAGGGGTATTCATGCATAACAAGTGACAGATAGAGCTTCTTCATACTTTTTGCTTGATCATACCTGTATGTCTGAACAGATGCAGTGTTGTTGTGCTCACCCTTTTCTAGCTTAAGTAGTTGTTGACCTTGCTTTATAGCATGCTTATTGGCCAAATGATTCCAGAAAGCCTTTGTACCTCTCGTGCTCTCAGCTCGGCTTTTGTATGTGCATTTCTTGCATGTTGCCCAAAGCTCTTTCTCCATAACACCATCTGATTCTGTCTTCGTAATGCATTCCTTGGTGTAGTGCTCCCAAACCCCAGAGGTACTCTTCTTTTGTTTTTTTCAGGTGGATCATTCTCTCCAGTGAAAACAACATCAGGATCACCTTCACCTTCAGTTCTTGGTGCTACCATTGGCTCTGAAAGTGCCACAGCTGCTAATGCACTAGTACTTGGTGCAGACACGCTTGGACCAATGATAGCAACAGCTGATGCACATGTACTTGTATTGGTACTTGCACTTCCAGTTCTAGACTTCATCGTTAACCAAAACAAATGATGAGAACAACATGTAAATTCACAGATCTTCACAAAAACAGTCTGACACTACAAGCAGCATGATATCCTCATTTTACCAACTACAAAAATATAATACTGAGCTGAAGTAAAAAAGTTGTGGTGCGGTGTGGACTAAAGTGCTCTACAACACCAAGGTTTTCAAAAATCAGTACTAGGATATACTATTAACTGGATGGTATTACCATTACTAGCTATGCGGTCACTATATGACAGTCAACCCAACACTGGCCAGCATTGTATAGTTTAGGTGACTGCATGCTTGATAGGAAAAAACTAGTGACAATCATCCAGTTCCAGACTTCACAGCCATATTATGATTTCAGTACTCACAAAAGTACACCATGATGAATGTAGTAAGACAATCATCCTACCTTGGCGCTGGGAGGATACGTAGTGGCTGACAGGCTATGGCGATGGCGGACCGACGAGCTGCCTTCAGAGACGGTGGACCAAGAACCTTGAACGCAGTTGCGGGTTGGCAAGTGGCGGGTCGGCGAGCGGTGGATCAGCGAGCGGGGAGGAATGGCGGACTGGGAACCCTAGCACGCAGCCGCTAGCCCAAGGGACCGCGGGTCGGCGAGCGGCGGGTCGACGAGCGGGAGGAGCGGACTGGGAACCCTAGCACGCACTGCCACCCAAGGGACCGCGGTCGGCGAGCGAGGAGGAGCGGCGGACTGGGAACCCTAGCACGCACCGCCACCCCAAGGGACCGCGGTTCGGCGAAGGGAGGAGCGGGATCGGGAACCCTAGCACGTAGCCACCAGCCCAAGGGACCGCGGTCGGCGGCGGGGAGGAGGCGGGCCTGGAACCCTAGCACGCAGCCGCCACCAAGGACCATGGTCGGCGAGCGGGGAAGAGCGGCGGACTGGGAAGTGGGAACCCTAGCAACCGCTCAGTCGCCAGCCGCTCTCCGCCTCTCCCAAAGCCAGCCCCTAAATCTCCCTCTCGAATCTTTATTCCCAAAGTCACGAAGTACGGAGGCGTGAGGGGTGCTGCATGCTAATCTCGCTGATGGTCTTGGCACTGTTTGCCGTTGGGCCGGATATCCGAAAAATATATCTGGGTATTATCCGATAAAATCTCGGATAGTATCCGTATCCATCGGATAGTTCTTTTCCGAATCCGAATCCATATCCGAAAACAACTATCCGAATCCGACTCTGAATCCGATAATTATCTGACATAACTATCCAAATTCCATCCGACTCGGATTTGGTGGTCGGTCAGTAGGGAAATATCCGATCCGTTTTCACCCCTATGCAAGATTACCCTGAAGTGTTTCCTGAAGGATTGCCAGGCATGCCGCCAGACAGGGACCTTGAGTTCGTCATTAACCTAAAGCACGGTGCTGCCTGATTGCTAAAAGACTTTATAGAATGGCTATTGATGAGTTACATGAGCTTAAGAAACAACTCCAAGAACTGCAAGATAAGGGTTTCATCAGGCCTAGTTTCTCACCTTAGGAGTCTCCAGTGCTCTTTGTCAAGAAGGATGGCACCATTCGAATATGTGTGGATTATCGGTCCCTGAATGAAGTAACCATAAAAAATAAGTACCCCTTGCCTAGGATTGACTACCTATTTGACCAGCTTGGGGAGCTACAATGTTCTCCAAAATCGACCTAAGGAAGGTCGGGCTATCACCAGCTAAAGATTAGGGTTGAAGACATTCCGAAGACGACTTTCACCACAAGATATGGACTGTATGATTTTACAGTTATATCTTTTGGCCTAACCAATGCCTCGGCCTACTTCATGAATCTCATAAACAAAGTCTTTATGGAATACCTAGACAAATTTGTAGTGATATTCATCGACGACATCCTCATCTACTGGGCTAACTCAAGATCTTTTCATAGAAAGTGCTGAGATGGATGAGATCTTATTTATAAGAGATATCTCCAACACTTACACGTCCTTGGTAGCAAGAAAGATCAAGAGGGGAAAGGAAACGCCAAAAATCAAGCCAAATTAAGAAATCGGGACTTCAACTTGAGTATAAAAACTTGGATGAATTTAGTGGATCTAGTGATACTTAGATATGAATGTCTACAACCACTCTATCTTAGAGCACAAAGCTCTAACTCTAGAGCACCCACACAAAGCTTCCAACATAAGTAAACTCAAACCCTAACGTGTCCCAAAAAAGCACAATAGATATTTTCTCTCAATACACACAAGGATTTATATAATGGAGATTCCTCGCCTCACAACTAACTGTAACAACCAGCCCACACTTAGTGGATACAACCGCTTACAATTGTAGAAATCCAGTAACCTACACACAAACAGGTTTTACACACACTTACAAGCTTTTCAAAACGCGACTTTCACATGACTCCAATAGCCCGATAAGATGCTCCATCCTCTATAACGTGACCTAATCCACCTTAGACCACCACGGCGATTTTGCATACCGCCTCTACCCGGTATTAGACAATTTATGCAATTGCCACCCACCGGCCTCCATGATGCTTCTCCTTGAAGTAAACTTCAATACAAAGTCCGTGATGCTCAATGACTTACCATCAAGTATATACGCCTCCAGCCTCCTCCCGGATCATCTCCACTTGAAACAGCCCAAATCCATGACATATCACATGTATCCACTCTACATCATCATGATATTTGTCTTTCTCCCGTGCTTCTTCACTTGAGATATAGCCTCACCCGGACATATGTGACCCTCCATGGCCTCGGGCTTCTCTCCTAGCCTCGGTCTTTCTGTTGACCGCCAACAATTATCAAGCGCCCTGCACATCAAGAACAAGCAATCATCCCGAACACAGGTAACATGTACTTGATTCTCATTAGCAACCACCACATGGCACTCTCAGCCATGATTAACAGTACATAGACTCTCGCCATGACTAACATCTTGCATGGACTCCCACCATAACTAACACCTTGCAGGGACCCTCAAAAAGTGCCTAGGGCAAAAACACAACTGAGACAAAACTAAGCTCACTGAACTCAGCACAGGCTGGTCCGACCATCCCAGTCAACCCTAGTCAAACCCTGGTAATAGGGGAACCGGTCTGACCGTGGCAACAATGCCAGTCAGACCGCTCGACACAGTTTCGATCGGATCACCGTCATTCAACTAGTCGCACCGCGCTCAAATTCTTCGCGCAACAAAAAGATCTCTCTGAAAAACGTACCGGCAACTACGGGCCGATACAACCGCTCCCTAATCAGACCACTACCAACGGCTGGTCAGACCACTGCCCACGGCTGGTCAGACCGCTGGTCACTTGATTGCAAAATCAGAGTGTAAATGACACAAAATCAAACACAAACTTTGACAACAAGATACAAATAAAATTATATATTTATCACACAGTATAGGATAACATCCATATGATCTCACATAATCATATATCGAATTACATGACATAGAAAGTGTAGCAAAGATCTCAGTGGCGATCAAAATCGTAGAGGTGGAACAAAATTAGCTTGTAACCCTCATGTAGCAGCCCTTTAAGCTAGGGTGAAACAACAGGGTCAGGTTCCTATACTTATTATTGCCTTTTCGGTCCACTGTTGGTGAGATGGCCGTCCAACCAGCACTGCCTGCCGGTGGCTCCACCCCTTGGCAAAGATAACGCGACACGCATTTATAGCATGCATCTGCATTGGCTTCGGCTGCGACGGTTAGTTTTTAGTTATGATTAATAGTTTTTTTATTTCTAGTAGATTGTTTATGTGAATATATCGAATATTAATAAGTTATTTTGAAAAAGTTATTCTGATAAACAGCTTTAAAAGATAACAAAAAAATCATTTTATTTTTATTTGATAAAAATTATAAGTCATAAATCATAAGTAAGATCTAAAAAAGAAGAGACCAATAAATCTCCGATACATGCATCGCTTGACCTGGACCCATCCATGCCCGCCATGCGCCACGTGTAGTTCGATACACGACCAGCACCGTAGCACTGTCCCATTCGCCTCCTGAGTCCTGACGCCCTGACCGCCAGCCACCATGGGGCTACAGCGTACGGTGCACCGTAGATCGATGGTTTAGAGTCCGTTCATATTTACTTACGCTGGAGAAGCCCGAAGAGAATGTGGATACATAGTTTTTTGAGACGATTTTACGCTTCTCTTGCTTTGGTTTTATTTCACAGATAAGATAATAGGTTATGGATGTATCATATATCTTATTTCTTTTGTTTCCATTTTACGTACGTATGTCTTTTATTTTTTTTACCGCTCGTTTTTTTTATCCAAAAATCACTTCTATTAACTATTATTTCAATAAAAATATCAATCATAACTAAAAACTGATACGGCCAATATAAACGGGACTTTACTCTGTGGGCCAAATGACAGTTCAAGCGATATGCTACCTGCTCCTGGCTAGCTAGCTAGTGTGCAGTGGTGCCCACCCGACTGACCGACCAATCACGCGCAGAATTAATATAGTCTGCCAGCACCCGAAAGAAAAGATAGAATTTTTATCACTTTTATCACATTTTAAATTAGTATATGTAAAAATAGATATAGTTATATAAAAATAATAAAAATAACACTTCTGTTGTCTGATCACCGGACAACAGCGGCATGGACCTAACACGTGGGCATGTTGCCCGCCCACCGTGTGGCTCCCTGCCTGCCGCCTGTCATCAGATGATAAGTAATTAAGTTGGCTAATTAGTCGACTTAATCGGCTACACTGCTGTCGCCCAGGGACCAAGCGGTAGAAGTACAATTTTTGTTATTTTCATATGACTATGATTTTTTTTTTTATAAATGTGAGTTCAAAATATACTAAAAACCAAAAACTCAAAAAGATATCGGTAGAACACCTCTAGAGTACTCACTATGCATGCGCATGTGCGTACTAGTATACAGCCATGTTTGCGTTTGTTGTGGAATACCGTGGAGACGCGCCTCGGCTCAACTATAATCTTGTTCGTTTGGGTTTATGCTTTGGTTTATTTTTTACTATTTTTAAATTTTGTCTTTTTTGACTTGTTAGGTTTTGTTAGGTTTTTTGCTGTTTCTTTTTCCCGTATTTGTTTGCATTAACGTGATGGCTAACATGCTTTTCTATTTTTAACTTTTTTAAATTTAATTATGCTAAATAAACCACCATCAGTTATAGTACAAAATAAACCAGCTACAGTACAAATTCAACCATAAATCAGACTAGCTCTGCTCGGTTGGACTGAAAAGCTGTGGCTTATGGCTGAAATTATATTATAGCGGCTGAAATTTCACTGTAACTGAAGGTGACTTATTTGACATAATTAAATTTAAAAAATTAAAAATAGGAAAAATATGCTACCTCATCACGGACAACGCAAACAAATACGGGGAAAAAAAGAACCGGTAAAAAAGCTCAAAAAAAACTAAAAATTCAGAAAAAGACGAAATTTATGAATAGTAAAAAATAAACTAGAAGTCAGAAGTTAAAGTCGAAACGAACGGGGCAGCCCAAAAGAGCAGCATGTTAGTTTCGAAAGGAATCCCTGAGCTATAGAAACCGCCGTTCAGAAAATGGGAAAGCGTTCGATGGACCACGCTGATCCATTTCATTTTTATTTGCTTGAAAGAGCTCCAAAGGACCACAAAAATCCACCCATACAATGCTCAAATCCATGGGAGTCCACTATATTTGCCTTGGGTTATCGTGCAACAAGGAATCATGGAGTTAATGAAAGGTTGGTTAGATCGGGCCAGTTTACTCGTGACACATAATCTACTTATAACCATTAAATCAGGAATTTTTTCCGTATATTTACTACAAAATAGACCATGTCTCTAAGGTTTATGTATTATTAATTTATAACTTTGGTAAAGGCATCAGCGTGCATCGTTATCAGAATGAACTAGTTTATCCACAAAACTTTAAGCTACTTATAACCATCGAATGAGGAGCTTTTTTTTTTTTTTGCATATTTACTACGAACTGAGTCATATGATAGCTTGCTTTTATAGGTCCATGTATTATTAATTTCTAATTTTAAAATTTTAATAAAAGCAACCAGGAATCACAGTGTGTATCGTGGCATGCATACTGTTTTTTTTCTTGATGTGTATGTGCCTGTAAACCTTATGATGCACATAATAGTAGGGTGTCGCCTATATACAGAAGATAACATTGTGAATAGAGTAAATACATATCATTTCTATCGAAAAATAGAGCTTTGTTGGGGTTGATTAAAACTAATATTTCCATAATATTCACCCTGGAGTTCCTGGTTGGATCTTGTTTAAGATCGTAGTAGTAGTATATACTCCAAAGTATTCCACGCATGCTCATAGTAAAAAGGAGACCAGAATGCCGTCAATGACCGAGTATATATATAAGCCTGCCTAGGTCGATGCTAGCGCCAATCCAAAGCATCATATATACTGTCAATTGCTCGGTTGTACCAATGCAGCATTTTTAACTAGAGGAATACTTTCATAAGAAAAAACTACAAGAGGCGGCGGCCTAATTTGTTCCGCACGTCCAATCATGTCTCGGCATGATGCGGTATATAAACTAGAAAATCATGTGTCCCAAATATATAATTAACCCCTACAGACTACAGTGTACTTCTTATGAGGCACGCGTGCACGTTACTTCACCAAATATTTATTCTACTAGCCTTATAGGCGCGGCGCCACGCCGCGTCAGCCACTGTACGTACAAAAATAAAAGAGACGATGATTCGTGAGGATTTTTTTTAAAAAACCGGGGTCAAATACATATTTTCAAAAAAGGCGAAGGGCTTTATCGCAAAAAAACCAGGACCTGAAAAAAAACCGGGGGCAAATGCGTATTTTCGAGAAAGGCAAAGGGTTTTTTTGCAAAAAAGTAAGGACCTGTATGTAAACAAACGGGGACCCGTGCGCAATTTTAAAAACCGTGGGGGGCCATCCCGCAAAGTGGAGGGGCTAAAAAAACTGGTAGGGATCTTTTTGCGAGAACCAAGGACCTGTACGTAATTTCGGAAAAACGCAGGGGCTTTTTCGCAAAAACGCTCCCCCGACCGTACGAAGATTCGCTCGGCACGCGTCGGGCGGAGCGATCGCGCGGGGCGACGTGGGCGCGCGAGGGGGCGGAGAATCCCCCGGGTATAATGGGGGTAGTATTCAGAAGTGCAGAGAAGCCCCTCGTGTGGTTATGGGCCTCTTTTTTATGGTTTCTAAAAACAGCTTTTAATTTTTGTTATAGTACTTAGTTTTTAAATAGAGTATTTTCTTAAGACGGGATCTACAAGTTAATTATAGTACATGTTAAAACCCTAATATCTGTATCAACTAAAATCGCAAACGGGTATCTTCTCTCCGTATTCTCTATCGTAAACAACAAAAATTCAAAATTTTCAACCAAAAGCCACAGCTAAAAAGAACATGCCCATGCATGTTAGCTCAATGATGGACCTTAAAAAAAACAAATCTTCATAAGATCACACAAGCTCTGTCACGACACATGTGTTTCGGTAAAATTGACACATTTATCTAATCCACTCCGCTATTTAATTCACTATTGTTAGAAATAATCTTGACTTAGAGTTCAAAACGTAGTAGAGTTCATCTTCGTGTGTAATTTAAGTTGAAGTTGTGTCCAACTTGAAGTCCGAATACATATACTAGTAGAAGATTATTAACCTATATATTGAGAATGCTTATAGACAGCTTTGTAAGAAGAACAGAAAAAAGAAGAAAATGGGAGTAAATAAAAGAATAATGAAATTTAGAAATTCTCCTGTGTTCTCTAAATTTATTTGCGATGTGTGCGTTTTCTCCTGAAGCAAAGTTAACAACTATCATTAGCTTTGCTCCAATTATGTCCTGTCACACCGAGAAAGCAGCGCTAAACAAGAACCAAGACCATGAAAATACGTTATCTTGGATTTTTAGCTTTTGATTTTTTTAAAAGTTAAAATAAACTAGATGATTTTTTAAAGTGAATTCTCAAACGATTTTGTGAATCTAAAATCGTATGCGTCGACTATATTAATATTTTTCCCGTTAACTATTATTTAAAAAATATAGATAAAAATAACTAAGCCGCACCCACTCCGAGAATGGGCGATCCGATTAAATTAGTGGTTTAGCGAGGGCTGACCAATCCCTATGCGACAGCTCGCGGCCAGTGGCTTTCGCCGTGTTTCTTTCCTCGAAGCACCGCAGCTAATCTTCTAGGGCGGTACAACTGTGTACAGGAGCAGGAGCATGTCTGAGTGCTCCACTTCCATGTGAACTCAGTGACGTGATGCTTAATCTCCATTAAGACCAAACCAAAAGAGGAAAGCCTAGAGGAAGAAGCCGGGCAAGGCTGGCTACTCCAGTCCCGGCCTCTCTCAGAACTGGACAACTGTGCGAGGAAATTTCCGGAGCTACTTTTTTTTAGGCCACTTACAATAGTATTATTCTCCTAGATTATCGCTGTCTGTCCACTTATCAACCAATAGTGCTAGAAATGACTGCTCTGATAAATTATTTTTTAGAACTGATTCATGCAATAAACACAGCTATATTTTATAATTTTTCTCCACAAGACCCATGTGTGAGTATCAATAACTCTCTCCTTCTCCCACCTCCAAGGACGAAGCTAGGATTTAGGGATGGGGACAAATAAGCTATATATTTGATGAGGGGTCAAGTAGCGCTAACGAGAACAATATTCCTCCAAACATTCACGGTTATAGTGCAAATTTTATCAAAGCATGATGGGGGCCTACCCTTGCCAGCCCCCTCTTTCTCCGCCCCTGCCCACCTCTCTCCCTCTCCAAAGCTTTAGCCGACTTCCCCAATCACTTGAGCTCGCCACCCTCTCCAACCCTCGCCGCCGGAAAGCCTCGTGCTCTACTGTTGCTGCCACCCGTCCTCCCTTCCTCTCCCACCCTCTTTTTTCACTGTCGTGCTGCCTCCAGAACCGGCTGGTCGGTCCGAATCTACCTCACCAGAGTCAACATCTAATAAAGTCTTGTCAGAATCGCCTCTCCAGCATGTTGATCTAGCTAGACCGACCGTCTCCGCCATCCTTATTTGTTTCTGCAGTCTCCTGGCCTCTACGTGGCATTGTCAGTCTCACCTCCCTTGCCGCAGCCATTGGATTCGAGGTGGTGGCATTTGGATCCAACGTGGTGAGGTAGAGGGAGCCTAGTGTGGCGCACTGCATAATCTTTGTGGGTGCTAGATCCACAAAACGCTTGTGCAAAGGATGACCTCGCTCCAATAGCAAAATGTGTCGTCGCTTTGATCTTGGTTCATGCGAAGCGCTGATCGCGTTCGGAAAATGATGACTTTGTTCCTTTCTCCTCGCTATCTCTCCTCCATGTAGAATTTTGCTGATGTGGTATTGCTAAGAGACAACTAAGATGACACTATTGAAAATGCCCTTACCAAATAGTGTGGGTCATGCATCATGTTGTAGCTCATAATTGGAACAAATTTTGCAACGGTTAGAGGTTGGTGCAGATCCCAGACCAGTTTATTAGGACCAGCTCTTAGGTCAGTACTTGGTAGTAAAACACATTGTGAAAACAGTGCATGTAACGTAACAATAAGGTTAATGTTATACTCGTATATCGTAATTAAACATTTCCAGCTTCGACTACTAATTAATGATATTGGTAAAAGTATCACGGTTATTGAAGCACTATTCATGAAAATCTCAACGTGCTTAAAAATTTGTGCTTTCACTTTTAGAAAAAATCATTGAATTAAGCACTATGTTTTTTAGCATTTTTACATATTCATGTTAATCTCTACATCACATTATATAAAACAATCATGGTTAGACACGCCTAAACATATACTTTATGATATATCTTAACATTTTCAGATCAACACAGTGTTTGTTTGATTGCGGTGGTGGATCCGGGATAAGTGCATGTATACATTGAATTAGCCTCGTCAGATCGATATATGTAGATCTAAAAATCTAAACAAATGAGAATATCTCTAAGAGAAACTAGATATTTTTTAATTAAGAAGAAAATATGCATCTAAATTCAAGCCAAAAAGGACATGGACGGTGGGAATGTACACATGTACTTCCCACCAACCAAGCTAGGCTTAGTACCTATAGATGTAGTTGTGAAATGTAAGAAATTTAACCCGTGATGTGCAATTTCATTCTCGAACGCATCCGATCCGACCATATTCATAATTTAGGGTGGATTTTTTTTGAATTATGGCCGATGATTTTTGGCTTAAAATTTTGAATTCTGTCTGTTTGCGAGAGAGAATGGAGAAAGATATCCGCGTGTGATTTTTTCCGATATAGATAAAGTCAAGACAATATCTACTACAATCGACTTGTAGATCTTATCTTAAAAAAATAATCCGTTTAAAAATTAGTTACTATAGAAAGTCAAGCTATAAGCCCAAAAAAGAGCCTTAGTTTTGTCGCAAGATCCAAATTTAACATTTTGGGTAAAAATTTTATTGAGAGTGATTATGGTATATGTGCATGTAATTTATGCATTTACATACACTTTTTTTCATTGTCCACTAGTCATTCTACAAGTGAGTGGAAAACATGTAAAAACTTATATGTAACAGAATTATGATCTTGATTTTTTTATATAAAAATTTCTGCTAGTACAATAGGTCTGCTCATTTCGGCTTCTCCGTTAGGCTTTTGGCTTCTAGCTTCTGCTTTCTTGGCTTTTTGGCTTTTTTGTGCCTTTTTTCCCGTATTCGTTTGCATATCCATGATGTGCTAACCTATTTTTCTATTTTAATTTTTTTTAAATTTAATTACACTAAAAAACCACCAGTAACTACAATACAAAATAAGCTAGCTATAATACCAAACAGTGAAAATTAAGTCATAAGCCACAAAAAAACCTCAAATGAGCAGGGACAAGAACAAGCTGAACCTTTCCAAAATGAATAAATGAGTAGTACTAGTAAAAAACAACAAGGATATTGAGTACACTCTCTGTCCATGTGATTCTCATGAGCCTGTAAAATTTTTATTAACTTATGTTGTTGAGTTATGGTCTCCATATATACCACTCCTATATTATTCATCTGTTTCAGAATATGAAGCTCTAATTATCTTCAAAAAAAGGAAGATACGGTAGAAATTCTCATAAGAAATAAAAACATGTAGCCTTTAATTTGGTGGAGCATAATTTTGAATGTACAGATTTGATATGGTTAGAGATATATTAATTCGGCGGGGGGTGCTTGGCGAGGATTGAGGCAGGAATTTTAGTAAAAAAAACAGGGTCATACAAATTTAACCTTTTTTATCTCACACTGTAGGTATAGCTAGGTCATGTCATACAAATTTAACTTTATTTGTCTCTCACACCGTAGGTATCGCTATGTCATGTTAAACATTGACCGCGCGTGCCACCCAATCAGATAAATGTATCTCAAGAAATTATAGAATGGCTTATATTTAAAGAACAATATATATTTGGTTACGGAGTGAAAAGCAACGTACGATTGTACCAGCACAAAGCGTTGAGTGTACATCGGATGTGAAACAACGTTTCTTTCACGTCACAACCTGACCATGCAACCGATGGATCAGGTTAGCGAGCTGCGTGTGGACGTCTCCAGTTCTTGCTCCGGTCCGGGGGGAGTCAAAGCAGGCAAGATTTGGCAAAATCTTATCGCGGGGATGGCCTATCGCCTCGTGTCGTGTCGAGGGGCCCCGGCGCAAGCTTTAATGCGCGGCTTATCGCTTCGAGGAGAGGAACCCACCGCAGCCAGCTCCCATCCACCCTCACCTCACCTCACCTCACCTCACCTCACCTCACGGTTAGGGATATAAACAAAATAGATAATTTTTATTCATTTGACTGTTCAAAATCATACGAGATAGATACGAAAAAGATAAATAAGTATCCGATACTATCTGTGTCCGACTCCAACTCCAGAAAAAAAATAGAACAGGATACAAGATAACTAGATAAATGATATCCGTTCGTATATATCTGTATATTAAATGATACGAGAAAGTTTATTGTGACTTCACGTAGAAATAAAATAACATATGAACAGATTATCATATCTAAACAAGCGGGAGTACTGAGTGTTCTTCTTTCAACATCTTAGTAATTAGTCTCTCTATATTCGCTTTAATTGTACCATACTATCCAATGTTCTGTGTAAAGAAACGGATAATTTTCGTCCAATCAATCGTCCGAAAGAATATAGAACGGATACGAAATGGAGAAATAGATATCTGATATTATTCGTATCCGATTCTAACTTTAAAAAAATAAAATAGAATAGATGATAAGCAACGTCCGATTGCATCCCTACTCACAGTGCATTCCCGATTTAAGAAAGAGCCGAATTCGAGGGGGCACGCACGCCTGCCAGCCAGCCTGGCCGGCGCGCGACGCCGCTCGATTCGATCTGGTGCAGCGGACAGCTAATGCAGCCGCTTCCACAGCGGCAGCGGCGCCATGTCCTATCATTGCTCTGCACATCGCGCGCGCGCCGCGGGAGTGGGAAACCCTAGCTAGCAAGCCGGCCGGCCATGGAATGTTCCAGCGCGCGTCACCGTCGCTGCCACCACGGGCCCAGCAGGCGAGCACCAGCCCCCCGCGCGCCTACATAACCGGCCTCCCACCCTCTCGCCTTCCTCCCATTCCCACCTCGCCACTCCATCCTCCTCCGATCCATCTGCCCGCGAGCTGCGTGCTGTGGCCGCGGCGGCGGTGATTGAAGGCGCGGGTGCGCGCGGCAGGCAAGGTTCGGCGTGGGCGCTGGGCGGTGACAGAAGAGAGTGAGCACACGGCCGGGCCGACCGGCACCAGTGGATGTGCCGTCGCGGCCGCGTGCTCACTGCTCTCTCTGTCATCCACTCCTCCCATCCCCTCCCCTCCGGTCGCCTTGCCGAAGCCGCCCGTGCTAAAGCATATGGCCGCCGCGGGCACCGCACCGGCCGGCCGGCACCCCGCACTACACACGACCTCCGTCCCCGTGTTTGTATCATCGTATGCCGCCTGCTATTAGTTTTTGTGTTCCTGCCTCTTTTTCTGCAAGTTTCTATTTCGGGGCTGTTGGTTCGTACGGCCGCGCTGTTGGATCTCTAGATTTGGGGCGCGCGCGCCCGTACTTTCCCGCACGGATTCCCTCTCTTTCGCTTGGTACGAAGAAGCCTTGGCCGTGATATAATTTGTTCATCTTTTCCGAGGAATCCAACGCGTTATCTGCTGCCTGCTCACTGGGAAGGTAAAAGTATTTACCGCGCCATTTACTGGTTCCGAGAGTTGGATCTCGATCGGAGCATCCAAAGGTAAAATTACACCGATCGAAATTCCTTAAATTTGCATGGATCTATGAATTTTTAACCAGATCTGCGTGTTTCAGTTCCTTTCCCTAGAGAATCCAGATTGGCGAGTTCATGGCAGATCGAAACTACTAAGAACGGGACGAGAGCAAGAAGCAAATGAATCATTCAGATCTGCTTATTGCTATGCAATCATTGTTACTGGCAATCAGGTCCCTTTGTTCTTCATTTTTACACACGTGCTGCTGCTAGAAGTAATTAACACATTTGTCTCCTACCTAGAGCTCCAGAAAAGCGTAGGGCCAAGGTCACTGTCGCGAGACACTGTTCCATTGGTGACGTCTCGTAATTATCTCTAGAAAGAAACCTGCCGTACTTATCTTCAGAAAAATACCTTTGTGAAGACACTGCAGCTCTGCGACCTAGCTCCACCGATCGATTGATCTAGCAGAGATCTAGATGTGGAACCCCTTATATATGATTTTGTATTTATCTTTCTCCTAATAACATTGCCCAGCTGTTTTGATGATAGATACAATTAATTCAACGGTCAAATTATCATCATCAAATGTCAAAGGTCACAGGTATATCTACTTTGAATGCGCCTCTCTGTCTTGAAATGAATGCTAAAACGCTACTAGTACGTAGTTTCTTAAATTAATTTCGGGTGATGCACGAAGATAGTTTCTTAAATTAAATTCGGGTGATACACGAAGATAGTTTCTTAAATTAATTTCGGGTGATACACGAAGATCAATTAGCGCATTATATATCTCATTGTTTTTCTCGATGTACATTTCTCAAATTTAGTACCATGCTTTTATACTTATATAATCTCTTTGTGGATTATAGCTTTCATAATATGCTTCTTTAACTACTACAGAAAAAACTCATCAAAGAAGGTTAAAAAATTGAACCGTCTATGCTTATGGGTCAGTAATACCCCAAGGACATTACAGACGATTTTTGAGCAGTCTGTGATTAACAGTTATAACTGACGGTTCTTATTACTAACCATCTATGATAGTCTATAATGAACAAATAGTTGTAGCTAAGAACTGTCTGTAATTGTGTTCTTGCGATATTGTAAATAGGTCTCTTTAGTTCATCAATATTATCTAATTATGCTATAAAATAGCACAGTCAGATAATGTAGATGAACCAAAGCAGACCTATTTATGATAGGCGCCATGTCTTTGGTGGCTCATTGTTTAGGTTGCAGGTGCTATTGTTTCGTTGCTTTGTTATGCCGTGGTCGTAGACGCGCGGTCATAAGCCATGGCTGTATGCCGTGGTCGTATGCTGTGGTCGTAAACCATGATCATAGGCGTGCAATCGTAAGACATGGTCGTTTGCGCCTAATCTGTTAGCAGCCATGTCTTCATCCTGTAATAAAACATGAATTTCAATAAGGGCTAAAACCCTAGCCATCCACCAATCATCACAAGAACTGATTAAGGCATCAACAATTAATTTTCACACGCATGAGTATTATGATTTACAAGGTTAGAACCCTAGCCATCCAACAATTTCGTAATTTCATATCCATGCATCAAAGAAGAGGGGGGAGGGGTGGGGGACATATCACCGGCGATGAAGGAGAGGCCAGCGGCGGCAGCGTTACTATGTTGTGCCACGATGGTAACACTGCACAAGACACTCTTACGATAAAAGTGTCTTATACAGTGAACCATGGCATCACAGCTGGATGCGGAGGAGCTCGAGAAGGTAGTCGGCGTCGTTGGGGGAGGCAACGCTTCAATCGGTTTAGAGGAGCTAGCTAGGCAATGCTTCAGTTTGGAGTGTTTGGGGGAGGCATGTGGATAGCATAGCATTTGGGTAGTGAAACTGATCAGTAGTTAAGAGGTCGTGACGCCGCTTCGGTTTGAATGTTTGAATAAAGGGGTAGCAAAATCGGGCGGTGAAATATCACATATGGTTTTTAATACAAACGATCTGTGAAGAGATAACCGTCTGTGATATTATCTCTTCACAAATGGTTTTTAGCGCTGCTAATAACATAGACGGTCGCTAAACCAAAACCGTCTATGGTTGCAATTAATACGGACGGTTTTGGTCAACCGTATGTGATAAGACGTTCAATATTAGCCTTTTTGTAATTTCTAAAACAACACCCATTTTCAAAAAATAAAAACAATAACCCTCATTTTAGATGAAAGAGTGCAGCCAAACTTTGAGGACTATTTAGATTTGTTGCAGGGAGATGGTGCCAGTAGATTTATCATCAGACGTACTTTTGTATCATTATGTTTTATTTCTTTTTACTTACATATGATTAGAAACAACAGTAGATTAAAAGTGTGTATTGAAGAACGTGTCAATGTTTAAAACATCAGGTGAAGAGACGAAGGGAGTAAGTTTGTTTGATCCCGATCTAAAAACAAAGTTTGTTTGGCACATACTTGCTGTATCGGCCGGCTAAAGCAAACTCTTAATGATGTGATTCGATCCTTTCAAGAAGCAAGTGATGACGTTTGGTAATAATTTATCACTTTTTATTCTTATTTTCTTCCATCATTATCGTACTAGTGATTTAATAAATTCTTACGGCATTCTTTTGCCACGTTGAGACTAATGAGCATTTTTTTTATTTCGAGTAAAACAGTTTCCCTATAAGTATAACCCATCAAATTGATGTTTTCTATATGATCAGAGCATAAATGTTGTCTTATGAGATTGACAATGTGGGTCTAAACCATATCTGAGATAGACAATAAGAGGCAAATAGAAAAAATTTAAATTTGCAGTGGCATTTACAAACGTGTCCCAATCGCGTATGGTACTATTATTATATTCAGTATTTCATTATTTGTAAGTCTTATTAGTATGTAATCTCCTAATAACATTTTTCTGCCGTTTGTTCGTAATGTGTGTGACTTGATACGGGCAAAGTATAATTTCAAAGGCATAAAAATGTATTATACATAAAACATTATATATATCTTCCATTGACATTTAATTAACAATTATGATATGGGTTGATACTTGAAGTATGATTCAGTTATACACTTTTAGGAAAACCTTTTCAGAGTGAATTTTAATCTTACGTTCATGTTATGTCAAGATTTTTTTCACTAGTTATTGTAAATCATATATATATATATATATATATATATATATATATATATATATATATATATATATATATATATATATATATATATATATACACACACACACATAGACACACACACAACTACTACAAAACAAGTTATACTAAATGCCTCATCACAGACGGTTAACCAAAACCGTAAATATTAAGTACAATCACGGACAGTTTTAATACAAACCATATGTGAAGATAAATATCACAGACGATTCATGATGAAAACCGTCTTGAAGTATTACAGACGGTTCTTGGTAACTAATGCGTTTCGACCTCTCGGTTCCGCTACCCAAATGCTCTTATATATGCCTCCCTCACACGCCTCCCCCAAACACACTCCAAACCAATCTGCCTGCTAGCTCCCCTAAGCTGTAGATCGAAATGTCGGTCGCCTCCCCCGAGCTCCTCCAAGTCCGGTTGTGATGCCACGGTTCACTGCACAAGGTACTCTTGCCGTAAGAGTGCCTTCTGTAGTGTCATCGTTGTGACATAACGGTGACGCTGCAGTCTCTTCTCCTTCATCGACGCCAGTACTTTGTTCATACCCCCATCCGATCCCCTCCCTTCTCTTCCTTGATGCTTGGATGAATATGATGCATGTGAAAATTATTTGTTGTTGTCTTAGTTCTTGCATGTGATACTTGGCTGTATATGGTTAGGATGATCTTGTTCTCATAAATAGATTTGCTTTAATTCATCTGTATTGTAGCACAATTAGCGCAAACAACACAATCAGAGAATGTTGATGAACTGAAGGAGATTATTTTTGAGTTCGATCGAAACTTATCATGGTTGGTTTTATTTAAAAACTGTCTATGATAGTATACTATCACAGACGGTTCGTAGTGAGAACCGTCTGTGATAAGATACTATCGTAGACGTTTCGTAATAAGAACCGTCTGTAATAATCGTTATCACAGATGGTTCTATTTAGAAATCGTCTGTGATAATTGTATCACAGATGGTTCGAAAATCGTATGTAATGTACTTAGGGTATTACATACTCATAAGCACAGACGGTTCAAAAACTGTTTACGATGATGTTTTCGAACCGTTTGTGATGAGTTTTTCTGTAGTAGTGATTCTATGAACATTGTCGTCCACGGATAATGCCTCGGCAATCCTATTGTGATATTCTGTTGTGGTTCCCCTTGTTTGAAAAAAAAATGTGGTGCTGCCGATCATTTGCACTTGTGTAGGGCACAGTGATATTAACATAAACAATATAGCAATTTTAAATGAGAGAACAATTGTGTATCAAGAAGGAAAGACAAAAATATCATTCCTACACAAGGAAACGAGATCTATTTGATAAGAAAACTCTGTTGGATTCTGGAGTTTCACGCGTCAAGATCCTGTCAATACAGCATGAAAAATATCTAATCTCAATAAACATAATAGTATTCCTTTCAAAAAAAATAAT
Organism: Bonia amplexicaulis; assembly: GCA_036346245.1. Lineage (NCBI taxonomy): Eukaryota > Viridiplantae > Streptophyta > Magnoliopsida > Poales > Poaceae > Bonia > Bonia amplexicaulis. The sequence continues at coordinate 6,288,090 of CM070740.1, forward strand.
TATTTTAGAGCAAATTTCATAAAACTCCAGATACATAGCCGTTTGTAACGGACCACAGGTTTTGTAATTCCTCGCACATAACCATATGAACATGGGCGTTTTAACACAAAACACCACATTTACCACTTGCAACCGGTTGGCACGTTAATTGTCTAGGGATATACAAGCATTGGCTGCACGTCGTTCACAACCTTCGGACCTGATACTCTCCGAGCATTGCATTAACTCCGTCTTCGCTTCATATGAGATCATGCGGATATCATTCTATACGTGTGATAAGTATTTAACTTTGATGTATAAGTTCTATCGAAGATTGAGTTTGGATTTTAAAGCTTTTCAGTTTTTATAATTATTGTTAGGAGTTAAGCGGTCGAGCCTGGCATCGGCGGTCTGACCGATAACTATAGAGAGGTCAGATAGCCATATGGTCTTTTGGAGAATGGATACGAAACACTTGTATATATATATTTTTAAGGGTGTCTTTGCACTTGGTGTCACTCCATTTGGAGTTCTAAGCTGAAACTAGATAGAGATTAATCAAAATTTCAGAGAAGGTGTTTTTTGATGCTCTTAAGTGGTCTAATCGGCCTATGGCTGGCAGTCACACCGCGGCGGTCTGACTGGCACTGGGCCAACGGTTAGACTGGTCCCCTGTTATCGGGTTTGACCAGCGTTAACAGGGGTGGTCTAACCGGCCATGGGTGATGGTCAGACCGACTTTTGCTGAGTTGAGTGAGCTAAATTTTGTCTCGGTTGTGTTGTTGCTCTATAGGATTTTTGGGAGTCCATGCAAGTATAGTCATAGCGAGAGTCCATAGTGTTAATCATGGCTGGGAGTACCATGTGTTATTTGCTAACGAGAGTCAAGTGTATATCACTTGTACTCTGGACGATTGTTTGTTATTTGATATTCAGGGTGCTTAGTGATTGATGGCTGTCAACGGCAAGACTGAGGCTAGGGGAGGAGCTCAAGGCCATGGAGGGTTGCGTAAGTCCAGGTGAGGCCATATCTCAAGCAGAGAAGTGCAGAAGAAAGATAAGGATCGTGATGAAACAAATGCATGTATGTGATGTGCCATTGGACTTGAGCTATTTCAAGTGGAGATGGTCCGGAGGAGGCCAAAAGCGTATAGGCTTGGCGGTAAGTCATTGGGCATCATTGACTTCATATTGGAGTTTGTTTTGAGGAGAAGCATCGTGTAGGCTGATGGGTGGTAATTGCATAAATTATCCAATACTAAGTGGAGAGGTGGCTTATAAAACCATGGCGGTGTCCTAAGGTGGATTAAATCACATCTTGGTAGATGGAGCATAATATCGGGTTATCGAAGCCATGTGGAAGTTGTATTTTGAAAAGCGTACAAGTGTGTAACTGTACAACACGTTTGTGTATGGTTACCAGGTTTCTCCATTTGTATGTGATTGTATCCACCAAGTGTGGGCTGGTTCACTAAGTGTGGGCTGGTTATTAGGGTTAGGTGTAAGGTGATGAGCCTCTACTACATAAGACCTTGTGTGTGTTAAGAGAAAAAATATCTCTTGTGCTTAGAGATGCACTTTAGTGTTAGGGTTTCCTTGTGTTAGAAGTTTTGTGTGAGTGCTCAGGGTTACATTTCTGTTCTCCATGCTAGAATGGTTGTCATCTCCAAGTATCAATAGATTTATTAAATTTGTCCAAGTCTTTGTACTTAAAGTTGAAGTTCTTTATTTCTTGATCTGGTTTGGTTTTTGATGTTTCCTTCTCTCCTCTTGATATTTGTTCATGTCAAGGATATGTAGGTGATGGTGATATCTCTCGAAGACCAGATCCCATCTATGTAGGCACTATCAATAAAAAGTTCTTGAGTTTGCTGGTTTTGGCCTGATTTGAGGCCATCGGTGAGAGATCTTAATTCTAGGGTTTTTGCTGTGATTCTTGCTATGGCTTTGCTTGCTAAGATGTGTGGAAGTTGATCCATGGTCATCTTAACCACTCTTAACTCACGAGCAAGGACTTCAGCTCCAAGTTTGGTTTTGACCCGATTTTGCTGTAATATTTCTTGTTTTAGATAAAGATTAGAATTTTGACATTGATCTTTACTTGAAATAGGTTTCTGACATCCTTGCGAAGGTTTGTAGCAAGTTTCATAAGGTTTGAAGTAGTGGTTTTTGAATTGACTATTTTGGAGGTTTAAACTCGAGTTATTCTTGTCTTTGCCCGAGTTCCAGTTAGGCCAACCGACAGCACATGTCAAACCAACCTACCATCCAACCAGCTGTGACATACGGTCATATCGGCCAAACGGTCAGACCACGAGATGAGTATTTTGGTTCCATCTTTATAGGGTTGGCTTGTAGACTTTGTGTACTTGATCTTCCTCAGCGTGCTTCGAAGCCATTGACAACCCCGGAGGGTTCAATTTGATATTAGAAAAAGAGTAAACTTCTATCCACCTCCTCTAGTCGTCACATTCGATCCTACACTTTGCAATTCAACCATGCTGCCCCAATCCCATGCCATCCTTCTTGTAGTACAAGTAGCCAGTGGAAGCATACCCAATATTCTCCATCAGATCCATCAAGCTGAAATAGCAGAGAATGTCTCGGTCCATCTTTCTTTGAACAAATGTTTTGCCCTCCACAGCACCATCACAGTACATATTCAGGGTCCACTCTTTCCTCAAACACCCTACAAAACCAAAATCAAGAACGACTACATGCATAAATAGCCTTCATATTTGTCTACTATACACTGCAGTCTGACAATCTAATTACCTTATACTCACCTTCCAGCATCAACTCGCCTATGCAACCAATCTCAATCTCGATATTGGCTTCTACTCACCTACACGGTCCGATATTGACAATCGAGCCTTCTACCAAGCCAATTCCCAAAAAAAACCTCCAATTCCAAGAACCCTACAAAATCTGCAACAACCAAAACCCTAACCCCAAAATTCATGGAAAATACCAGCCAAAATGCGAACAAAAACTCGATTTTTACACAAGCCAGATCATAAGAACAGTGCACCCATCTACCCAGGCTTAGGGTTGAACGTGTGAGACCAAAATTGACACCACGACCTCAACAAAGGCCTTGACCCTCCTCGTCTCCCCCATCTTGGCACGGAAACGAGCGTCCGTCCTTACATGTGGGCCCATCTGAGGTGGCACCAGCTTGCCACACAGTTGCCACGTCGCACAACCGGATGCCCATGTCAACTGCCTGCGTGTGTGCCAGATTGAATCATCCAAAATTTTGTGTTGTGTGTTAGAACGTCCATATGCATGTGGTTATGTGTGAGGAATTACAAATTAAACCTGTGCTTTTGAATTACAAAGGGTCACGTATATGTGGTTTTGTGAAATTTTCTCATAGTTTTAATACCTTGGCCTTGAAAGATGTCCTAAATAGTTTACTTAAATGTCCTAAGGAACGTGTGTACATTGCAGATTCATTTTTGCTGTTCTTAAGTTGCCTAATTTTTTGTGTTAACTCTGCGTCGATTTTCATGGCCTTTTGATAAACTTTAGGACGTGTGCGTGTCTGATTTTAGATTGATGAAATGGTTTTAAATTGTGACTTAAGAAAGCACATGTCACCTTAGAAATAGAGATCGACGCCCTTGCAAATTTTATGTTTAGACACAACTATATATCTTAAAGCTTGTCAACCGAGAGGTTATGGTATCAGTCTACAAATACATCCACCCTAACACTTAGTGGGCATTGCAAGAAATGCTGCCTTTTAGCTGCGAGACATGGATGTCACAACGTTAGAATATAATGCAATGTGCATGTGTGCACACTAGAGTATCTCGTAACAAATACCCAATTATAATGCAAATTTAAATCTACACGATTTGTTTAATGGACCGATAAAAGGATAGAACATCAGCTAGAAAACGTTTGTTGGCAAGTACCAGGATGCATGGAGTACTAAGTTCAGATCGTATGCTCCCAACAAAAGTTCAGATCGTGTGCTCCCACATTTACAGTTACCAGCCGCCCAAAGTTAGTAGTACCTACCTTAGGCGCCGCTAAGAGTACGATAATGAGTGATATCAGACGTCTGTAATTCTTGTCATATAAGATTTCTGATGATATAGATGAAAGAGAACAAGAAGAGAGAAAGAAACTATCTAGTATGCAACGGATAATCTATAAGACTCTTATAGACAGCTTTTTTGTTGTTGTATCGATCAATGCTGTCCGCAGAAATTGTAGGGACAACTTAGAGACAACGCATTGTATAAGTTATCTTTAATATTATCTATAGTATAAACACTACTACAGATAACATATGTCTATACTATCGTACATACCGTATGGGGGCACCGAACCACCGGAGAAATTTAACTCTGAAGATGGACCGTGGACGTTATCTCATTACATACTTCAGGTCATGACAGATGTACATGTTTACATTATGATTTCTGACACTGAAGAGTAATCGAACTGTCAGGAGTGATGACACATAGCAGCGTGTCAGTGAGGGCAATGAACCAAGTAACATCAGCTGAAGAAATTTTGAAGGAGGCGACGTTGGATTGACACGAATATATGATTTTCTTTGTCTGTGATGTTCACGCACCGATGCTTTGCCGGGGCTTCGAGTTGCAGAAGATGTTCTTCACTCTACTGGACTTTTGGAGGAGCCGTCGAAGATACCAATGCCGATGCATGCAAAACTAACAGTGGTGGATGTGCTGCCAGCAAAAAATTGTCTTAGTCTCGTTTTTCTGTATCTCAGCGGTCAAATTGAGAATCTATTGAAAAGTGTTGAAATTGCGAGAAACAATCCTGTAATAATTGTCTTTTATACAACCTGCAGTCTTGATATCGTAGTAGTATGGTAGAGAGTTTGAAGTTATCCTGACTTCTCTATTGTCGGAGAGATTAGCATATATTTAAACTGTAATGGCATATACAATGAGATGATATCAACTGCATGTTTATAATTTTTGTCAGGTAAGATTTCTGATGATGTGGATGAGAAAGAATGAGAAGAGAGGAAAAAGCCACCTTGCATGCAACAGACAATGTCCTATATAGATAATTTAGACAATATATTATATGAGTTATCTACATAAAGAATATTACTGACAACGGTTATCTATGCTATTGTATATACGATTAGATCCTTAAATGTTGTTTTCGGTTTTCTATTTCTTAATGTAAAATGACATCGGGGTTAAAATGACATGATTTATGCCCCTGGCGAGCCACTTATGGTTTACTCAATGCCATAATTTGTCATGTGAGATGGCAGGAGTAATAAAAACTCATTACTCGATGGAACCTTTCCCAGTTGTGTTAGTACGATGAGTTGTCAGAGATTCAGACCCCCTAGTTTTTTTCAAGAAAAGAAAGAGCTCGTCGGTCAGTCTCACAAGGTTTCTTAATCTGATGGTGACATAGTGCTAACGAGATTATGAACACCTCGCGAGCCGAAGCTCCCGCGATTTTGCTTTGCAGGTGACCTACTTCTCAGGTGCGGAGGCGTCGCCCTCGGCGTGGGCACGCAGCACCACGTCGCCGATGTACGGCTTCTTCGACCTTCACTTTATCAACTCATGGTCTAACCTCTTCCGCGGCGTCCCAATCACCGTCATGCCATTCATCAACCGCACCCTCTGAAACCCTCTCTTTCCGTTTCCCCTCCCCGCTGGTACTTTTCCGTCTTCCCGCCTCCTCTTGCCGCCTGCGCTCGTGCTCGCCCCCGCCCACGGTTTCGCCGCGCCATCGCACCGTGCTGTCGCCAGCCGCCTGGGGTTGCGACACGCCACCCTTAACGTGTCGCCCTGTCCCTCCCCTTGACCCCACCTGGCAGTCATCGCCATCTCTCGCTCCTCCGCGTGAGAGCGTGCCCCGCCCATGTCGCTCGGTCACTCGCCCCGCTTGGCTGTCGCTCGCTCTGGCTCTCCTCCACGCCACGTTGCAAAGACGTCGCTTTCCCAACCACTCCTGTCACTCGGCTGTCCATCCGCGCCGCATCCCATCCCCTCTTTTTCTCCCCTCCGCCCGAGCTCTTCTGCACTCCTCTCGGCTCTCTCGCTCTCCCGTGCTTCTCAAGCCTCTCCTCCACCGCCTCCATTCGCTCCCTGTCACCTCCATTTATCTCCAGGAGCTCCCGATCGAAGCCCCATCGCTCCCGACGCCGTCGCCACCCACCCCTGAGCTGGCGACCTCCGTGAGCGATTCTTCTTCCTTTCTCCCCCATTTCTCAATTACTTTGGCTCAGAGTATCTCCACTACTTACTGACCCTTTTGGTGAACTACTCCGGTCAAGTGATCGCATGTGGAGTCTCAGTGCCGCAACTCACCTCCGACCGAAGCACCCTCTCGATGGACAGCTCTCCTGGATGCCTCCCAGCTGAAACCGACGCCACCTTTGCAAACCCCAAGTCTTATAGACCATGAAACCACCCCCATTCTCGCCTGAGGGCCGCCGGTGAGCATCTACGTCGCCGCAAAACCCAAACCTTCCCTTCTGCTGCCAGCCGTCACTAGTGGTTTTCTCTACCCCCTGAGCCCCAAAATGGAACCCTAGCCCGAGCTCAACCCATCCATGCCCTTGTTTGCCGTCGGCGACCTTCGACGACGCTCAATCAGCCGCCGCCGTCATCCCTCTGTCCTGAAGGCCCTGTAGCGACCGGAGGAAGAAGATGACCTCTCGGGCGACGTGGCCGTGTTCCAGTCGTCCGCGCCAACCGTTGCCATCTCATCTGAGCCCTCCAACGGCTTTGAATCTTGGTCGTTCGCGTAAACTAAAGCCGCTAATCTCGGCCGCTCTCCGCCTCATCTCCGCCTGCCACGCCCACGTCGACCGCTCGACACTATAGCGCCAGGCCGGTCCGACACTATTCACAGTGAATTTCTAGAGATTTTCTATTTCCCAAAAATACAAAAATACAAAGAAAATCCTAAAAAATCACAAAAATTCCCAAAAATTCCCAAATTTAACCATATTGCTCATTTTGATCCCCTGAACCCATTTTTGACCTCCAATCTACCAAATTCTTCTCTAGAAAAATTCAAAAACCCTTCTCTCTGTGCTTTTTGCTGAACTCTGCACTACTCTCTCTATGTTTGAATGAGATTCAAACATTTGAATTTGAGGCTTTATTGGGGTTTTGATGACAGGCAGTTACCAGTGGATAAATGACTGGTTGAATGTGTTAGTTACCAGTGGGTAAATGGCTGCTTTAATCATGTCAGTTATCAGTCTATCTATTTATATGTCTGGAGACGTCCAGTGTATGTGCGAGAAACTCACTGCCTCCATTTCCTTCTTCTCGGTGATTCTGTGCTTGAGTACTGTGCTGTCTGAATCTTGTCGACCTTTTTTCCCGGCGTGCACTTGGAAGGAGGGAGAGCGGCTATCTCCGAACCATTGCCGAAGAGAGTACATGCACGGGGCGGTAATAAGGTTTCTGGGCAGCGCTTTTGCGCGACCGCTCCTGCACTGAGTCATCTACGTTCTGCACTGTGTCAAGCGTGTGCGGCTTCATGTTCTTCTTCAGGCTAACAAGTAAGTCGTTCGCGCACACATACGACTTTGTTACTATACTTTTCTTGAGTATATTCTTAAGTATGATGAGTAGCATGCTGTTAATAGTAAGTTTTACATCACTAGTTTATTGTATTTGTCTTCTCATAAAATTTGGAATTAAAATATTGCCCACATTTGTAACAGCACTAGGGGTGCAATCGGAGCGGATACGGATAAATTTTGTTTATCTCGTATCCTGTTATATTTTTTATTTTTTCTGAACAAAAATTATAATAAAAAATAAATTTTATTTTTTTCTGTATTTTTTATTATTTATGATGGATGGGCAAATGGTGAAAATATAAAAAAACTAGCCATTGGATCATTAGTGAGTGGTCTAGATTGAGGGAATAGGGAGGGGGACAGGGAAGCCCCATTCCCGTAGTAGGGAGTTTGAAGTTGTTCTGACGTCTTTGTTGTTGAGGTTAACATTTGAGCTATAAGAGCATGTACAATGAGATGATATTAGCTATCTATAATTTTTGTCACGTAACATTTTTGATGGTATGGATGAGAGAGAATGAGAGGAAGAAGTCTGTATGCAAGACGGTGTCCTATATAGATAATTTAGAGACAATACATTGTATGAGTTATGTATGTAAAAAATATTACTGATAAAAGTTGTCTGTAATATTGTACATGCTTTACACCTGTAAACATTGTTTTTGGTTTCCTTTTTCTTAATGTAAAATGCCATTGGGGTTAACAGGTACAAACGAGAAGAAGTTTACATGATGCATACCCCTGGTGAGCCACTTATGGTTTACTCAATGTCATGTTAGCTCCTAGTGACATGGCGCATTTGATTTCCTCGCACTTGTATCCCATCAATTAATTAATTAGATAGTTTAAAATCCCCACAAAAAATATACTAAGTAGAATGCTATGCTAACAAAAAGTTGTGTTATGAACCCCACGCCGCACGGTTTGGGCCACTCCACACAATTGCCAGGCACAGTCAGACCGTGTCAACCTTATACAGGACAGAGAGACTACACAATTGGGTATGTTGGTGTGGTCAGGCAACACAAAGGAGATCCACCCCGCTTGGACCTAAGCCCTTAAAAATCTATTCGATGCTCGATGCTTGCCTAGACACGGAACAAGATGTACGCTCACAGTGGTCGTAATACACACGAATATTTTGAATCAACTCAAGACACATAAGAGTTTTTTTGTGCTACGTAATACCATGCAGCTTTTCGATTTTCTCTTCTTATTTATAATATTGAATACAATAAATCAGTTACAAGTTCTTCATGGTGCGTTACCACTAGTAAATACTACCTTAAACACAGAAAAATGCAACTACTAACGCTTCCGTTGCATGCAGTCACTAACTCATTTACTCGGTCGTTTCTTGGACCTACTGTGACCACTCACGACCAATGCGCCTCTTCAACTATCTTCGACCACAGGATCTTCGATCACGGCTCTTCGCTCACAACTGCTACTCGACTTACGACTACTTCGATCGTGGCTTCTCAACCGTAACTCTGACCAGATACTGTAACTACAACTGTCGACTTACGTCTACTATAGCTATGACCACTATAGCTACGACCACTGCAGTTACGACTTACGACCACAACACCTACGACTTACGACCACTGCAGTTACGACTTACAACCACAATAGTTACGACTGACTACCAAGTACTCGATACACGACTACCTAGTACTCAACACACGAGTACTCGGCTTCCGGAGTCTCCGACTGCTCTTCGACTCCGAAAACTTTGACTACATAGTACTCAACACACAAGAACTCTGCTCACGACTACCCAGTATTCAAGTACTGACCACACAATACTCGAACACCGACTACAACACGGTATTCAAGCACCGACCACACAGTACTTGAACACTGACTACACACGACCTGAACATCAACCACTATTAACAACAAGATTAGTTCCAACACTCGAGATTGGTTGATTGCATGTAAATTGCACCTTATGCATCACCCTAGTAAATTGCCCGTCGAAGTAAAGTTCATGGTAATTTGATCACGATATTTGATATGTTTTCATGAAACTTTTAGAGAAAATTTATCATGTGTCACTGAATAAATGTGAAATTCCCGAGGCTGACACGGTGGGTCTGGATCCATTTATTAGTATATAAAGACACATAAAATTATTCAGTTGCACACTAGTATGTAAGAAATGGACCAAACTTCCGAACTTTTGTGGCTAGAGCAACAAGTTCTGTGATTCGATAAAATCGTTGCAACTGTTGAGCTAAATTCACATAAACATACTATTGGCACATTTTGAGAGGCATAACATGGTATGTTCTTACAACTTTGACAAAATTGCAAAAAAAAAACACTCTGCTTTTTACCATGATTTCGAAAAATGGGCTACCAGTTATTTTTGCTTGTAAAACCCTCTGCCAATAATTTTTCGTCAGTTTTAGCAACATACAAATTTTGGCATAATTCTCATCAACACGCTATATTTTTATGCCCTGCGGCATTATTGTGTCAGTACTGGCTTCCTCGCACATCTTTTTAAGTTTGAGTGAAGTTAGTTTTTTTTTATGAAACAGAGCATTCGAGCATTTCAATTCTTCTGACGATGCTGAGGACTTGATCCTCTATATTAATACAAATGATATCCACTAACTTCGATCAACGCCGGAATAACTTACAGGGGAATTTCAAATTCAGAGTGAAATCTCGTGTTGCAAATAAATTATAGGAGGATTTGCTTGGGCGTAGCAATTTCCCTTTGAATTTCTCTACTAATATAAAAAGGGAGTTTATCTGTTTACTATCTCCTCCTATTAGTACTCGCGTGTGAATGAGATGTAACTTATCACGGATAGTGTAGAATATATGTGTCAACTGTTTTTCAGTGAAAATTTTTAAAATCTGCTTCGAACATAGAAATGCTATAACAAATAGTTCAAATATTCTTGTAGAAATTAAAAAATATGAAAGAAGACTTAGTTTTAATTTGATTAAATCACTTAGCACAAGAGAAATTGTCTTAAATTTCACATAGTAGAAGATCTAAGGTAAATTCGTAACCTCATATTGATTATATCTGATATATTTTTTGGGCACCATTACAGCACGCACAGAGACACCTTATTAGTTAGGACAAAATTGGAACAGGCATAAAAGTTGCGGTAAATCTCGTGAAATCTGGAAATTTTACTCATCCCTATTTCCCCTTTCATCGTTCCCCCGCAGTTGTCCGTGAGCGAAAAGGGTTCAGCAATCGGCGCACCACAGAACCATCAAATTCCCCACCCCCAACCCTTCCTCGCTCACGTCAAAACCCTGAACAAGAGCCCGAGACCTCGCGCCGTCGCCGCAACAATGGCGTCCCTCTTCAAGGTACGGATCCCGCCGAACCCTAACCAAGCGTCCGATTACTTCCCGGCGGCCGGCGCCTTCCAGCTCATGCGGCTCGCGGCGTTGCTTTTCCAGGACCCGAGCAAGCTGTCGGCGTACAGGGACCGGCGGTTCCAGGGGACGCAGGAGGAGTACGAGGCGGCGCTGCAGGCGTCGACGACGGTGTACGTGGGGAACATGTCCTTCTACACCACGGAGGAGCAGGCCTACGAGCTCTTCTCCCGCGCCGGCGAGATCAAGAAGATCATCATGGGCCTCGACAAGAACTCCAAGACCCCCTGCGGCTTCTGCTTCGTACTGTACGGGCTTCCTTCCTTCCTTCCTTGATCCCTTTCTTCCTGTGTTGGATTCCGTGGTGTAATTTGATGCAATTATTAGACCAAATGCCTTGGCCCAATTTTATTTTATTAGAGAGCGGAGGTTCGAATGTAGTTCTATGCAATTGGATGTTAGGAAGATGGTTTTCCAGTTCTGTTTATGCACTGATTTCGATTCATTGATGATGTGAGGTTGTGAGAGATACCCTATGGATGCAATTTTGGTGCCGCCAGGAATGCGTGAAATGTCCTCCAACAGGGACAGGAAAGTGTGCTCTCGCAGTGTAAATGTGGTCTAGCTTGAATAGTTACATGTTGCAATAGGTTTAGTGGAGCTCAGATGCGAGTTTTATGAGGGAGTAATGCTTTAATAGTGTGTCCTTGGTTCTTGGAGTTCTTTACTTTTTCCTTGTTAGGTTATTTTGATGTATTATGTTGCCATCTGATCCGGTGTTGATTGTTGAGGGAACTGGGATTTAAGCTATGTTCTGAGGCCGTTGATTTTTGGTGGTGAGATTTTTACATGTATTCTTGTGCTTGTGGTGGTGTTCTGTGCTGGGATGTGAAGTCTTCAATACCGATATTTAGCTACACAGTGTGCGCAGTGTGTTATTGTATTTGGAATGCTGCCTCTGGTGAGGAATGTGGCATCATGTGTACTAAATCTGGTTAGATTAGTGAAGGTTGGAGTATGTGGTTTTTGTTCTTTCAAAAAAGTTGGATATTTCTGTCTCCGTATTTGGTTTGATGTGGTTCATGAATTGACATTTATATATATTATAGTTTGTAGATCATTGGTGATGTATTGTAATTAGTGGTGAAAAATGTGCATTGTTGATAGCACAATTTCAGTATGCCTTGTTCTGGGATAACTCGGTGTGCATGGCTTGGGTTCTTGGTGGTAAGGCTTTCATTGACTTATCAGTTTTTACCTTAAATGGTTATGCAAAAGCTGTTTTTTTTCTGATAGGCATGTATTGCTTGATTGGGCTGTACACTGGATCCGTTGGAGTTTGTATTGGAGTTCTTGGATGTTGGGAATATCGCATCTATCTAGTTCAAGCCAACAGTGGCGTGCCCTGTTAGCTGGTAACGGTTATGACGCCTCTGCCTTTTCTTCCTCCCTTTTCAGGTACTACTCTAGGGAGGACGCTGAAGATGCAGTCAAATATATTGGTGGAACAATGCTTGATGATCGCCCAATTCGTGCCGATTTTGATTGGGGCTTTGAAGAAGGCAGGCAATGGGGCCGTGGACGGAGTGGCGGACAAGTATTACCCTGATCTTATTCTGCATGAATAACAAATATGTCTGGCATTCTACCTGATTTTTGTTGATATTGCTTGTTTCTTTCATAGGTCAGAGATGAATACCGCACGGATTATGATCCTGATATCCTTTGATACTATTGAATTATCATTTACTGCACGTTGATGTGGGTTTGTACTGCTATAAAACTTACAAAACCCACTAGTTCACGTCGACAATGTTCCCTGTAGACCCATCCATTGATTCTTTCTAAATCTTGCAATACTACTGGGTGTTGATTTTTTCCCTTAACGGCGCACTTTTAAATTTAGAATGCATTTACATGTTTCTGCAAATTCTCTCGAGTTCGCAAGCTTCCTTAATGAATCTAACGAAGAGGTGGCTATGGTAAGATAGTTCAGAAAGAGCTAGAAGCACAAAGAGAATTAGTTGACTATGGCGGAGGTGCTTTTCAACCGAATGCACCACCTCAATGTAAGTTTTGAAGTTATTAGCATTCTGTGCTTTCAACCACAACATTGCATGCATGTATATTTGCTTTGACATCTCTTACATATATTTTTTGTCTCCATATAGCTTATTAAAAAGATGCATTTGTGGTTATGGGTATCACTACCGTAATTGCACTGTCAGGGCTTGTGTTTGTACAGTAGGCAGTAGCCTCTTTGCTAGGAATATTTTGCGTCCTCACTGAAAGAATTAATCTCTTGTTTGAAGCTAGTTTGATGAAACAAGCATTGCTACAACAATGTTATGCATACTTGGTATGGTGAATGGAGTTAATATTTAAATGTAGATGAAATAACCTGCTGACAGGACCCTATTTACTGCTTTTCTATTCTAGTATTGCATTGCAACTGTATCTAGCATATAGCATGCAGTCCGATACCACTTCTTCCTAGCAACCTGCTCATGGGACCCAATTCAGTGCCTTTCCACTCTTCACTCCGATCTCACTTGTCGGCTTGCTTTACATTTTACTTGTTGCTTATCACCAACAATGTTGTACTGTTGCACAAACCATTCACACATTTCTTTGGAAATGTGATGTGGCTTCATATATTCGTTCACTCCAGTATTTGATCTCACGCTGTCAAGAGCATGTGTGTGATGATTCAATCCTTTGCAGCATGTTTTGCAATGAATTTGCTATTGTCTTCTTACTGTCTAGACAGGTCGAGCCTTACTGTGTTTCACCATTTACACAAATATTTGCATTTTCATTTTTAATATGCAGATGACAGAGCTGACAGGAAGAGAGGATACAGAGATCCCCATCGGAATGACAGAGGTAGGACAGCACACACATGTTCTTATATGTACTTTTTTCAAGCTAGAAGATAACATAATCTGATGCTCTGCCAGATTACCAACGGAAACGTTACCGGAATGATGAACAATCTGCACCAGATATTCCCAGGAGAGCACCTGACTCTGATTCTAGGAGAGATGCGAATTATGATTCGGTATTAGAGCCTGTACCTTTTATCATCTAACTTTTCCTTGCTGTCCCTTCTCAGACATGAAACATTTACTAAGTATTCCATGTTATCTTTTTGCAGGAGAAGAATCCTAGATTTCGTGAGAAAGGTGATTCAGATGATGAAGACGACGATTATGATAAGAGACGCCGCCGCTGAACCTGAGGAACAATTGCCGCTATTGGCAAATGTCCAGTGACTGCAGTAGTGTCCACAGCCATCAGCAGTATCTGGTTTATCCTGTTGTATACCATATAACTTAATGTTTCCTCTTCAGATGTTCCTTTTTCTTTTGGTCTTACCATCAGTTCATCATGAATAGGTTCTGCATGTGATAATGGTGATTCGAGTACGGGATTCCGTATTCAATGACACTTCTCCGTGCATATTCTGCTGATAAGACTAGTGGGAATTGAGACAAGCAATTAATGGATATTGGCCACTAATTAATTTCCAGAACCTTGATTCAACGAAGTTATGATGAGTCACGGTGAGATCATTTAATGGCTGGTTTGCCCTTTCGTCTGAAAAAAAGTGAGAGGAACGGTTGTGCGGTTTTTCTGATTTAACTTTAGGAAAAAGCGTTTGGTTGTAGAACGATCTGGACGAGATAGTTTGCTACTTGCACTCTTCACAGAACTCATGTGAGGCGTGATCTGAAGACTGAAGCATGAATGGATTAGTGAGCTTAATGTTTCGGGCTAAAAGTATCATTATGTATTATATTTAACTTTCAGATTATATGGTTGCCTCACAGGATGTAAAAAAAAACATGGATTTTCGTTTTGCATTATATGTAGCTTTTTGTACAGCGTGGTGTGTAGTTTAGGTCATCACGAATCAATCATACCTACGAATGGAAATGCTATAGGAATATAGAAAGACGCCGCGACAAAATACATAAAGGCAAACAAAAGGAAGCAAATAGAATCCATCCACCAGGGTGGGCGGCGCGTTGCTGCTGCTGGCGTCGTGCGCTGGGTCTTGACGAAGCCGATCGTCATCGGCGGCATGGCGGTCCTCGCCGGGGCAGCAGTCGATGACGGCACTGAAGCGGAGGGTTGTTGGGAATATACTCTTATAGGCAATCATAGAAATGGTTAAGTTGTTGGTTCTACCACGTTGTTTCGTTATGTTTATGATCTATCGAATAATATATCATCTTATTTTTTAAATAATATTGTTAATATTTATTATCAGTATATGACTTAATTTTGAAACTTTATATTACTACGGTAATTATTCTTAAACGATCTCTAGTCAAAAACATATGAGGACACATATTAATAGATTAACATATGTATTGACTGATAACTATGTTTCATCAGTCGTAGATATGGAGATATCAAACTAATAATATAGACACATGTTAGCAAGGGCGGACCTGCCCTTCGGTCGAGCCCGGGCGGCCGCCCGTGCTCCCCTCATCGATCGGAAACCCCCCTCCCCCCGCGCCAGATGTTGCTGAACTAATGAACTATACATTTAGAAGGACAACATCAATGTATCAGCAGAAAGGCCAGGCTTGTGATGCACTAACCAAAGGAGTATGCAGTCGGAGCCGTGGGCCGGTCAGGAAAGGTGCTCTGTGAGATGATGGTAGTGTCATTGATGCACTCCCACTCTGCCGGGTCCCCTGTCGCAATCTCCTTTTCGCTCAGCGGCCTCAGCCTCACCGAGTTGGACATTCGAAAAGAGTGACATTTCAAGACTTGTTATGAACTAGTTTTTACTAATTAGGATCAAAACTGCGACCTTAAAACCTGAGAAAGGATGGGTGTTCGATTACCTTGCCAATGTAATCATAAATATCTCTCATCAGATATTCTCGTTATTCCGGTCATGGTGTATGTCTTTCCACTACTTGTTTGATCATATGCAAAATACTTGTCATTACAGATAACAAAGGGAAAGAAAACGATTCGATGAGTTCATGGAATGCTTTGATTCAAACAAATTGGAGAAAGATAGGCGAGGTTCGCGCTAACGCTTAATGCCACTAACTACGAGAGAGCAACCTCCTTGGCCCCTTCCTCATATAATTGCTTTGGTGTTGCAGTCCGAACGGAATACCCTATCTGCAGTTGGAATAGAGTTGTATCAAAGAAGATGCAAATAATAACACAGCTGAAACATGAGAGAACTTTGTAGAGCATACTTGTGAAAGGAGCAAACTAAAGTCTCACTGACTATCTGCATTCTAGCAAGATGAACTTTGTCCACTACAATAATATTGTCCAAGTCAATTTGTAAAATGTAAAAATTTTAATTTCAAAAGAGCTTCTTTATGATAAAAAACTTCTTATAGAACCATCTTGCTACACAAAAGAGCCACTCCAAGTTGTTCATGCCAGACCATGAGTGGTAATCAGCTTAGTTAAGGTGTCCCAATTTCCAGTAACAAATAATGATACTTTTACGGTATATTCTACTAGTAGTAAGTGAGTGGCAGTAGAAATTAAATCTGACCATTGATTTGTGAAGGCAAAATAGACCTCTTTTGTAAATCTATCTTTTGTCTTCTTTTTTATTTCATCTTTGATATTCTATTATCGAATTGTGACACTATTGATTTATTTATCTTTCACAATTGACAGGTTGTTTCTTTTACAGCTCATCTACAATTGTGGATTGAGCTTCATTAGTGAGGTGTTTTTCATTGTCCTTCCGTTATCTACATATGTTAATATGCGAATTGTAGTTGTTGTTTCTATTTCGTATCACATACTTTTATTAATGTGATTGCAACATAGTTTGATCATGGATTATTTTACTTTTGGGTACTACTGTTTATTTCACGCTTCCGACTTCAGCCTACCTAGTTTTTTTCCTGGGTCCGCCACTGAACTTCGCCCTACCTAGATTTTTTTTTCTGGGTCCGCCACTGCATGTTAGGTAGCATAGGGTTAGATCAACCCACAATGAGACACTACGAGAATGTTGCATTCTTACATGTCATCAGTTGGTCTCATTTATAATGCATATGCTATGTCCCTAGACTTAAGGCTGTCGCACGTACTCGTGATGCATAATTGCTAACTTAGGGGTTACCAAACGCTAATCTGTAACGGGTAGTTATAAAGATAGCATTCGGGTTTGTCATGATGTATGCATCGAGGTATGGTTGATTAAGATAGAATTTGCTCTTCTATACAACGGGAGAGATATCTCTAGACCTCTCAAGTGATTGGATTCCAGAAATACATGGCCATGCTACTTGCGGTTAAAGAGTTAACCGTAGTCGGGGAACTCAAGCCACGTGATCGAGAAAGAGTGGTCGAGCTAACCAAAAATGATGACATGTACTCGTCTTGAGATCTTGGATAATATGTTATCTTGTTTCTTGAATAATATGTTATCTTGTTTCTTGAATAATATGATATCTTGTTTCTTGCATAATATGATATCTTGTTTCTTGAATAATATGTTATCTTGTTTCTTGAATAATATGATCTATTGGATAATATGTTATCTTGTTTCTTGAATAATATCGTTAATATTTATTATCGAGTATGTGACTTAATTGTGAAACTCTATATTTCTGCGATAATTATTCTTAAACGATCTCTAGTCGAAAACATATGAGGACACATATGAATAGACTAGCATATGTATTGGCTGATGACCATGTTTCATGAGTCATAGGTATGGAAATATAAAACCAATAATGCGACCCACAATGAGAAACTGCAAGAATGTTGCATTCTTACATATCATTATTTGGTCTCATTTATAATGCGTATGCTATGCCCTTAGACGTGATGCATAATGGCTAACTTAAGAGTTGCCAAACGCTACTCCGTAACTGGGTAGTTATAAAAATAGCTTTTAGGTTTGTCATGATATATGCATCGAGGCATGGTAGATCAAGATAGAATTTGCCCCTCCATACTACGGGAGAGATATCTCTAGACCTCTCGAGTGATTGGATTCCAGAAATGCATGGCCATGCTACTTGCGGTTAAAGAGTTAACCGTAGTCGGGGAACTCAAGTCACGTGATCGAGAAAGAGTGGTCGAGCTAACCAAAAATGATGACATGTACTCGTCTTGAGCTTGACCGATATCGTAAGGCAAAGGGAAATGCATATGAGCTTTGATAAGGTTCGTCCAATATGATATTTACATATACTTGGGAGTCGGCATGTCTTGGTAGGAGTCGCTACTGATTAGTGGATGAGTAGTACTTGGGCCATGTTCAAGTATATGTAAACCTATAGGGTCGCACACTTAAGGGCTTGGAATACAATTCAGATGGTGATCTGAGTTCATGTAGGCCACAAGTTCCTCATAGGTCTTAAGTTCAAGGATCATTATGAATGTCTATAAATAAAGGGGTGTGTGGTGTTCCTACTTCGTACGTGTGAATACCTTAGAGTTGTTGATACAAAGCTCCAACACTAGGACGATTCGCAACCTGTGACTATCACAAGGATCTGAAGGAGGAGACGTGCGGTTAGTACACTACGACCATATCAACACGCTGTGTCGACTCTACTTCCGCTATGAGTCTGTGTCCAGTGGTAATCCTGTGATCTATTACTAGCGGAGATTCTTTATTTACGTGATAAAATTTTTAAAATTATGCTTGCATAATTTACCCGTGGCGCTTCAAGGGCCACACCAGGGCAGCGCAAGGTGCTGCTGCACCGGGCGCGAATGTGGGTGCAGCCGTCGTTCCCGGTGGTTCCCCGCCGCGTTCGTGCGGCTGAAGGTTGGTTCCCGGTGGGCGTGGGCGCCGGAGCGAGTGTTCGGCACGACGGCTGCTACGCTCGCCAGTTGCCAGCACGGACGGCGGTACCATGCTCGGCCTGGGCGCCCGAGACAACCGCCCGGAAGTAGAGATCGAGCATCTTGACTTGAGCCGCGCCAGAGGATCAATGGCGGAAACGCGCGCGTGAAAGTAGAGAGCGGTGCCGGACGAGACGCTGGCACCATGGTTGACGATGAGGCCATCGGCGTCGTTGAGTGTATAAAGACATGTCAGCACGTCGACGTCTATTTTTGCAGGATTGCTGGGTAGCCACTGCTAGACCGTTTCTACCTCCTGAACAGAGATATCCAACGAAAAAGAAGAGATAGATAGACCAGAGGTCTGGGTCGATTAAGAACCCAACTGCTGATTGTAGATCACAAGCACGGATAGAATTTCCAGACCAGCCAGTCTACAAATCTGCAGGGTAATAGCTTCATACTGTAAGCCGTACTAACATCCAACAGCAGAAAAATTCATATGCTAAACTGCTGAATTGCATCCATTCAGGACAAGTGCACAAACAGATAGGTTGTACTCGCTTAACAAAAGCTCCAAAACTACAGGGCACACATGGTATTTTTTGCTAGCTATGAGGTTCTGTTCAACATTAAGAACTAGCCAACCAAAACTTAAACTGCAACATACTGACAACAAAATCCAGAGACTTTAGATGATGCCAATTTTGTTGGCCACATCGAGAGCATCGTAGTCCGGTGTGAGCTCACATAGGCCTTCTTCTTCCCGTCAGGCCTGCAAAACAGAAGATTTATCAATTCACCAAACAAGATGCAGCATATTCAGACATGAGCAAAAGAAGAGTGTAAGAGAGTAATGACCTGATCGGAGTGTTGACTTTCTTTGCCTGGATGTCATACATCTTCTTGACAGCAGACTTGATCATCTTCTCGTCTGCCTTGAGGTCGACGATGAAGACAAGGGTGTTGTTATCTTCAATCTTCTTCATCGCAGATTCAGTTGTAAGGTGGGGCTTGAGGATTTGGTACTAATCAAGCTTGTTCCTGCCAGGTGCACTGATTCTTGGGTACTTCGGGCCTCTTGCCTTACTTGTGTGGATCTTCTTGGACTTCCTCTTGATTGTCCCAGACTAAACTGCCTTGGCAACCTTTAAGGCTTGAGTTTTTCCATCAGCCTTCTTGGGGGGAGCTAATCAAATTCAAACAAAAGACAAGAGGTAAGTCAGTTGGCATATCCTAGTAAGAACGTTATTATTATTAAATATTAACGCTACAAAACTGCACAGTAATTTGAAAGATTCCAGCACATAGCCAGCAACATAGAACAAAACAGAGCATCAAATTTCATTCAGAAGTATGATAATAACGTAAAAAGAACGTGAGGTAACACTGAATAGATTTGTATGATATCCTCAACTTCATGTTGCTACCAGGGGTCTAGTTAAAAACAGTGAATAGAAACATATCCAAGGTCAAGTGCTGTAATCAGAAATTACACAGCAATAAATAGCATGAGGCTGAGAGACAATAACAAAAGATCAGAAGAAATTGCATACCTTTAGGCGCCATTGAAGCTTCTCTACAGCCTAACAGCTGCAAGTAAGAGGAAAAGAAAAAGAGATTTAGAAAATAACAAAGGAACAGAAAAAAGAAAAAGGATAACACACTGCATTGAGCTGGAACTAGTGCTTCTCTTCATTGCTCATAACTGGACTACTATTGCAGCTGACTATTCAGACACAAGGCCCTAAAATCAATTCTGGTGTATTCGTGCCCATCCAATGTATCTACCTACTCGAGATCTACACCCAAGTTGGTCGTCCTCACAGCAACAGCAACGACTACCAAAACAGATGCACCACTAGATACAAACAGCCTAAATTCCATATGTGAACCGGCCGACTAAAAATCCAGAAAAGCCAACCTAAACCGCATTGAATCAACATTAGCAACGGCTCGATACTGAAATGGGTCATTATACCAAGAAAATCCATCGCAGAACTAGTGGTTCATCCATGGAGCAAGCAAACAGTATCCCCAAGTAATAGAAGCCCCCATCTCAACTAAAAAAGAAGAGTGTAAAAATTCTTAGTTGAATTACAGTTAACTCAGTGTACCATACATCATACACGGATCAAATGAAAAATAAAAGTAGCTTTCCACTCACAATTGTTGGGAAGACAGAATTAGGCATGTCGAGGAAGAACTGGTTCATAAGCAAGGCCAATACTTTACTCATCTAGTGTCGCAATACATAAACCTTGGTACATACTCCAATTACAACAAAATTAGCCAACGTAAACAGCAGAAACAAAAGTTAGAATTGAACGCATCGAATTGGGGGCATCTGGCACTCCATCTATGCTCCGCCGCGGCGCTTGGCCTCCTCGGCCTCGACCATGCGGCGGGACGCCTCAGCGAGGCGGTCCAGCGTCTGCTGCACAGCATCGCGTCCGCTGATGAGGAGCCGCGCCACCACTTCCGGGTCGCGCTCGTCGCGGGCCTCCTCAAACTCGCGCCGCGCGTTGGCGCGCAGCACCTCGCGCCACGGCACGCCGCGCTCGTCGGGCCACGCGAACAGACGCGTAGCCCGAAGGATATCCCGGTACAGGCCCAGCGCCTCCCGCCGCGAGCTCGTCAGCCGCCGGCGTGCCTCGGCCTCCGCCGCGTCGTCGTCGAGCAGCGCCGCGGAGGAGGTGAGAGACTTCTTGGCGAGGTGGCGGTCGAGGAGCTCGTGGATGGTGTCGGGGCCCTCATGGATGGATCGGAGCGGCGGCCACCTCGAGACGACGAGGGCGCGGAGGAGGGAGGAGGTGCGGGCGCATGCGGCGACGGCCATGGAGGGAGTTGGGTTCGAGCTAGACGTGGGTCTGGTTTGGTTGGCCCTGCTTTGAGATCCGTGTGTACACGTGGCAGAAATCAAGGAAGGCTAGGGGTTCAAGGCCCAACCCCCGAGCTTTTTTTTTCCATCATAAACTAGCTACAAAGAGGGGCAAAACAAGAAACCTACATCCATAAGAGCATTAAACAGCAACAAAATTCAGAGAGAGAGAGAGAGAGAGAGAGAGATCTACTAGACTGTTTCGCAGCCGGAATCGCTCGACACAGAAGGACATCTCACATCTCATCTACCTAGAGAAATGCAAGCATGCAACAGAAATGCAAGGAGATGAATGACAACACTACAAACCACCGTAGCTTGTTCGATCAACGAGATGGTGCTCCTTTTACTGATTGCACATATACTGAACTTGCGACCACGTTCCTTTTACTCGAGCTCTTGAAGAACAGGGATGCTACATAACTCTGCAAAAATGGCTGCTCATCTCGTTCCAGCAAAAACATACCGCATCTCTTTATTAGATCAAGTTTAGTCGTTGTCAAAGAAACACCTCCATGAACTACTAAGAGACAGATTTTGAATTATTAGCCACGGTAGCTAAATCATCAGGTGAGCAGCTTTGCGCGAGTGGAAGGGTCTTCCTCGTATTCCACCCACATCATGAAAGCATAACCAAGACACCAGAGCAGCACATACTGGAAGGGAACCCAACACAGCAGTGCAACAAGACTAAGCATGCTCCCAACGTACTGTGGGTCTTTAATATAGCCGAAGGGAAACTCTGTCACCCACGGGATCTTCTTGCCGAATCGAACGCCGTAGTAGGTACCTGACTCGCCTAGCAGCTGGTACACCCTGAAGAAAAATCAAATAATTCAGCAACAGGTTAACTGAGTAACAACGTATTTTGTGATTTAATCGATTGATATAGTGCGGTGTCCATCAAACCATTGTGTACAGCTTGGTTATTTGTGACAGAGTGCTTGAATATGAAATACGAAGCGCAGGGGCGGACCTAGGATGAAAACCGAGTGGGAGCACAAATGGCTTTGGGCTTGGTTTGTGCTTTTCTGAACTAATGTTAGGCCCAGTGGGAGCACTCTTGTTGGGCCAGTGCGGGCACAAATGGTGGAATTTTAATTGATATAAATGCGGGCTAACAATTGAGTGGGGCCGATGCCCCCACTGGGTCTTTACTGGATCCGCCCCTGACGAAGTGGCCCTTCTGATAATATAGGAGACTACACACAAGCTGCTAGTCCAAGCCAGAACATCACAATATGAACATACATAGATTTTGGAGCATGAACTCCCTAAAAACTATTTTTCAAGAGGTGTAAAAGGTGTTGCCCAAAATCCCAACAAAGAATACGTAGCAATTAGCACAAACATAAGCTGTGTTGTTTAATAAAGCAGCTGAGGCTGTATAATCACCAGGGCAGTAGTTTCCACACATATCAAATTCACGAAGTCATGGAGTACATTATTTCCACGCTAGCGGTGTCTAGAAGGGTGGGCATTAACCTTTAGATTGGAGACATATACAGCTAATTTATCCATGTGCAAGCAAATACTTAACTTTCTTACATAGTTACATCAGTTACAACAGCGAACAGTCCCCAGTGTCTTAATGCTAATATCGCTTGTCAACTATCATGATCAATGACAAAGAACTATCATATTTTAAAGGCTTTAAAATAGCCAAGGTAAGAACCAGACCATGAGCGATCCATAATGCGACCGATTACCCAGAAGGGCCAGAACAAGTCCAATAGATGTACCGGTGGATTATAGCATTATGAGTACACATTTGTAAATTGAAATTCTGTTTCATTTCTTCAGAGGCTGAAAGCATTGGTTTTACTTTTAATCGTATTTTTTCTTTTTTCTGATTGCATTCTGGCAACACTTGAAAAAGCTAACCAACCAAATTCATAATTAGCAAATAGGAGCTAACGATCATAGTTCTCCTCTCTAACCCCTTTCCTTGTACTCCTAAACGCGTGCCGGTGTTGACTTGCCTACAGCTGTAGCACTAAATTAAAAAAGCCAGCGATTTCCAATTCCTAAATCTAACAACCTGATGACCTCTATCAAACATAGAATACACCCAGTTCAGTTCACCCACGGTAAAAGTTTCATAGATGACTACATATTTCAGAACCACAAACTTTAGTGAAGGCAAAGAAAATGTAGAGTTTCAGAACCACAAACTTTAGTGGAGGCAAAGAAAATGTAGCGTTTCATCCAAGGTATTTTCTAGTGGAGAACAGCACGAAGAGATTGAAGATGAACAAATCCAAGACAAAGCGAACCTAACAGTTGCAGCTAATCTAAACGTGAAGAGACGTTGCGTTTGGCAGGGAGATGGGGGTTAGATAGGTTGCTCACCTGAAGTTGAGGTACTGGCCGAAGGCGAGGACGACGACGGAGTAGAGGGGCGGGGGCCAGGAGAAGGAGGCAACAGAGGCGAGGGACAGCAGCTGGAGCGCCTTGAGGACGTGGGAGACCTGCGCCATGCGGCGACACGGGTTGGCGCCGCGGCCGCACAGGTCCACCCACCGCTGCGGGTGGTTCCACAGCGCGCAGTAGAAAGGGAACGGCAGCAGCACGCCCACCCCCGCCGCGACGGCCGCCGTGCCCACCATTTCTGAAGCTACAAGCAGGCAAAATGTTCGACGGATTGCCGCAAGGGCTTCTGGAGTTTTCGGGGGGTTGGCACGGCAGTCGCGATGGGGCCTTCTGGTCCTCCAACTTTTGTGAGTCTGGTTGAGTGGCTGTAGTTGTACGAGCGCGTGCACGACCGTTCTCACCACAGCTTTCTATCCGTGATCTGATCGCAATCATGCACAATTGCGCAGCTCGTACCCGATGCTATGGTTCAACGTTCCAACCTATTGAGATTGAAAAATTTAATCATATATCACTCTTATGAGTAGAGTGACAACAAATTTACCACTCTGACCTGTTGTCAGTTACTCAGATTAGTCTATATGTAAGTGACAGAGTTAATTGGTCAATCTTAAGAGTGGCAAAAGGTTAAAATCCCCGGTGGCCGGTGTCTTGCTATAAATTCGCAAGTTTGAGATGTCCGTTTTCTGGTTCATATTTCGGAACTCTAATGCTTGTCCATATGCTACCAAGTACTGTTCCAACACAAGACAACCTTGTGAAAGGAATCATGTGTTGCAGTGCATTTTTTTTTAGGAAGAGGTCGAAAGCAAGCAAAACACAGATCTGATTGTACAGTTTTGCCATGGATCTCCAGTAGATCAAAACCAATTTGTCTGATATTATCACTGTTGTTGTTGAATGAACCAAGGAAATTCCTAACCATAACAATGAACACAGCCCGAGGAAACAGAAATTTTGAGAGAACCGACACATTTGAGGAGCCAAATATCTAAGTATATCCTATTACCTGCTTGGCACACTCCAGAAAAGCATCAAAACTTCTGGACTTTGTTCTTGTGAAACCAGAAATTAAGCTCTATTACTCAGCATCAACATTATCAAAACCATCATCTTCACTATTGTCGGCCTTTTGAGGTGCTACACTTTCTTCGACCATTGTAGGACCGTCTTCTTGAGACTTTTCAGGGCCTGGTCCTGCAGACACCTTGACCATTGCCGGGCGCAATAGTCTCTCCCCAAGTTTAAAACCTTTACGGAATTCCTGGATGATAACCCCCTCTTCGTACTCCACTGATTCTTCTCGCATAATAGCCTCATGAAGCTGAAAACAGGTGCAAAAGAAACCATTCTTAAATAAAGTTATACCTCTATCAAACCCCAGAATAAAAAACTAATAGCCTATGAAGATTTATCCCTTTATATTACAACTCAATAGCCTTTACCATGTACTTTCGCGCATTATTATCAGAAAATATAAGAATGAATATGTTGCATACGAAGGTTGTTTAATTTTCCACAGTTAAATGTCATTACAATTTACAATATAAGCACATGAATGCATCTTTACCTTCTACCCCTGCTTAGGTCTGAATGTCTAATCATAATCTTAAGAGTTAAGTAAAGAAAACGTTTAGTTTCAAAATCTGGGTGTATTAGATCATGTGTCGCATCTGAGTGTATTAGATCATGTGTTGCTAGCACTATTTACCATAGGATCAAATGGTTTGCCAACAGTTTCCACATCTTCAACGCCCAGTGAATTCAGAATTTCAATAAATTGCTTATATATGCTCTGGTAGCTGTCATTTATTTTCGCTTCTTGCTCCGTTTCCACCTTTATTTGTGTTTTTGCTCTTTCAAAGTTGTCAAGAACAGGCAACAAGCTCTCGACAACTTCCCCTTGCACATTTGTCATCAAAGAAAGCTTCTCTCTTTCTGTCCTTTTCCTGTAGTTATCAAAGTCGGCACTTATCCTCAAGATACGATCTCTCTCAGTTGTCAATTCTGCATCTAAAGTTGTGATTTTGCTCATAAGAGAGTTCTTCTCATCCTCAATAGAAATTAAAAAGGCCTCTATCTCAGTGACTTTTGCTTCATCATCGTTAATCAAAGCTTCTTTGTATGATTGCAATGCTGTGACAAGAACAGAGGGAGTTTCTTCTGTGCCCACAGCACCATCATCTGCAACACTGTCACCAGTAACTTCAGTTTCTGAATCCTCCTGTGACATAAAAAGATTTCAGCGTAAGTAAGAATTCAAGTGTTTCTATAGATTAATTGTGTGAGGTTATAGATCATAATGATAACAGGATCGACTTCTTTAGCTTTTACGGAAGCATTGAAGTGAAATAAGATACTGCTACACCAATGCCATCTCATAGTGGTTAGCATTGCAAAGTATGTGCAGACAGCTTTTTAGTGGACACAAATTTGCAAAGCAGCACTTTAAATCCTTGTGCTATGATGGCTATCATATAATCTGAACAGACCCCTATGCTAAAAATTGAAAATATTGCATCCTTGTACTAATGTACAATCTGCAATTGAACTCATGTACTGTGAGTAGAGCAAATCAGACACCTTACTGTATCTAAACCTAGAATCAAGTCCTTGGTCTGTAACAAAATCTAACAGTAGACCAAAATTGCAAAATGTAAATAGTAAAGAATCTGATAGCAGATTTTCACAACAATATACTAATTCAATGTTCTCAAGTAACTTAATTGCATATAATCTAGGGACCAAACTGTCATGTGGGGCAAGACATATTCCAAGCGTACACCAAAAGGACTTCTAGTCAGCAACCGAGAGACAAAAGACAATGCCTAATGACTACAGTGGTTCCGGTTCGGTAATTAGAGTTCAGGGTAGTAATAGATATGATATTAAGATTTAAGAGTTAGAGTCTGTTACCAATTCAGCTTAGGAAGTTGAGTCAAGGAAGATTGGTCTGTACGTTATATAAAGGTCGGAGATTGTAATTCAAAGAACAAGAAAAGACCAACTTTCTTAGCTATCCTACCGACTATGTCTTCCCCTGTTTCCAGCGTTCTTCCTCTGCGTCATATCTTCCCGTCGCGTTTCCGCCAAGACGGCTCCTCTTGGTCGCCGGAAGGGGCCTGGAACTCGGCTTCCAATTCAACACAATTACCTTTTTCGTTCATCACGCCGAGTTCGTGACAACTTGATATTAGAGTAGTCGATCCTTTCCCACGACTTCTGCTACCATGGTTCTTGTTGCCGAATCATTGACCACGATAAAAGCTAACGCCAACAAGAAAGTCAACATCGACAAGAAGATGACGGACATCTTCCTCAACATGCATATCACCTTAGAGAAGATCGTGAATCAGAAGAAGGCGCAACAAGAGGTGGCAGCGGGCACAGCTCAACTATGCCAGCATCTTCAACATAAGCACAGGCACACATGCATGCAGTGGGCACAGCTCAAATGCATTCATATACTGGAGTTACAGAACCAATATCTTTAAAAGTACCAATGTACAAGATTCAAAAAAAGGTTTTAGTGCCGAGTGTGGTTTACGACGGTAGCTCAATAACATGTATAGATGATAAATAGATTGTTAATGTTTCCACATTAGGAAGACTTTGGCATTCCAAGCATAAGCCATGACAAACAGTTCGTTCCAACTCCCGAAAAAAAATCCTTCCAACCTTCACACGGCACATTAAGCAAGCTTTGACCGCTTGTGTAATCCCCAAGGTTATACTGAGAGTGAATTATGATCCAACATAACTCAGAACAAACATTTTAGTATATGTTTCCACTGAATAATTAAATATTAGGCGTTACCAGGCTAATTAAATTAAGTATCACATTTATCCTACAATGCCATGTCAGAATTTCCCACACCCACCAACTAAAGGTTAAATTCAACCATTTTATCACCTGCCGCTGACCATTCACAAAGGTAGCGCAGAATCTTCATACTACCCAAATATCGCACATAATAGCGCATGGCAACAGCTGTTCAACTGAATATAAAACAACTGAAAAGCAAATGTTCCACCCAATTGACCCCCAATCTCACAAGATATATGCATCTAAAGCCATTAAGCCCGCACTTAGGAAAATGAGAGCTTAAATTAAATATGCTCTGAGCAAGCTAGTACTACCTAACGGCAAATAATTTGCGCCACAGATGTTAATGCAAAGCAGTCGAAGATCATGTCGTCACTTATGTTATAAAACATATGGCAAAATATGAAACAACGAAGAATAATCAAGAGCACGAGCTAAATACTTAACATGGAAAACCCTTTGCGGAAAAAAAAACTACGAAACAATGAAGAATAATCAGGAGCACGAGATAAATATTTAACGTGGAAAACCCTTTGCGGGAAAAAAACTACAAAACAATGAAGAATAATCAGGAGCATGAGATAAATATTTAACGTGAAAAACCCTTTGCGGGAAAAAAACCTACGGACACACAATCGACGAAATGGAGGAGAAATTACAGAACACTCATAGCGTATTACATATGTAGATAACTTGAAGAATGTTATCTATGATGCTTACAGGTGGTATAAATAGTCTTACGAATAAGAGTCCCAGACGAGAAAAGAAACAGAGTCCTAATCGGCAATGAAAATAGAGATCTACTCGAAGACAGAAAACACTTCGCTCGGAGATGAAACAGATTATCAGAAAATAATGGTGAAGAGTTGTAGTTGGAAACGCCTCACCCTCAAGTAGCCACGTCTCACTCCTGTAGGCGCAAACACCTTTAGACACCACGTTGGTGCAACTCGGTACAGAGACCATCATAAACATAAAGATGATCCTAATCATAATAGTTACTGGCCCAACCAGATTCGAATCACAAAATACAACTTAACAAATAGTATGCAAACTTGAATATGCTCCGAATGAACAATTTGTGGTTTCAGAATCCAACTACGCTATCTAATTTTCATCCGAGACGATACAACATTAGAAATCCAAAATCTCTTCCTCAAAACTAACTGCTTATCCACAGAAAATTATGTGAGAAACAACAAAATTCACAGAAGCTACAGGCAAAGCGCCCCAGGTGGACGGGGATGCAGCCCCTCACCTGCGTCGCCGTCTGCCCGGCCTCGTCGGCCTCGGTGGCCCCCAATCGCCGCAGCCGGCTCGCGGCGCGGCTGGGGACGCGCCGAACCGACAGTGGCTGCGCCCGGAGCGGCCGCGCCGGCGCGCGCCGGGAGCAGGCGAGGACGCGGCGGTGCACGGCCGGCGCGGTTCCCGGGCAGGCTGCGGCGGGGGCGAGGGCGGCGGCGCTGCGGAGGAGAGCAGCCATGTGGGTTGGGTGGGGGTGGGGGCGCTATCGGATGCGGGGAAGCTAACAGGTCTCGCCTCGAATGGATGGATGGAGACGGGTGCTTGTGTTCTCTGGAAGCGGAATCTACTTTGATGGGTTTATGGATGATCATTGATGTTTTAAAGGGAAATAAATTTTGTGAAGGATGGCTTTGAAACCTTCTCTTAAAATCTCTCTTTGATTTTTGCCAAATAGCAATCACGAATTTTAAAACAACCAATCCCTATTCTCCAACACTCCTCCCACCCGCCGCCGCCTTCCTCCTCCTCCTCCCTCCAGCCCACCCGCCTCCGCCTCCTCTCCCGAGTCGGCGCCCACCCTAATCCACTGCCCCTCCTCTCTTCCCGAGATGTTGCTCGCCTCAGCCTCGAGCTGCCGCCCCTCCTCTCCTCCTAGCTGCCGCCCGCCTCCGGCCCTCCACGGACACTTCGATCACAGCGCTACGACCACGGCCACTTCGACCACGGCTGGGGGGAGAGGAGGGCGGTGGCTTGGAGGAGAGGAGGGGTGGAGGCGGGCAGCGGAGAGGGGGAGATGAGGGGCAGCGGGCGACGGATCGTGGCGGAGGCGGCCGGCTGCTCAGGGAAGAGGAGGGGGTGGAGGGCGGCGGCGAGTGGGAGGACAGGAGGGGTGGGATGATTACTATGGCCGATATGCTTTAACTGTGGTTAATATTTTTGCTATGTTTTTTGTAAGATAATGATGGACGACAAAGATACTGATATAGACGATACACGTGCTAGCGAGCTCAGGAAGTCGTTTAGATAAACGACTTTGAAAAGCCACGAAATCTAAAGCCAAAGAGAAGATGGGCGATGGCTAGGTGCTTGCGCTCATCTTCAGTGTAGTTTTTTTATGAGACGTAGATTTTCTCCAAACGGTGTTTAGTTGGTTGAAAAAGTCGCAATGTAGCATATATTCGTGCAGGGCTTGTTTGAAGACAAAATATCCATGAAAATATGGACCCTTGAATCACGTCGTCTAATCTTGTATAGGCTATGGCCAATGGCGGATCGTTCTAATTAATGGAGGTGCCGGTCGATCCTTGGACTCACGTTTAACAGGATTCCCAAATAAAAATGATTCGTCAGTACACTACCATGGATTGGCAAAACTGACCGCTGAGCAGAAAAATTCTCTTGATCTCGAATGGGAATGTACCATTTTTTACGTGTGTCTGGACATAGGAAATTGCCCACTCTAGCCGGTCAAATGTGATGTTTTGTCACGTCTAGAGCTTAGACCGGTTATGCACTTGGCTCCAGGTCGGCGTACGGCGAAAACCAACGGCGAAGCTTAGCGGCACGCCGGACGAGCGGCCGCCGACCAGACTTCTTCAGCTGGAAGCAGGGAACGGGCGGAGGAGCAGATGTTGCATATTGGCAAACCTTACGTTTCCGCGGCCCTTCCTGCCGGCTAGCTCACGCTCCTCCGCGGGGCGCGACCGATTCTGTATCTGTTGCGTGCGCCGCGACGACCACGCTACGCTTACAGAGCACGACGAGCTCCAGGGTTAGCAAAAATACTCTTCGAGACCGGGCCACCGGCCACGCGTGCAAGTTTGCCCCGCGGCACGGCATGCGACAAATCCTAGGTAGCGACGAACTCAGAATTAAGGATCTGTTTATTTTAGTTTGAGCTTCTAGCTTATAGTTTATTTTTTATTATTTATAAAATTTATTTTTTTCTGATTTTTTTGTTTTTTAGCTTTTTTATAGGTTTTTTTCGTATTCGTTTGTATTGTCCGTGATGAGTTAACTTATTTTTTATTTTTTAAAATTTAGTTACATCAAATAAGTCACTATCAGTTATAGTATAATTTTAACTATAAATCAACTTATTTTAGCCTAACCAAACGGCACCTAAAATAAAAAAGATGTTCCGTGTTCACAAAACTCCTCTTCTTCAGTCTTCAAACCTCGCTACCTTTCCAACGGCCAATAGATATCTGTGCTCACTCCCTTTCTAATGGCCGAGACTGCTCATTTGGTTTTTTTAGACTTATAATTTATTTTACATTGTAGCTACCTTATTTTATATTGTACCTGTTGATAGCTTTTTTGTCATAATTAAATTTGAAAATTTAAAAATAGAAAAACAGATTAGTTCATCATAAATAATACAAAATAATACAGAAAAAATAAAAAACTAAAAAACTAGATAAAAGACAATAGTAAAAATAGTAAATTAAAATTAAAAGTTAGAAATCGAAACCAAAACGAACAGGACACTGAATACCCAAGGTCTTGGACGGTGGTTGACGATGTTCCCACACAGGTCCGCCCCTGCTCCCATTTCCCAACACGCTAGTGCCATGCGGAGCGCGCCCTGGACTGGACGCACTACGCCGTGTACGGTGTGGGGCTGCGTGCAAATGCAGCGCACGGTGCCTTCCCCTCCGGGCTCGCGGTACCAATGCACGGCCTGCATCTCGCGCAGCAAGGGTTCCGGGCCGGCAGCTCAAATTTCGGCCGCCAAAAGTGTCGTCACGCCACCCTAGCTGCGCTGGTGCCCTGAGGAGTCAAGACTCAAAACCAACCCAGCCAAACTTCGATTCCGAGTGCATCACACTACGATTCACGTGACATTTTTCTGCGACGCCCGAGCGAACGCGTTTCGAGCGTACGATGCAGGGATCGGAGAAATTTCTTGCCTTCCAAACGGGGCCTAAACCTTTCAGATCACCCATATGAATGACAGAATGAGCAAGTTGCAACTTGGGCCAAGAAGAACTACCTAAACCTTTTAGATCACCAATAACAATAACAGATTAATTTCCTTTACCGACGAGCTACACATATCGACAGGCTTATTTGATTTATACCAAGAATCAAAACAATGGGCAAAATGATTTCCTTCAATTGAAGTGAAGATACCTATTCCGTCGCTTTAGAGTAAACAGGACTAGCTAAACCGAATAGCCCCTCATCCACCAGCCTACGGACAAAAAGGGGAGAAGATCCCTGAGGAGCTAATCCAAGTAGAACAGTGTTACGATCTTCTGGAGGTTCTTTGCCTCCTGGCAGGTTTCCATCAGCAGCTTGCTGTCATGAAATGCAAAGCATATCACCTGTTGGACCTTCGAGATGATGTCCATATTGCATAGCCTGAAGATAATAAGAGCTATTAAGCACCCAGAGCATATTCTCATCCCAACATTAACCTAAAATGCTTCTTTTGTTACACGTGAGAAGCAGGGTAGACTAAGGGTTACCGAGCTGATAAGAAGATATATTTCTATACTTGGCACAACACAAATGTTATATAAAGCAGTTCTCTGAAATAAAAATATAGTAACAAAAAACCTGATGATATTTATTACAGTAATAGCTGTTCTGAAGCCACTCATACATAGTAATAAGACAAGTGCAAGCCCATGGAATGAACCCGAAGCTAAACAATAGGCCAATCAAGCATGGATCACCTTTTCAATTCCTATAAAATATCTTCTATTTTAATTCTAGGTAAAGATGAGTGACCTTACATAATGACACAAAATTGATGACAAGAAAATACATAGCACAAAAATATAAGATTTGAAAAGGTAGCTGACAAACCTGCTAGCCTCAATTAGTGGTAGATGGTCATACTGAGGTTTCTCAATCAAGTTTTGTACCTATAAAATTTTAAAAATGTCATTGAATCATGTCCAATCTACCATACGGAAACACGTCAGCTTTAAATGGTAAAGCAGAATGCTGTAATAACTTCTGTGAGACAATTTATTGGAATTAACCTAGAATCGTAGGATACTCCTGATGGTGTCTCAAGATTCCTTGATTTTTAGTTTTGTCATTTTGTTTATACTAGTCTTATGGCCAGATAAGACATTCCTAATCGGGCAATTGTATCAGTTATTACACATATTGATGTTCAAGGTTGATAAGGACAGCAACCAAACATCCCAAGGATCCAAAATAAATTATATGAAAATCCGAGGTAAGACCTGACATACGGCAGAACTAAAGGTCAGAGGTTCGAAGTGTGAGTACAGAGTGGAAGGTATTATTAAACAACCTTGCAGTAATAGAAAAATGCAACTAAAGAAATGCATGCATTTCTAAGGTGCCTCGTAATGGAGACATATCAGATTAGAACTCCCTGAATCCTGGTAATGGGAGCATGCAAAATCACAATCCAAGCCATTCAATCAGTTTGGTGATGATTATCATCACTTTGCCCATGGTATAGATCCGATAAACACGGTTCATTCACAAGTTGATTAAAGGGTTCGGCTCATGAGTTGATGAGTACAGTTCTCCCATGTTACATGGAGTTCTCACCTAATGCACCTTTCCCATAATTTTGTGCCAATATGTTGCAAGTCCTGCTACTGCAGCAAGCAATTTAACAATACAAAACCACAAAATGACAAGACTAAAAATATATAGTACAAAAGGTGAACTGATGTATGTACAGCACTCCAGTAAAGAATTGGAATAAAATTAGGCTAGAAATGACCAATTCAGGATTGAAATACCATGTATTCTTACTTTAGATAACAGCTCTTGACTTTCAGGAGATTGCTTCTTTAGACTTTGAGGCAAAATTACAGTGAGCAACTCTGGCTTTTCAGCCCTTAAAGCACCCCTGATAACAGCTGCATTAGTCCCAGAAGCACCAGATGTGAATATATGATTTTTCTGCAATGAACACAAAAACATTAATTAGAGTGGTAGATGAATCAATGATCCAACAAACGATTATAACATATAACTCAGTGACATACTGTTATGACCATAGCATAGCTCAGGATCTCAATAAGTTGTTGATGCATAAACCCCACGTTGCGGGTACCAAAAAAACCTATTGCTCGGGGTCCTTGTTGCTGAATAGCCAGCAACTCCTGCATTATCACCAGTTCAATGAAACCACTCCAGAAGATAAATCAATCCGTACAAGTTAGATATGGCATGTATCATTCATGATTCAAGAAAGGTTTAAACTGCATGGAAAATCTGATGGGCCCAAACCAACGTTCAGAGACTAATTACAACAAAAGTTAACTTTGGCTAAACTGAACAGAAAACAGTAGAAAATGACAAGAAAAGGCCACCTGCAGGTAATCTAAATCTGGGAGTGGCTTGTATTCTGGAGCAGCAACCGTCGCAGTGCCCTTAACGAGAGTCTCAACTTGAGTAGGAATCTTTGAACCATTATCATCATCTGGCCCAAACATAATAGCGTTAGCATCATCTCTTCCTTGGCTCCTCCCATCACCTTCATGCCCATCTCTTCGCATGTATCTGCAGAGCAACTATACGAGCACAATAAAAAGAGCCCCTGGCAGTAAATCATTAGTGAAAACCAAATATATTAAAGCATTCTGACATCAAAGAACCAGATTTACAATTTTTAGTTTGCGCCCTTGCCCAATTGTCAAAACTGACTTTATTCATCCAGTCGTCCCAGATATCAAACAACAACCATACCCCAAAAGAGGGCGTGGGTCACTGTTGTTTCCACCTAAATCGACCTGGTGGATGTATATCCGTGCTGTCTGTTTTAAATCCAGAATCCACTGGATGGATTTACAGGGAATTCTACATTAGCTTTTGCGCTGCATAGTTCACCTCACCCTTTGAGCTTATATTTGGGGAGAGCTATAATGCAAACACGTTTGATAACATTATGAATTGTGGGTTTTATCATCTGTCAGCCAAAAAGATCTGTATCTACAACTACGACAGGTGATTGTGGGCCATTCAGTTAGAAAACAATGTTTGCGATGGAGGTAAGCAATTATCTGAGGCAGCCATGAGCCCATGACTTCTTTCCCACCTTAATCTCAACCGTAAGCTTGGGATTGGGGTGGGCAACAAACTGAAGCAATCATAACTTCTCACCCCACCTTAATCTCAACTGCCCAATTCCCACTACAACTCACATGATGGAAGGGCGCGAATGGCACTGTTGAAACATAAGGCAGAGGATCTAAATCGCACCAAAGGGTGGCAAATACAAGCAAGACCTATTGTTGCCGTGGAATGTAAAAGGCTGCAATTTTGAGTGAACATATCCAGAGATGCGATACCACTGGATGGCAGTTTGATGTCACCGGGTATGGACTATTGTAGATTGCAGACGATTCAATATGCAATGAGGTTGGATTTCCAGTGATCAACCATAAACCACTCAATCCTTGGAAAGAATTGATAATACCAGTCGATATCAATACATGCTGCTCAGTTAAGGTCAGGATTCCCACAAGCACCGTGTCTCTCTTCTGCGGAAGGGATATATTTTAGGTCTCACATTTCCCTAGATTATGCAAGGTGATTTTTCAGTAAACATCAGGGAATTGCCATCGAGCAGCCAGCCATGCAATCAAGAAACCATTTAACAACAACAAAAATACCACCGTCACAATCCCAAAATAAATTCTAATCCGCCTAACATCAACCCATGACTGGTAACAAGTAGAACAGGCAACAAAAGCAGTATCTGCAAGAAGCAAGTACCCGGTTCAGCCCGATCACGGCCGGCGGCTTCCTCTCGGTCCTTCGAGGCCATCCCAGCAAGACGCCACGGCTCTGCACGGACGAGCAAGGCAGCAAGAAGCCGCCAGCTCTCGGCGGCGGCGGCCTCGAGGAGGGGAGGCCGAGGGGCGCCGCAGCGGGAGGAGCGCAACAGCCCATCATCTAGGCCGATTCACCACCAACTACAGACCACAGGACCTCTCCCTCGCGCCCTTCTTGGCGGCGTTCTCCAAATCGGCAGTGGTCGCGCGGTTCATGTGGGAAGAGGGGAGGGAGGTGGGCAACATGGCTTGGCTGGGACGGGACGGCACGGCACGGCACGAGTTGGGCTCGTTTGTTCGCTTCCACTGGCCGCCTCGCTGGGTGTGGCTCGCGTGTGGACAACGGGTGGCGCACACAAGTTGGCAAGGGTGGAGGCCTTGAAGGGGTCATCGTTCCGGATCGATGGGAGTCCGTCTTACACGTTGCACTCCAGCAACTTTTTTTTTTGTCAAACCTAGCTTTGGACATATGCATTGCCTCCCTTCTTTTTCATGTATGATTATGAACTTATGACCTGAGTAACTAGTTTTAAAACGATATATTTTTTAAGATAAAGTTAATAAGAAGATTATAGTAAAAAATGTATTAAATTCAACTGTACCTGTCAAAATCATATGCGACTATTTTACCTTACGTACTGCCTCTCATGAACAAGCAAAATTCAAAATTTTAAATCATAAACCATAAGTTATAGCATAAAATAACCCACCCATAAATTTTTAATTTTGTCCTCCACAATTGTAGGACCAGTGGCAGACGACATATATCATTTGTCGAGCTTCTGCATCACAGCACGTACCTGCTGAGCTTGCGGAGATCAACTGGAAGACGTGACGAGCAACTCGGCTGCGGTATTAGCTTAATTAGTTAAATCATGCCTAAGTTAACCAATAATAGGCTTAAGTTAAGCAAAGACAGATGCCATACAACAGCTCCCTAGCTCGGCCTGTTCTACAGAGTGCCCTATCCTGTTTTATAAAAATAGATATTTATATGTTAAATTTGAAAAAAAATTGACTAGATACGAGAAGAACTCGATGGATCATGGACGGATGCTCCGACTTGGAGCAGTAATGAGTAGACCTCAACAAATCCTCGGCTGGGTCGGGTTAAGGCCTGGTTTGACTAGGCCCTCCTAGGCTAGGCCTAAAGTCCGACCATTTAGTTGGTCAGGCCACGTTGGGTTGTGACTAGAGGTGGCAATGGATACCCGAAATCCAAGTACCCGATGGGTTTTACCCGATAAGGAGGTGGGTATGGAAAGATATCTTCACCCGCGGGTATACTGATGGGCAAAAATCTCTACCCATCGGGTAGAGCGGGTACTGCATAAATGCAGATATTACCCGCACCGCATACCGTGGGTAAAATATACCCGCATACCATATCAATGAAGCATGCATGCATGCATGATGTATACAAATATATAGCGTGCAACAATACAGATAATGCACCATCCACATTTAATTTTTGTGCTGGCTGCTGGTGTAGACTTGGTAATATGTATGTGCTTTTGATTTAGTCAAAAAACTTCTGTCATATTTTATTTAGTCTATCGGGTATGGGTTACCCGTCGGGTATAAATACCCGCGTGGGTGCGGGTACGGGTAAGTTTCTATACCTATGTGCGGATACGGGTATCGTAGCCGGTAGAGTTATATCTATCGGGTACGGGTATGGAATGGCTATACACGTCGGGTATGTACCCGTTGCCATCTCTAGCTGTGACAGGCCAGCCCACGATACGACGGTAAGTTGGTTGATTGGGAAGCAGCTCGGCTGGTGCTTTATTAGTTTACTCTCCAGAAAAAATAGTTTGGACGATTGGCCGATTAGCTTCTTCGGATTATGAATTTTTTTGTGCTACTGCTACCTAGTTAGGCCCCGTTTATTTCGGCTTCAGTTTTTGGTTTATTTTTCACTATTCATAAATTTCGTTTTTTCTGAACTTTTGGTTTTTTGAGCTTTTTGCCGGTTCTTTTTTCCCGTATTCGTTTGTGTTGTCCGTGATGAGCTAGCATATTTTTTCTATTTTTAAAATTTTTTAAATTTAATTACACTAAATAAATCATCTTAAGCTACAGTAAAATTTCAGCACTACAATGCAATTTCAGCCATAAGCCACAACTTTTTAGCCCAACCGAGCAGGGTCTTAGACAACACA
This sequence comes from Bonia amplexicaulis, assembly GCA_036346245.1. Classification (NCBI taxonomy): domain Eukaryota; kingdom Viridiplantae; phylum Streptophyta; class Magnoliopsida; order Poales; family Poaceae; genus Bonia; species Bonia amplexicaulis. The sequence continues at coordinate 6,326,056 of CM070740.1, forward strand.
TAATTACTGAGGTCCATGCTTGTTTGGGATAAGTCCTCTGAATATAAAAACAAATAAAACTAAAAGTATCAGTAAAATTATGTTAAAATTGCACAACACTTGGTACTGTAATTTTAAACTTAGCATTATACAATTTTAGGTGGCTAAAAGAAAAAAATTCAGTCAACAGAAAATTAGCAAATCCGTAGAGTTAACGGCGCACCTTGTCCCACCTTACACCTAAATAAAACTTTCTCACTGTAGTCGTAGGTGGTGTTGGAAACATGCGTAATATTTTAATTTTACATTTTACTATAAAGCAAATATCGTAAATAACTAGTGATGCATAAATCAACACAAACAACATGCAACATATTGCACTTCGTACTATGCTCAATAATAGTATATAACAGAGTTTACCGGTCACATGAACAACTTCCAGTTGGGCTCGATGAAGAATAGGAGGCAGCGCAGTCTTGATGTAGTGCAGAACATAGATAAAGCAGTGAAGCGAGCGTTTGCGCAGATATGCGCTGCCTAGAAACCTTATTGTCACCCCATACAAGTGTTCTCTGTGGCAATGGTCTGGAGATTCCGCTCTCCTTTCTTTCCGGTGCACACCAAGAAGAAAGGTCAGCGAAGTTCGACGGATCAACACTTCAACATAGCTTACGAGAGGAGAAAGAAGATGTGGGGAGGAATGGAGAATTCGGTTGGTGAACCTAGATGTCTTCAGGTCCTTTTAAGGATGCACGGCAATTACTTTCCAGTAACTGACGCCATTAGCACGAATAAAACCAAATTAATCTGGTCATTTAAAATCGCATTGAAACAGAATAAACGAGAGAGGTAATGCATAATTTAGTAAAAAAAAAAGGTGGATCTAATGTGTCAGGAGACATGCTACGACATGGCACGGTCGCTTGCCACAAGTCACATGAAAATACGCAAATACGCACACGCACGTGTGTGTATATTTAGCCAAAGTCCTCTGCATGCCATCTCATACCAAGTGTTATATGTTTGAAGGAGTGGGAATGACTCCACTTATAGAATTGTCTTTCCTCCACTTAGCTAGGTAATATGATACTAAATCATATATGCTTTGGGATTACTAAAGGAAATATGCCTCAACTCATGGGTCAATTCCCAACAATCTCCCACCAATTTCAAAGAAAAACATAGAAAAGATAACAAAGATTGATATACTAAAGTGTTGTTAATATACTAGCCTCTTGGTGTAACTTCTGTATGGGTTGAGCTAGCACCTATATTAGCAAGATTCATCTTCTTAAAATTGATGAATGGATTATACCTTAAATTCATATCTTTTCGTGATTAGACTTCACTTGAAATCTTAACTGATACTAGGTTGTCAATGAACTACACCTAAACGAAGTGTTATATGGTCATGCTCCCTTATCTGCTCATGAGCTTTCTAGAGAATGTCCTATTCTTGTGAACTACGACCACATAGTTAGGTTCAAGTAGATGTATTCTTTTAAGGTATCCTGCAGGCTAATACATTTTTCTCATTTGGACAACAGAATACATTAAGACTTTATGCCAACCTTCTATACAGTCAAGAGTATTTTATTTACTAGGACACATGTAAAATTAATTTATACTATCTTATTACAACATCAACTTGTTTTTTCATTGCATTTGTCACGGGTACTCCGATCAAAGAGGTATGGATTACCATTGTGATGTAACTCAAATGGATCTCATTTCATGTCTATAGATGCAACAAAAATCGCTTTTTCGTGTTAGCCCCTTTGTAAAAGGGTCTGCCAAATTTTTCTCAATGTGAATATAATTAACAATAATCAAAAGTTTCTCAATTTCTGACAAAATTAAACCTATGCTTCACATGTATGGAGGACTTCATACTACCCTTAGTACTCGTAACTTTAGCCAACATCATTTAATTATCACATTACATCAGGATTGTCGGTATTGATTTCTCAACCAGTGGTAAGTCTAACAGAAGCTCTCTCGGTCATTTAGCCTCAACAGTGGCTATGTCAAATGCTACAAGTTTTGCTTCTATGGTTGACCTCGTCAATATGATCTGTTTGTAAGACCTCCATGAAACTTCGGCACTAGCTAAAGTAAACACATAACCACTTATAGTTTTGATCTCATCCGTATTAGAGATCTAATTGGAATCACTATATCCTTCTAACAGATGGGTATCCAGTATAATGAATCACAAAATATGTTGTGTCTAAAAGGTTTAGTCCTAGAGATGCATATGACAACTTGGAGATGCATGATAAGGACTAGCATGGAGATCGACATGGCCCAAGACATAGGTATAAATAGCCTAGGATCTTTTTATCTTTTACCGGTCTTAGGAGAAAAGGATGGAAGACCAGATTTTAGGCTAGACGTCGTACTATTAAGAGGGATCATGGTTAGTGGCTTGAAAGCAAATTCTTATGCCATTTAGATCAACTAAGGATCATACATGCATTTGAGTTATAATTCCTAAAGCCAACCTTGCATTGATAGGAAAAACGGTAGTACCGATGTGTACTTGGTGGTAATACCGTAGAGTGGTATGACTGTATTCTGAAACTGGAGCTATTGCACCCCGGTCTTACCGGAAGATAGTTGCCGATACAAAAATTTGAGAGAGACATTTTTAGAGCATTTTTGCCCATCAGGAAATCGATAGTACTGTATTATGAAAATGGAACTACCGAAGACTGGTAGTACCGATATTTAAATGGTGGTACGTTATTTGCAGAGAGGGTTATTTTGAAGTATTTTTTGCTCTCGAAAAACGGTAGTACCACTCCCTGGAGACGATACTACCATAGATCGGTAGTACCGGACCTTGTGAGAGCGGTAGTAACACGTCGCACAGTGACAGCTAGTTCGAAAGCATTGATTACACCTGCTATAGCCGCTATAGGACAGGTGTGGTAGTACCGATCGATGAATAGTGGTACTAACGTATTTGCTATTTTTTGGATTTTTTGACCCCCACCAGCTCTAGGACAATATAACACACTTCATTGAATATCCTTGATCTAGTATTATATTTTCAGCACCTTATTTACTCCATTTGCATCATTTGAAGTGGTTGAGACATTCAAGTGCATACATTTCATTAGTTGAACCTTGGCACTTGATTTACTTCAAGCGAAGGTTGTGGTTTATTACTCTTGTTGTTTACCGGCACCCAGACGGCTGGGAGGAGACTTGCACAGTGATCTCTTCAAGAAGGTGTGAAGAGGCCCAGCGCCAATTGTGAGTGGATTGGTGTTCGCCATCTCCGGAGCGGAGGAAGAACAATACTAGTAGATTTGAGGCTTAATTCGTAGAGACAGTCTAATTCATTTGGACTTTCCTCAACATGTACTAGTGAAGACCAGTAAGTCTTCGACACCACAGTGAAAATATCATGTGTCTCCATTTAGTTATTTCTTTGTCATTACCTTCCGCATTTATATTTTTAGCCATTATGATTGCTATATCTTCTTGAGCTAGAGACATTCATACAGACTAAGCTTGTTGTGCCTTAGTGAAACTAGTATTGTTTAGGTTGCAACTTGTGCTAGAATTCTTGTTTAGCTCTTAATTCTAGAAATAATATTTTAGATAGCAAGAATTTTTAGAACATCGTATTCACCTCTCTAGTCGGTTATCCTTGATCCTACACTCACATCAAATGAGATATCATGCCTTGTTACACCAGCTAAATACATAAGTAATCCAATAATTTGTGAATATCTCAGTTGATCTTTTCCTAGCCCCTAATTTTTTTTGAAGTTTAATGCTCGCATCACGGGGTGTTGAAGAAATTTTACAACTCTCATAGCTAAAACGGCTCAAGATTTTCTCAATATAATGGAATTGGTTCAAAATAATCCCATCATCACTCTTGATCAATTTAAAATTCAGAATGACATCTGGCTCTCCCAAGTCTTTCATGTCAAATCATCGAGATAGGAAAGATTTGACCTCATCAATCATGATAGTATTTGTCCCAAAAATAAGTATGACATCCACATATAAACACTAGATTACACCTTGGCCACCACCATAACGGTAATATACATATTTATAAATTTCTTTCACACACAAAGCCAGCGGATGTCAAAGTTTTGTCAAACTTCTTATGCTATTATTTAGATGCTTGCTTTAGCCCATATAAAGATCTCAATAATATGCATACGTTGTTTTTCTATCCAGAAATCATAAAACCATGTTGTTGATCCACATATATTTCTTCCTCCAACTCTCCATTAAAGAAACTTATCTTCATATCTGTTTGATGGGCATACAGATCATAAGAAGATGCCAACACAAGGAGTACTTTGATGGTGGTTAGCTTGATGACAGGAAAATAGGTATAAAAAAATCTTCTCCATCTTTTTAGGTGTAACCCTTAGCCACAAGTCTTGCCTTGTACTTCTCAATATTACCACCATGCCTTAGTTTCTTTTTGAAGACTCACTTACACTCTACAGGTTTGCACTCACTAGGATGATCAGTAATCTCCCAGGTCCCATTAGTCATGACAGAGTCCATCTTGCTACGGACTGCCTCTTTGCAATACTCAGCATCAAGAGATACATAAGTCTCTAAAAGAGTCTTTGGCGCATCATTCACGAGGTATACAATAAAGTCGTCACCAAATGTTTTCTCAACTCTTTTGCTCTTGCTCCTACGAGGAGCCTCTACGACTAGATTGTTATTCTCTTCAGAGATATCACATATTGGCTTAGAAATAGTGGGAAGTTCAGAAGTTTGATTATTCTCACTTTCAATATATTCAGTTCGAATATTCTCAGTTTGTGAAGTACTTCCTGCAGCTCTCATAAGATAAATATCCTCAAAGAATGAAGCATTTCTAGACTCCATTATTGTGTTAGCAATAATCTCAAGAGTTTTTATTTAACTACTAAAAATCTATAGGTTGTACTATTATGAGCATATTCTAGAAAAAACACAATTGACTATTTTAAATCCAAGTTTTCTTTTTTTTCTGTAATGGTATTTTTTTCTCTCAGCTAGCCCATTTGATTGGAGTGAATATGATGGTGTAAATTCATAGAATATTCCATGCTCAGAATAGAACTAGAATTCATGAGAGATGTACCCCTCCACGATCAGACCTCGATCTTTTTATTTTCTTCTCTAGTTGGTTCTCAACATCGGCCTTATAAAATTTAAAGTACTTTAAAGCTTCATTCTTAGTTTTTAGTAAATACATATAGTAGCTGCGTGTTTCACCATCACACATTTAGAGTTCAGGTTTACCAGTGCCCCCTGCAGCCTCAGGGGGCGACTGGGGTGGCGGCGGATCGATAGTGGACAGCGGCGGTGCATCGAGGCAGCTATGGCGCCACCAGAAGTAGGCGAGGAGAAGGGCAGTGGGCGGGGTCAATGGAGGGTGGTGACGACCGAAGTGGTTAGGAGGCAGTAAGAGGTGGCAACGGATCTAGCGGCGGTAGCCGGAGACGAGGAAGGAGGCAACATGTGGGATCTCATCGAAGAGGATGAAGAAGGGAGGCGGTGGCTGTTGGAATGGGAAGCGAGGTGGAAGGAGCACGTCGGCGGGCATCGCCGGCGCCAGTGATGCTGTGGGAGACTGCATGGGAGCGGCGAGGCTGGGTGTGAGTAGGTTGGGGTTCGGGCTAGAGGGTGTGGGTGAGTTATATAGGTGAGAGAGGGAGAGGATATGAGCCACATGGTCTTGATCCAATGGTGAAAAAAAAATCGACTGTGATTTAAAATGTAATAGTAGCCCCCGCATCACCTACACCTGCCCGAAGAAAAGCAGCCAATGGTCCTATTTTCAGTTCTTTCCTTTTGCCTAAAGCCCTGGCTGCTTCCACATTTGCCCACATTTGGCTTGTCGCGGTTTGTGGGCGACCACGCGGAAGAAATTAGGGGCTGATGCAGCCATTGTCCACCTACTGGCAACCAAACACCAACCGAGAGTGTTCATTCACATCTTGTCACCCTCCCGCAAGTCCGAGAGTCGGCGAGCCCCCACAAGCGCCCCACACTTAATTCGGCCTAACTCTCGTTCGTTCCTATCACGTTGTCCACGCCTCGCATGTGGTGTGCGCGCTAGCTTCGAGTCACAAGAAAGGTTCTCTCGAGAAAAAGGAGTCTTCACAAAGTATCTGTGTGCGCTAGTCATTTGCGAGAGAGAGAATGTAGCTTGCATTTGGTACTAGTTTGGACTTCCCTCTCTCAAGTTACCAGAGCAGGATGAATTTGTAGTTCTGTAGCACTTTATTTTGCGCAAAAAGAAGGTTTCAAGAACAAGGGAATACTTCGATCGATGATCTCTTAGCTCTCTCTTGTACGAAAATTGGAAGATATAAAAGAATAGATAGCAATAGCCTGCGTCGTTCATATTTTTGTATGTATTAACTGTTCATCATACAAATACAATTGTTCAAGTTGATGAGATGGCACAAAATGTGTCCTGCCCAAAGTGGCAGGCAGGAAGGGAAGATGTGCAGGAACTAGGTGTGCGTGGAACCAAAGAATCATTAATTGCTTAATCCTATATTAAGCTGTAAGATCACCCTGCCGTAATTTTGCTCTAGTGCTTCTCTCCGCGTGCGTACGTGATGATCATTTCAGAAGTCGAAGATGAGCTTCCGGAACTTCTCCATGTGCTCGGCCTGCAGCGAGATGGCCACCGACAGGCTGCCGTCGCCGCTGGCGCTCGGGAGCACGAACGCGAGTCCCTCGTACGCGATGCCGCCGGGGCCCATGAACACCGGCCGCCCCCACCCGAAGTCGGCGTCGTGGATCGGCAGGCGCACCCAGCTGGTGAGCCCGAGGTTGGGGCACCGGAACGTGTGCGCGCCGCGGACCAGCGCCGACAGGTCCGGCTGCAGCTCCAGGTAGTCCAGCGCCGAGCGGCAGTAGCCGTTGTCCATCCTGTCCAGCGCCGCCTGGATCGTGGACGCGCCGTCCGCCAGCGCGCCGGTCACCTTGCCGGCCTCGGCAAGCGGCGTGGCGGTGAAGATGACGTTGCCAAAGTAACCGCTCGGAAGCGGCGGCTGCAGCCGCTGCCGCCCGTCCGTGGCGCAGTACAGCTTGGTGGGCTGCTCGGCGGGGAGGCCGCGCGCCAGGGACGCGCACCGCCACACGTGCCCCGCGAGCACCGCGTACGTGCTGAACCGCGGAGCGCCCTCGTCCTTCGGGAGCTGGGAGCGGAGGCGGCCGAGGTCGGAGCGAGAGAGCCTGAAGATGTCCACGGCGGTGGGCGGCGGCTTGGCAGTGAGGTCCTGCGGCTCCGAGGCCAGCATGGCGGGCGCGGGCTGGTACTCGACGTGCGGGTGGGACGGGGTCGGCGGGTCGCGGGCGCGGATGAGGGTGCGGTCGATGAATGGCATGACGGCGATCGGGACGCCGCGGCAGAGGTCAGACCATGAGTTGATGAAGTGAAGACCGGAGAAGCCGTCGGCGACGTGGTGCTGCATGCCCACGCCGAGGGCGACGCCTCCGCACTTGAAGTAGGTCACCTGCAAAGCAAAACCGCACGAGAGTTGGGCTCGAGAGGTGTTCATGGTTTTTGAACTACTCTGGTCTCTAACTACTCTAAGGTCTTATTTGAAAGATTTATTCTCAACCAAGTTTTATATAGATGGATCGAGATTTTTTATTGTTTGAAAGATTTATTCTTAACCAAGTTTTATATAGATAGATAGAGATGTTTAAATAAAATTCTAATCTATCTATATAGATCTCGACCAAAAATAGACCTTCCAAATAAGTGACCAAGATCCAATCCCAATAGCACTATGCCACCATCAGATTAAGAGCCTGTTCTTTAACAGCTTTTAAAAGTGATTTTTGGCTTTTTGCTACAATATCTAACTTTCAAACATAGTATTTTTTTAAAACGGAATCTACAAGTTAATTGTAGTACATGTTAAAAGTTCAATATTTGTATCAACTAAAATCTCAAACAAGTATCTCTCTTCATAATCTTTGTCGTAAATAACTAAAATTAAAAAATTTCAGCTAAAAAATAAGTCACAACTATATCAAAGGACTAAGAAACCTTGTGAGACTGACCGACGATCTCTTTCTTATCTTGAAAAAAACTAGGGGGCTGAATGGCTGTGAACTCATGGTACTAACACAACTGGGGAAGGTTCCATCGAGTAATGATTTTTTATTACACCTGCCATACTCAGTTGGCTAGATACATTTACTTTGGCATGTTGCATCACCAATGTATGTACTGTTGCATATATGAGCAAACAGATGTTCCACAGCACCTTGCTTGATGCATGTTCACAATAATTGAATTCAGCCATATACAATCATAGAACTACAGATGAGACTCGACCAAAAATGATAGTTACAGCCTACAAGTACAAGCTAAGAGAAATGCAGAGCAGATAAGAGAATCAATCAAAGGTTGCTTGCTACCGTAAGAAAAGTCACCAAAAACATTATTGGCATTCCAGTTGGGCTGAGAATCAATCAAAGGTTGCTTGCTGCCGAAAAGTCACCAAAAATATTCTTGGCATTCCAGTTGGGCTGAGAATCAATCAAAGGTTTACTTGCTACCGTAAGAAAAGTCACCAAAAATTTTCTTGGCATTCCAGTTGGGCTATCTTTTTTTTTTGAGAGAGAAGTTGGGCTGTCATTTTCTTGCAACCAACATGTGATGTGCATCCGAAGCTAAGAGCATCCAGCAAGCAACCGCATTTCGCTGTTTGCTGAAGGAGCAGCTCACTCTTACCTCACCCATGTGGTTGCTGATATAACAATTGGTGTTGTTGCGAGGTTGCACACGATTACATGATCTGGCCACCTTATCAAAATATCGGTTCACTTTCATGTTTGGAAAGATGCCATCGTGTGTAGTATCAATACAAATTTAGGTGTCAGGCAACGCCAGGGTTAGTCCACAAGACTCGACAGCGACAAGTCGGACTCAAGCGGGTAACACAACGCTCTCAGGAGTCAGGATGGCTTTCTTTTCGAAGGCAGAAGGCTGTCAGAATAGTTCAGCCTAACAATTGGTCGATGCCGTTACAACACTGACAATGGAATGCAACTATGTGCAAGATTAGTCATGGTAGAGATCGCCTAATTCTTTTTTGGGCATTTTCGTACTATCCTCAATTGTTTGTTAGCTTGAGTTCTCTCTACAAAGATCTTTGAGAAGAGAACACAACTCCATGTAATTAATATGTCCCCAAACTGGAATCATAAGTCCAGGCTCACAAAGCCGAAGCCAGCTGTCTGGAGGTTTCGAGGGCACAAATTTGATCGACACAAATGAGGACGGTATTATATTGCATTGCATGATTACAAATATTTTCTAGCATTTGGCACGGCGATATCCTTCGAAGAACAGAGGGGGGAAAAGGGACCAAAGACCATAAGGCTCTGCTTTTATTAAAGCAAATCCATCCAGATGGCATTACTGGGATACCAGTTTGCGATGCAAAACAACGAAATTCGAAGAAGAAGAAGAAGAGCAGAGAACATACCGTAATTTTTTGTAAGAGGCTAAGGGAGTAAGGGTGCTAGTTTGTGCATACCCAAAACTAAATTCTCGTGGACCAAATCATACAAATTTCTCGCCGACAGATTGGCGCCTTGGATAGAGCCTCGCGCATGGACTGCAATCCAGGGCCGTCCGTCAATGAACGTTCATGGGTGCTTTGTTGAAACTACACTGCTAACTCGAGCGTTGTCCACCGGACGGACATGGCAATTAACCGAGAGCTACGGCACTCGCGGCACAGCACAAGCCGTGGGTTTTCGCGATCAACCAGTGACAGTGCCATGTCCCCCACAGGTGCCCGGCTTCACTACTAACGCTCGTCGCCGTGTCGCGACGCGCATCCGCGCCAAATGTCATAGACACACCCATACGGCGCCGCCGACCCAAACAAACTCCTAAAAAACGACGCGCGGCCATCGGTTTTGACCGAGACTTGGGCGGTTGGCGCTAACGGCGGCGCAAAATCCGCTAACTCTGCTCTGCTTCGGCGCTCCCTAACATGGAGTAGTAGTCCAAAAGGATGGAGACAGGAGGAGATTGAGGTGAGTTTACCTGGAGCACGAGGAGCGGGAAGGAGGAGATGTCGTCGGTGTAGTCGACGGCGGGGATGAGGCGCTTGAGGTCCATGGTGGGCGCGAAGTCGCCAAAGTCGTCGACGGCGGCGTCGGGCGCGTCGGCCTCCACGAAGAGCACCCCCTCCGCGTTGCAGTCGATCTCCACGCGCCCGTCCTCGTCGCGCGCCAGCCGCCCCGCCATCGGGTAGAACGGCACCAGCGCCTCCGCCAGCGCCCGGCGCATCCTCTCCGCGTCGAAGTAGCACCCGCCGTCGCCCTCCTTCCCCGCGTCCTCCCGTCGGTAGAAGTAGACGCTGGGCGTGTGGAACCGCGGCACGACCAGGTCGAGGTTGGAGTTCCACAGCCGCCGCCGCGGCGTGTCCCCCGCCGGCCGCACCGTCGTCGACCCCCGCACCGTGATCTTCATCTGCATGCCACTCCCCACACACGCATCCATCGATTAATCCCCATTGATCCATCGATCGATCGGAACACCTCGGCAAAGCAAACGAACACAGAGAAATTCAAGCGGCAAGACAGAAAACCAACCTTGTTTGACGCGATCGAAGCGCTCGCCTTGCAGCGGCAGGCAGATCTGGGAGGCAAGCAAGAGCGAATCTCTCCACGTGGAATACGCGTGCCGTGATGTGGGGCGAGTGGTAAAGGAGTCGTTAGGTAGCTCTTGGTGAGAGCTGGTGAGCGAGGTGGGGGTGGCGCGGCTTTTATAGCCGCGGCAAGGTTGCGATGCGCGACTCGCTGTTCTCCACCTCTCTTTTATTTTAATAGCTTTTTATTTGGAGTTTATTAATTACTCGAGTACTTAGTGCAGTTGAGGTGTCGACAGATGGGGGCAGAGTTGGTGGGATGGATGACCTGTGCGGAAAGCGGAGGTTTGGGAGCCGCTGTTAATTGGACTTCACTTACGGTTTATGATTTTAGTTACAACTTATTAATTTATTATATTGTGATTACCGAAAGGAGCACAAGTCAAGATTTCGCTAAAAAGTTAAAAAAACGAGTCAATTGTTAAGGCCCTGCTCAAAAGGATTTATTTTGAGTAACTTTTGGCTAAAAATCATTATAGCTGGTTGGAAAAAAAATTGTAGCTAAAATGCTCCGTGGACACGACCGACCCGATCGGACGATGGACGTGCCTGCCGGTGATCTACTCTGCTCATCGGCCTCCTCTGATCTCTGCACTGCATCAGCAGTGACAGCTTCAGATTTAGGGGTGGACAATTAGCTTGAGGCTCGCGAGCCGAACCGGCTCGGCTTCGGACTCGGAAGTTTCAAGCCGAGCCGAGTCCGGTGTGTAGCTCGTGAAAAAAACGAGCCAATCTCGAGCTGCTCGTTGGCAAGCGAGCTGGCCCATGGAGACCAGCCCAATCGGCCCAGCCGACTCCAATCGATCGACGATGTAGTCCGATGCAATCGATCATACGATGCGAGTCACTCGGCCAACCCTAACACTCCCCAGTCACGCGGCCGCCGTCCGTCCCCGATCGGCGATCACCGTCCTTCCCCTGCGCGCGGCCGCCGTCCTTCCTCGATTCCCTTCCTTCCCCACATGCGCGGCCGCCGTCCTTCCCCGAACTGCTGCTGCTGCTCCCTTCTGATCAACTGTCGTGATCTGCTGCTTCATTTCGAACTGCTGTAAACTGCTGCTGTGAACTGCTGCTGTAAAATGAGCTTGTGAATTGCTGCTGCTCCCTGGTCCCTGCTGTAAACTGCTGTAAAATGTGAACTGCTAGTCTGCTACTGCTGCTGCTGTTTGTGAACTTGAACTGCTAAACTACTAGTCTGCTAATGCTGCTGTTTGTCCACTTGTGATGTGATTTGTGAATTGTGAACTGCTACTGCTGCAGACTAAGTTCTATTTCTATTATTTGTGATTTGCTACTGCTGTTGCTGTTTGAGTGCTGCTGCTGTTGTTCTATTTTTATTATTTGTGATTTGCTACTGTTGTTGCTGTTGTGATTTGTGAACCGCCGCTCGCCTTTGTCTGCCGTGAGTCATTGCTCGCTACTAATGTGTGAACTATTGCTGTCTGCTGTGAGCTGCTGTCTGCTACAAATTTGTGAACTGCTGTTGTCTGCTATTAATTTGTGAGCTGCTGTTGCTGTGATCTGCTCTCTGCTTCTGCTGCTTCCTGTCTGCTCTGTTATCTGCAAGCCGAGCCGAGGCTGTCTCGTAGCTCGTTTCGAAAACAAGCCGAATCGAGCTGAGCCTACTGCTCATCTGAACCAAAACGAGCTTGGCTCAAACCAGCTCGGCTCCACCCGTTTCCACACCTATTCAGATTGTAGTACTAAAAAACAGCGACAGCTTCGCTGCGGCGTTCGGGGCTTCGTGTGACTGCTCGACGCGATATGTGCAGTGCATCAGCAGCAGTGACAGCTTCCAGTTTGCAAGAGAAAAGGAACAGCGACAGATAAGCTAGGAGAATCAGTAATTTTTAAGAAGAACTTGGTTGATTTAATTGCGAGCCACCTTACGGCTGGAAATTAATATTTCCAGCCCAAGAATGACCGCTTCAATGGCGTATGAGGACATGCCAAGCGACCGCAAAAACTAAACATGCAGATTGTTCCAATCTTTGGAGGCACTCTAGTAGACCCGTTACCTTGAGTAGGGTTTCCAAAACCGGCCTATAATCAACCGGAAATCAGGATTATCGGATCCATCAGACCCGGTAAAACTTCAGACCGAGCAAAAGTTCTCGATTTCGCATGATTTTTGCCAAATACAAAGGACCCCGGTAAAACTTGGTACCAGGCAAAAGTTTTCGGTTTTGCATGGTTTTTGCCAAAAACAAAGGAAATTCGTAACCATTTGTTAGTTCTCTATCCTCTCAAGTAGCAGGTCCGGGGTTCGAACTCTGGAAATTGCATTTTTCCATCTTTTATCATTTTTGATAAATAAAAATGACCGGAAGGTAGATCATATTAAAATTTTGAGAGCTTTCCTAGCATCCCCTACATTTTTGTCGCAAGCTACATACCTCTTTGTATTTCACTTGGAGTAAAAAATTCAAATCACCCATCACCCCATACCCCATCCATGATTGGTCGCCCCATCGATCTTACTCATGTCCCTCTACCCTTTTTTAGTCAACTTGCCATCACCTCCTTTTTGTTTAGACAAACAACTCTTTATAGTAGGTTCTTTTTTAGATGCGAGATGCGGCTGATGATTTTTAATCCTAACACGAGCACTCATACGAACGTACCAAATGCAGATATTAGATATGGCTGATGGTTTTTAACCCTAGCATGAGCACTTGTACGAATGCAGATAAGATACTTTGAAAAATCTATATTAATAAATCACTTCTAAAAACAATACAGAAATCGCTCAATTTATTTAGGGAAACTATAAGACAAAAAAGTGGGCCTTACTCCTTTTGTTCTCTCCTCTCCTACCAAAGTATACAGCTCACAGCTGAATCATTGCTCGCTCTAAACTAGAACCGTTAGTTTCCGATCGCACGGCCCTCAGAGGCGCAGCCGTGGCGTTCGTAAACGGAATCCAAGCCGATGCCATCTCCTATGCGCTTTCCCACACTTCCCTCGCAGAAACACAAACCCCTATTCCCTTCCCACCCAAATCGGCGCCGCCTCCCTCCCTTCCCCTCCCCACCTCAGCGGCGCCTCCCGTCCGCGAGCTCGGCGCCGCCCCGCTCCGCCACATGGTGAGCTTCCCCTGCACCGTCATCTTACTCTAGGGCTTCGGGGGCCACGCGTCGCTGCTGCTGACCTAGCTAGCGGCCGGGGGAATTCGGCGAGTTTTGTTTGATTGTTTGCGTTGGCTCGAGCCTGATCGCCGGGGATCCAGCCACCAGTGGTGGGTGATGACGCGGTGTAAGCAGGGTTGTGTTGTTTTGTTTTCCTTTTGCTTTTGTTTCGTGGCGAGTTAAAGTTGGAGTAGCTTGGTGTCCTTTCTTTAAATTTGCTTGGGTAGGCTGGTCGGCTGATCTGCTTGTAATATTTTTGTTGATTTCATTGGGCAGTGAGTTGATGAGTGGCTTGAGAATGCTGTATTTATCTATTGAGTATGGTATGACATCCTGATCCTGATCCATGCAAATTTTGTAGTTTTTCCCAGTACTCTAGCTCCTTCTTCTTTCCATTGGAAAAGATTTTGTGAACTTTTGACGCTCTAAGACGAGCTAATCCTAGGAACACTTTGTTTCCACGTTGCAGTAGTTTAGTTAGCATGTCATAGTTGGTGCGGGAAAATGTTTGAATCTACTAACTATATCTTTGTGTGTTAATTAAACATAATTTCAGTTTAAAATATAGCATGAAATCAAACTTACTCACAATATTTGTTTCTGTTAATTTTTTTATTACAACATTTCTATTTTACTCTACATTATTAAAGTATTTTTTGTAACCATTTCATCATTTAATGAAACTACTGCAATGTTGCTGCAGCTCATATCGTACGACGGCCTAGAAATAGATATTTTGGCTAAAACATAGCAAGGGCTGCGAAACAAAATATCCCATTACTTGGGGAAGTGATCCGAAGGAATCTACAGCACCTTCAGGACTTAAACAAGAAACTCACGTCATGCACACTTGAGTTACCTTGATTTCCTTGCTCTCGCCCTTGCCCTAGCGTGCATTCCCGACTCAACCTTTGCCAAGATGTCAATTCACAACCCACTCAGCTTGGTTGGCAGTAATTATTGTGCTGGTGAGTGGCAACGGTATTAGGTTGTCAATAGTGCTAGGGTCTGGTCTGTATTGTTCTACTGGATAAGGAATGCAGCAAACATTTTTGTGATTTTATTAACCTCATCTTTTAGGAATAGTTGGTGGGGGTGGGTATTGGAATATTCCCTGCTTTGCTTGTATAACAAGGAAACGTGTCCCCGCCTGCAGTTTTTAGCAGTGTGTTTTATCCTTCTCTATAAAGTTTTATAACTGACCTTTTTAAGGTTCAAAGAAGAATGTGTTTTGATCATATTTTGTTATATGGCTCCTGAGTCTGGTCTGTTTGTAAAATCCTCATTAAATCATTGATGATGTTTTGGTTTTATTCATGGATTCTTGCCCAAATCCATTCATTTCAAGGATTGTTTTTACATACGTGATATGTATGCCATTTTAGATAAATTTTACCTGTATTTATTTGCATTTTTAGTAGTAGCTTCTAATATTAAGACATGAAATTTTTTGGTTTCATTTTGTATAGGTATGTTTTTTCCTGTAGAAAATATTTCTTTCACCTTAAGGGGGTGTTGGATGGGAGGGATATCCAAATAGGCCCTAAATGTGCACTGTGGGCGTCTAGGCAACAGGGGATACTATCAAGCCAAAAGGAACATCAGATAGTTAGGCTCATTATTCTACTTCCAAACAGAACATAGAGTTAATGCCAGCAAGGAATGCCTGATACTTGGAAACATTATTAGAATTTGGGTGTTTCTTATTAACTGTCATGTATATGATGCTGAGCCAATCTTACGATATATGAGGAAACAATGCACCAACTTAAAAACAGTAAAATAGCCTACATGGAATAGCATGATATATTGTGCAATATGGAGTTTTACTCTCTTTCAAATAGAAACAAAATCTGTGTGGTTTGCATGCAAGGCCATAACGATGGTACTGATAATATTGCTTATTTCAAGGCAATGTGTTGAGTGGTTTGCTTTATTCTCAGAGTATTATTGTCTTTTAAGATAAGAAGCTTTCTGGATGCCATGATTGTGCATAATGTCTGAAGCCAAACCTGATGATGATCATGGTATCAATATTACGATTATAAAGGAACCATACCTGGAGATTAGTTTTGTATTGTTTTAGGACAGAAGTTGCCTCTGGAAATAGCTGCTCTTTTTGAAACCTGTTGAACACACTGTAGCTATGGACCTGTTTGTAGTCTCTTTAGCCCATTTCTTTAGTATACATCAATATCTATTTTTTTGTTGTGATGTCTTAATAAGTACTATAGCAATGGATTAATACTCTTCTTGGAGCACATGGCATTAGTTGATGTTTGAATCTGGTTTCTTGCATCTTGCAGGCCGGGAGGCACACCATTATTCTTATGCAACCATCCCAAAACAGGGCTTCTAGAACATTTATGGATTATAATTCAATTAACCATGCATTGGATGGTATGTATGGTTTTCAAAAAGTAACTGGTGCTGCAATATTCAGATAATAAGTTTAGTTAATATTGTTATTATGGTCCTAGTGATTATCATGTGATCTTGAGATTTTATGAAGTTGTTTGTGTTTTGCATTCGCAACGTCATTCATTTTTCCCCTCGTTAATGAGCCTTTCCCCTTGTACGTTTGCTATGTTAAAAAAGACTAGCTTCTTGAAATTTCAATAATAATAGCAACAATAATAGGCTCAAAGCTATCCTATGTTTGCTTAGGGGAATGATCAAGATTTAAGGCTCTAGACTCTCTTCTTACATTTAATTTGTTGGGGGCAGGAGTTTCAGAATAAGTACCGAAAGTTTTCTCAACTGCACCATGTATCAAATTAGTAGTATTCTATTCAGAAGAACCAGCACGTGTTTTTCTTTTTGTCTACTCCGTGCTTACTACAACGGGCTAGTTTGACATGGATCCATCCTATGCCCTAATAAAATTAGAATTGTTTCTTTGTTCAGGAGTGTTTCTTGTTTCATTTTCCTTATGCAAGTTAATAAATTACTTAGCACGGTTCTCAACTGAAATGACAGGAATCTGTGGGCTCTATGAAAGGAAAATTAGGGATATCAACCCAATGGTCCCGAACATAACCTATGATATCACCGACCTGTACAACTTCATTGATGGTTTAGCTGACATAAGCGCACTAGTGTGAGTTTAAGAAGTTAACTTTTTAGATCTTCAAAGTGTTAGATCAGAATGGTGCAAAGTTAATTCACATGTTTTTGTTCACAGTTAAAAACTTAAAAGCTGTATATTTTCCATTTGCAGTTATGATCACTCAATTCAGGCATTTCTGCCATATGACAGACAGTGGATAAAGCAAAAGTTGTTTCAACACCTGAAGAAGCTGGCTCAGCAGTAGTGTGACTGGTGTTGGTTTGATATCTTGTCACCAACAAGCAAGCATGCGTGATAATGGGCGTCAGCTTGGTGTCCTGGGAGGTGTTTCTTGTAAAATTATGAGAATTTTATATGGCATGCTTATACCGTGGATGTTAAACTCAGATTTCAACGGTGGTTTGCCTCCGGTACCCTATATTATATCATATCAACACACCTGCTGTTTTTAAGTGCGTGTGAATGGAAGAAGGCTCCTGCTATCAATGTTTTGCATTAGAGCTTTGCTCCCATGTATTTCTGCTTTTCAAAAATAACACCAGTGATTTTGCCATGTTCTGGATTTCATTATTTTGACAGGTAACAGCACAACATAGCTTCAGTTATTGTGCCATATTTCAATACGAATGCTGATTGCATCGTCGATAATTCCAAGTTAGCCATACGATTAGGGGGTGCACTTGATTCAAACATATTTGCTCCGACATTCTCATATACAAGTACAGAAAGGGTAGAAACAAACTGACGCGTGATAGTAAGGATTGCACATTGAAACCGGATACATTAGTGCATAACATACGACGATGGATGTTTGTGAACAGACAGCAATAACCGCTATATGCTAATGTTTGCTTGGCACAATCTAGAGATGCAGGTGTTACAATGACCGAAAAACTTCATCAAATACACGTGCAAGTCCCGATTGATGAGAACAAAAAAAAAAATTCATGGCACTAACACCAGGGCACGCACCATCAACTTATCTGAATTTTAGTCTGCGGAAGCATCTTCAAGGCCGAAGACATCTGACAAAAACAAATCAAAAGTTCACACGACACTGCGGATCTTTCATCACTTCACTTCGGTTGCATTGGCTGTGTCAGTGCTACCTTAAGGTTTTCATACCGGAACCAGTGCCTGCATGGCTAGCTGATCACTGCCAACGTACAAGCCTTTAACCCCGATACCTACCAGCGGGACGAACCCTGCCCCTGAGCCCAAAACTAGCCTTAACGCCGACCTCGGTTGTTTCTGATGGAACAAAGCCACGAGCTTTCATCATTTTGTAATATTTATCTGCCTCTTCCGAGAAGCCCCCGTCAAGAAGGCCTTTTATAATCCTCTCGAACTGATCAGCCTTCAATAGTTTCTTCTTCTCTTCCAAAATCTTGAGGGATTTGCGGGCTTTCTCTTCCTGTCGTGACTTTGCATACATATCAGCAAGGAAAACATGTATCTCTAAGGGCTCTTCTCCTGCCTTTTTTATCTTCTGTACAAGTTGTTCGGCCTCCTGCACTAGCTGCAACATAGACAGCCAATCCAGTAAGACGAGATTAGTCTTAACACCAGGTTTAAGTCCTTCCTTCTCTAAACTCAGCAGCAGGCTCAAAGCCTGGTCCAATTGGTTCTTCCCCATGTGCGCAGCCATCATAGCAGCAAGGCAACGGTCATCTGGTTCATGTCCAGACTTCCTCATATGTTCAAACGTGGAACGGGCGCCATCAGGGTCACCAATCCGTCCATATGCTTCTACAAGTAATGTGAACGACTCCAACGGGAGCTGGTATCCAGCTAATGACATCATGGTTCTCAACCTACCAGCACCATCCACCATGCCACGCTCAGCAAATGCCCGCATAACATCCATGCACATTTCCTTGGTGGGTTTGATAGCCAGGTTTTCCATTTTATTTAACAAGTTCCCTGCTTCTTTTGGATCTCCAGCGTTAACATAAGCACTAATCATCGAAGCGAAGAGCTTCATATCTGGTGGGAAACCCTCCTTCTCAATAAATTTGAAAGCCTGCTTGGCTTGTTCAAGATTGCCTGCCTTGCTATACATGTGGACTAAAGTGATGGATGTGAGGATATCAGGTGCAATACCCTTCTCTTTCATTTTACCAAGTACCCTTTCTGCATCTTCTACGTGATTTGCTTTGGAGTGAAGATCAATTAACTTAGAGTAGTCTCGGATGGTCGCATCAAAGGATTCTTCAGCCAACAGAATTTCAGCAACCTGTAAATATAAACACAGTGCACATGAAACTACAAAAGTTTGAGGTGTGTGTGGATGGGTGCAGACTATCAAAACTGAATGGTACCTGGCCAACTATGTAAAGTAACTAACAGCACTAAGACCATTGGGCAAGTTTGATGTAATCCCGTATATAAATGCATAAATCAATCAATGCTTTGCTCAAAAACAGAGGCAAATTAACATCAAGAGGTTGAAGCCGTTATTCCTGACTGAACTCGACCAGTTGTGTACATAGTCCATCACAAATGGAAGTTTCATTTCCATGTAAACTCAGCCAGTTTTTACCTGGTAATAATAAGGCAAAATAGTAACAGGCTACCAGGCAAAAGTCGGTCTAGAACCTCTTTCAATCATGGGCTATTGGAACATGCAATAGTAGTCAATCTGATTATGAAAGCAACTGAGACTTGAATCTATCTAAATATCAACGGAACACAAATGCAGTACCCCCTATAATTCCTAAATGTAAGTCATTTTGGAGAGTGTGCTGTCAAAACCCTTCTAATTTTCGCTACCAATTAGTCGTCGTAGATGCATATCGGAGTGTAAAAAGTCAATAGAAAGTTATATTTCAGAACAGGAAGAGTAGTAATCATATTGATGGATCCTTTATTGTTGAATACTACTAAAGTATTGTTTCTGAATCTTCATGAAGTCAGCTGCCACATAAAAATATGATGATTCTAATTTCTAAATAAAGTAAAGAAGTTCATCAATAAGAGGTAAGATCAGAATTTGTAAGCTTACCATCAAAGATGCAAGCAATGCTTATCATGATACAAATATACTTTACTGTGTAAAATGCGGTCAATTCCAAACTGCAAAAGTCATGCTAATTTTGGCATATGTACACGAAGACCTTCAACATTGTGGTCCACACCATGCCAGGATAGCCTGATAATGTCTTTTGCTGTCTCGATACGGAAGAGTGACAATAGAAAATCAGTTTTATACTCCTGCAATTTCTGAAGCTTGTATGTCCACACACTAGCCAACACACAAACCTCTGCCTTTGGCAACTCTATAAAACAAGAAGCTGGCAACTTATACTACATATTAGACTGAAAAACCACTAGTTTGGCTCTCTCCAATCCATTATTTTGCAAGCTTGCTTAGTTTTTCCATGTTGATATTTTATGTCCATGGATGGTCCCCTCTTGATTGCTAGGCAAGCTCCGCCATTGCCTCAAAGGGTATAGAAACACTACGTGAGAAAGATGGAGTAACTTGTTGAAGGACTATGTGAGAAGTTCCAAGATTTTGTTGTGATGAACTATTGTTATTTTGGAGGATTGAAAATTTGAAATTTGTAGATTTCTCTGGACAGCTTGCAGAGACGACGGTCTGACCGGCCAGCTTGCGTTGCTTCGGCCAAAATGGATGATTTTGGGAAATTGAGTCATGGATTGATTTGAGTTGACCTAGATCAGTGCATATATGTTGCATGAAATATGTTTAACTAATGTAGATCAAATTGTGAAGAATTTATGCCCGAAAACAATTTCTTGATCTTTAGATGTGCAAGATCGTTTGAAGTCAACCATGATTAATGGCGAGGATCGAGGCTACACTCATAGAGGAGTTGAGGTCCAGAACGATCAAGGATATCGTGTGAGATGGCTGAGCTCAAGCATGCCATAAGGCAGGAAATGTTGTAGGAAAGTTCGAGCGACGAGTTGTACTATGTAGCTTGATCGGTCCAAGTGGGGAGTAATCCAGTGGAACCGAAACGAAAGAGATTTGCCAATGCATGACAACCCAGTAGTGCACCTCCGGGTCTAGAAAGGGTATGGTAAGTTGACCAAAAACTGAAAACTACGTTGGATCAAAACCACAACACTTGGGAAGACGGTTTAGGTGAAGGTGAACCTAAGATGATCAAGTGGATTAAACACTAAGGACTTAGCGGATTCAGACTTATGTGCTTTGAAAAGCGCGCACAAATGTAGTATTAGTAAAACCGTGTTGTGTGGGGTTAACAGGTTTCACATTTGTACTAAGTAGATAGTATCTTAGGGTTAGATGGGGCCGGTTGCTTTGTCTATTTAACGAGTTGGGATGGCGATTTGCATGTTAACTATCCAACCATTCTAACTTTACTCATTGAAGCCAAGTGTTCTCGAGTTAGGGTTGAGAAGTATAAGTGATATGATGTGTTCTCTTGTCCTCTAGGTGGAGTGAATTTAAAACCTTCCTCCTCAAGTAGCAATATATCACATTTGTTCATCTCTTATGGATCCCCTTGTTTTGGTTAATTTTGATCTTGCTTCTCCCCTTTCTTGATATTAATGGATGCCAAGGATGAAAAAGTGATGGAGATATACCTTGAAAATCAATCCACATCTATCTAGACATCAGGTTTTGCAAGTTCTTAAAGTTGCCCTTGCTCGGTTTTTGCTTAATTTGGCCTCTCCAAGCGATTTCTTATCCAGCTGCTTTTGCCTCGATTCCTTGGGTGTTCTAGATTACTGTGACATGTGGGAATACATCTAGAGCCATTTAGTCAATAATTTACCTACGAGCAAGTCATATTCGAAGTTTTTCGTTTTTGCCCGATTTTAGTGCAATCTTCCTCCAAATGGAAAAATGTCGGAACTTTGGTAACGATTTTGTTGATCATTGATTGAATAGGTTTCTGACATCCTAGAGAAAGAGCATACCAAATTTCAAGTGATCTGAAGTCTTGGTTTGAGAGTTTACTCAATTTGTGGTTTTGGCCCGATTTTGGTATAACAGAGCTTCACGAACCAAAATATCACAATTCTCTTAAGTTCTTTCAAGATATTTGGTTGGGATAGATTTTTAAGGTCATGATCTAGACTTGGTGCAAGTTTCAAGTCTTTTGGATCTACGGATCAAAAGTTGCATAGATTTTTGGATTTAAAATAGCGATGTTTGTATTGTTTACCGAGCTGAATTTACTATAGCACATCGGATTTTCAGGATTTTGATTTCTTGATCTTCGTAACTTCTCATAGCTATTGGAGGGAAGAATTGGCGAATACTTGGGAGAAAATTTGAAGACACCATTCACCTCCTCTGTTGTTATACCGGTCCTACACTTGTAACTCACACAAAGCCACAACAATTTGTCTCCAAAGCACGAGGGTGCACTGACCAGATTGAATGGATTGGAGATCAGCAATTGGGAATCAGATACATGAGATCAAGGCAGATTTGACATGAAGACCCCAGGCTCAGAGCAATCAGCAAGACGCTAGCATTTGTCGTCTGCCTTCAGGACATGAAGGAACAAATCACATGATGCGAATGGCACACTTCGTACTGATCAAACTAACGAAGCACATAATCAGGTCTTTCTGGCTAGAGACGCAATAGTAGAAGCACCTAAAAATAGAAAATGCACTATGGAAGAATGAAGAATTGAACTATACTGGACTAACATCGCAGCATAAAGCACACTAGCTTCCAAGAAAGTACAAAAAATCTGACCTTGAGGTACAACTCAACGTTTCGGGCCTTAACCCGCTCGAGCAGCGCCATCCAGTCGGCACGCTTTGGCCGGTGCTCCTCCTTCCACTCCTCCATGGCCGGCGCCGGGTCTCCTTTCCTCGGGTCAACCGCCAGCAGCCGCTCCTCGGCCTTCTTCGCCTTCCCCTCTACAGCCTTGGCCTCCTCTGGCACAAAGTGCGCCTCAGCCTCAGCCGCCCGCTCCGCCACCTCGGCCCACTTCGGGTCCGACAAGTCCAGCCCGTGGATCTTGAACTTAACCTCCCCCTTCCTCTGCGGCAACGCGGTCAGCCTCGGCGGCGGGAGTGCGACAGGGTCAGCAGCCGCCTCGGCCTGGGCGCGCATGTCGTCGAGGCCGCGGTAGAATTCGACCTCCTCGAGCTTCTCGCGGGCCCACTTGAAGCGGAGCTCGCGGAGCATGGCGCCGCGGATGCCAACGTCCACCGCGAACCGCGTCATCTCCTTGACCTCGTCGCAGTGGAGGTAGTTCCGGAGGTCGGCGCGGACCTGGTCGCGGCGCATGGCGTCGCGCACGGAGGCGCTGACCTCCCACACCGCCGCCCAGAGGTCGTCGCTGAGCTCGACGGCGTCGGCCCCCGGGTCGGCGCCGTTGAGGCGGCACACGACGGCCTCCGCGACGAGGCGGAGCATTTCGTCGATCACGGGGCGGGCGTGGGTGGGGAAGGCGGCGGAGAGGAGCGGGCGGAGCGCGGTGACGAAGCGAGCAAGGAACTCATCGAGGACGGGGTCGGAGGCGGGCTGGGCCGGCTCCGCTTCCGTGCTAGGGCTCGGGCTCAGGTCGGATTGGAGGATCCGGGAGGCGAGGGGAGGCGGCGCTTGAGGAGGCGGCGGGGGGGAGTCGGCGTGGAGGTGGCGGAGGAGGAAGGGAGGCGGGGACCGGACGGCTGCGATGGAGGGGGCGAGCCGGCGGGTGAGCTTGGAGAGGGACAGGAGGGCTCTCATGGTGGCCGCCGTCGCGGTGGCTGGGGGAGAGAGGCCGCAGTGAGAAGCGAGGCGAGAGAAAAACCCTACGAATCGTTCGAGACGGGGGAGAATAGGGCTGCGGGAAGAGCTATGCTCGATCCGCACCGTTGAGATCTCCGATCCGACGGTTATCCGTGCATGCCGCCTCTCGCTTGCGAGCGATTCAACGGTGCCAGGAGATTACTCACGAGCTTTTTTAAAGATGGATTTAGACGAGCTTGCTTAGTGGCAGTATGATTTATCAATGTTCGTCTCAAAACAAATGATTTATGAATGTTACAGTTACTGCATTTTGGTCTACATTTGTGCACACTGTTTTTGAGAAAAGTAATTAAACACATCCAAGCTAATCAAGCCACTCAACTAGTCTAGTGTAGTATTCTCCAACTCGTCAATGAACAGGCCACAGATATCATCTGAAGTCCGAACACCCATAGTTGAATTCTAGTGTACTTATCTGACCTGCTTACAAGTTCTTTCGTCAAGATGGGACCGATCGACGAAGGATCTCATCTCTGAACCGAACCTGTCTCATAACAAATTGTGCAAATCTCAATATATCTCTGTCATCGACAAATGAATGCAGTTGAGTACTTATCAGCTTCCGGTTTCGCAAGTGATGGTCGCAGCGGACTTGCTGATGTATCTTCCCTCAATGCTGCCACCCCTGCTTCCCTGCACAGAACCTCAAGATCAGCACCAGTGAATAGCTCAGCAGATGCAGATCCCCCAATCTTCCAAAGATCGGCATCCTCCACTAACTCCATTTTCCGTGCATGGATGCGTTGTATCTCATATCAACCTTCCACATCTGGTGGTGGAACATACAACGCCAACACAATAATTCCTTGTTAGTTACCAGAAAAAAAAAAGGTAACCTAAAAGTCTGAACTTTAGAAAATGGGCAGTCAAAGAGGTAGCGTTGCAATTTCTAAACCGTCCAATTCGGACAACAAGGTGGACATAGCTAGGTTCGCTTATGACTTATGGTTGAAATTTTAGACTGTTCGTGACAGGAAGTACGCAGAGAGGGATAATCGCATACGATTTTAGCCAATATAGCTGAACTCGATACAGTTTATACTACAAACTACCTATAGACTCCACATTAAAAAACGTAACATAAACTATAAGCCACAAGCCATGAGTAATACCGAGTGCTGGATCATAAGGCTTTCTCACCTCAAAAGCTAGCCAATGAGGTGAGGGACTCCTCCACTTTTAAGTTAGGTCCATTGCCCTTCCACAACCAATGTGAGACTATTTCAATAATCTCCCCCTTCACACAGTGGTGTCCCTCAGTCCTTCACCGCCCTTTCACACAGTTACTGTATATATATATATATATTATGACGTTGAAATGGGACACTATGGTATCTGGGCATCAAGCCTTCCTGCCTTTGGATTGCTTTTAGATGCGTGCAAGTGTAATGATATATAATATAACAGGATAGAAAGTCTTAATCATGGATGGAAAATCTTAATTATGGATGAAAAGTCTTAATCATGGAGCCTGGGCACCATAGTGCCCCTGTTATTTATACTATATATATGTATGTATGTATATATGTATGTATGTATACATATATATATATACATATACATATATATACATACATATATATATATATATATATACATATATACATATATATATATACACATACATATATACATATATACATATATATATACATATATATATACTTATATATATATATACTTATATATATATACTTATATATATATATACGATAAAATAACGAGTGCTCCTTGGTGCCCGGGCACCATAGTCTAAAATAGGTATGTATCGCGTGCGAAAGATTTTAAAATTTCTTGGATATCAAGTTTAACTAGTTTAATAACTAGTTCAAACAAGTTCGAACTAAAATTTGAACTGTAGTTGCATTTCTTATTGATAATTTGATTGTAGGTATGTGCTGATTATATATATAAATCAGCTAAGCATATGATCTAAATTCGTTCAAAACTTTGAATTCAAGTATATTTTTTCAAAGATATGTGTTTCATTTGAATTGTTATAGATGGGTATATACCCTAAAATTGATATTTTCAAAAATATACCCAAATTTGAGTTGAATTCGCATTTGAAATCAAGGTGCCCGGCACCACGGTGCCCAATTTCAAGATCATATATATATATATATATATATATATATATATATATATATATATATATATATATATATATATATATATATATATATATATATATATAGACACACACACATATATGCAGCTCCCTATAACACCTATTCAATCTCTACTCAAAACCCTAATGCAACTCGTCCAACTAGGCCTAAGCCTTTTTATCTCAACGAGGCTTTCGGCCCACTACTTTGCAAGGGACCCGAAACCCTTCGTAACACGGGTTTTCTAAAATTCCAAATTTTGTAACACGCCATGTGTCGAAGCCTCCAGGATCGCACCTCCCGTAGCTTCTCCACGCATCATCCGCCTCTGATCTCCATGCGCCCCAAGTATAAGCCCAACCATCTCATAACCTCCTTGATCGTCTGAACCTCGAATCTCCCAACCTAGTCCTAGTCCACCTCGTCACCGACCATAATCACCTCCATGCTCAACCTGCACATGAAAAGACCAAAAAATATTTTTTTGGCATAAGTTCGTCCCAACTTGACCAATATCAGTCCACACACCCACAGTCTCGCATAACATCGATAAGCAATGTTATCACATATTCATCATCATAAATTAACCATTGTCAATTATTCATCACCAAAATATTCTAGACCTAGCCACATGGTCTAACACCGAACTTTCCTCCAACTATAACATTGCCGCTGGAGTTTCCACCCTGGCCAGTTCTGCGAATTCATACAAGCTTTAGTCTAAGCTGTATAATTATAGATGCAAAACTAGCATTGCCAACAAATTAAGCAACTAAGAGCATGCGATAAGTGTCAGCTAGGTGCACAATTGAAGTTGGCACAAGCATATGATTCCACCACATAAAGGGGTTGTTCTTTTGTGACTGCGGCTTATGGCTTTTAGCTGCGCCTTATAGCTTTTAGCTGTTCGTGTGAGAGATTATAGAGTAACTGAAATTCACGTGCGGCTTTTGCCGATATAAATAAAGTCGGTACAATATGTACTATAATTAACTAGTAGATACCATCTTGAAAAGACATTCGTTTAAAAGCTAGTTAGTATAAAAAAACCAAAAGTTAAAGCCAAAAGCCACAAAAGAACATACGCAAAAAGAACTCTCGTGGAACCATTCGAACATAACATATCTTCACCACAGTAAAGGCAGTTTCAGCAATAAAATCCAGTGCACAATTAGTGAGGTACAGATTTCATGAGCAGGATAGTGTAAAACAACATAGCACCTGAAAGATTAATTCTGGCTTTACAGTTGCCCTACAAACAAACTTTTATTCTCCCAAAGCGTCCAAAATACTACATATATGACTGTTTAGGGGGCCTTTTCTTTTCAGCTTCTAAAATCTACTTTTCAGTTTTTCTACAGTAACTAGATTTTAAATAAAATATTGATTAAACCATACACTATAGCGACTTTATTTATATCGGTCAAAATTGTACGCGAATTTTTGTTCTCCGTAATCTCTATCACGAACAGACTAAAAACCATAAGTCACAACCATAAGTCATAAACTGAAGCAAAAAAAAAAAGTCCAGTCACATTACACATTAATAGCATTAGCATGTTCTTACACGCATACAATGGTTGCTCTCTGGTAAGCAAGAGCGCATACATATATAAGACGTTATGTCATCCAGGTCAAATTAGCTATCGTTCTATCTCCCAAAGCGTCCAAAACACTACTGTCAAAAATTCCCAGAAAGGCCTCTGGAGAGAGAATTGACCAGTCCAGAGGAGCAAGGAATTTTATACAGGAAGCCGTTATATTAGTGTCATTAAGCATATTTCATCTTATTTGGGGAAATCAAAAGGAGCAAGCAGGTTGCCATTTTTTTTTTTTGAAGTGTTCGTTACTTCATTTGTATGTAGAGAATTGAAATATGAAACTTGGAGTGGGCGAATCCAAACCGCTATTTTTGTGTCGGCAACTAGCGTGTGTTTCTAATCGAGCAATGGCTGGCATTTTTTTGCTGCTCGCGGCGCAGGCACGCCGCTGCGTCTGCTTTTGCTCGAATCGGCCGCTCGCTTCCCGAGCTGCGACGAGGGTCGATGAGATGGGCGGGCGGGCTGCTGCCGCGGCCTACTCTCCGAGAGAAGGGGATCCGATAGGCCGATGGCTTTTGGATCCTCCTTGTTTGGATCTTTGCGTTTAGCAAAATCAATTTTGTTAAATTTGTTTTAGCGCCCAACAATCTGCGGTCTCATCCATCCGATCCTGAGACAACGGATAGATCTAAGCAAGAGGGGGAAAAAGGCATGATTGCCCTGTAGTTTTTTTTCTTCTGGAACCCTTCTGCTGGCATCCCTCCTCCGTGCGGTAAACAACTCGTAAGACAGTGTGGACACATGACCATGAGATTTACGACCAACGAGCAATTGGAAACCAATGCGATTAAAAACAGACGCGAAAGGATCTAAGTCTCGAAAGAACAGAGAAAGACATGTGAGGTGCACAACCGCAAGATCCAGATTCCAAATAACTTTTGATCCAAAGATCAACTGACCAAGAAACTTTGCACACAACATGGTTAGGGTCTCAGGATGTTGCTCTGATCTTTCATTGAAAACTTAGCAACCAAAACGAGAGTTTCACGAGATTTCATTAAGAATGCCCAAAACCGAATATGAAAGAATAAGAAGACATTCAGAACCGCTCGTGGGTCAAGGATAGCCAAGATGGCTTGGAGTACAATCCCACATGTCACTGCGATTCAGAACAACATCAATATCAAGCCAAGAACACCTTCAGATCAAGAAGGGAGAGTAATATAACGAAGAAACGAAGAAAATGAAGAACAGAAGAACCAAATCGAGCTGATCAAACTCAAACAGAAGAGATACACAAAATGAAGATCAAAGATTGATGTATTGCTCAGATAAATGATTTTATAGCCATTCCCCTCAGGAGGACAAGCTCTAACCCTAGAGCCACACCTACTCTCTAACCTAACTCCTATCAGAGGGAGAGGCGCCAGCCACCAAGGCTTGGCCAACCTGCTCAATCCTAACTCTTGCCTTCCCTCCCCTTTTTATAGTCTCACAACCGAATCCTAGACCTAATGGATCCTACCATTAGTCCAAATAGGGGATAACCCGTTAACCCCACCTAACACCGGGTTTTACACATGTACGCTTCTCAAAGCAGTTACATGTGGCCCCAATGACTTTTCATCAAGCCTCTCACGCATCCGGATCCCACCGAACCGTCCTCGCTTGCAAACGACCCAAATTACTCGCACCACGTCCTTTTCCTCGCGCATGACGGCACCCGGCATCCTTGACCGTCTGGACCTCGACTCCTCCCTGAGTCTAATCCCGGTCTACCTCGTCGTTGCCCGTCATGTCCATCTCCAGTAGCTCCTGCTCCGGTTCCTTGTCGTCCCGTCTTGCAACCACCTCACTAGCCTCTATCATCTTCGGCGTCTCCCTAACCGTTTTGGATCTCAACATCTCCCTGTGCCTAGTCCTGGTCTTTCCACGCCTTACCATGACTTAGCTCCGAAGTCCTGCAACCAATACCAACAAGCAAACCATCACGTAGCAGCGTACCATACATAAAGATCATCCATTAGCATGGACAAAAATGAATTCACCCAAAATACTGATTTTAATCCTAGAACCAAGCAGTAACCTCATGTGCACAAGGCAACAAACACCCTGATCAACATTGACCAAAACACCAAAAATTCCAATGAACAAACTCAACATAATGACTGATCTTATATAACTTATGAGTACTCGGATGTACAAAAAATGAGGTACTCGTAGCCTACGAGATCCTTCCAGTAGCCTACGACCACACTGCAATCTGCTATGACCATGTAGCCGACGCTACGACCATAAAAAGCACAGGCATATAGAATGCTACGACTATTGCTCACATTCAACAGAAGCTACGACTACCAACAACTGGTCGCTACGACGTACGACTATTGATCACAAGCCAGACAGAGCTATGACCATCGACTGGAGGCTACGACTACCAAGTCGTAGGAGCACCTGTCGACCACAAAGTCGTAAAACTAAAAGTCGTAGAGCTAGCCGACCACCAAGTAGTAAGGGCTCAGCCGACTACCAAGTCATAAGACCTTACAGACAGAGAGCCAACTTCTGCACAAATATCAAAAACCAAACTCAATCTCTGCACAAACTCTAATCCAAAAGTCAATTACTCATCACAAGCATAAGGTGACCTTCACCTAGTCTCACAGTTATAGGCATTGCTATGCAGCGTCCTCCGCTAGGAGTGCCCTTGCTAGAGAACTGTGCAAGATATCGAATCTATAGTTGCTAGACGATGCTGTGAAACCTCTAGTTTTTTCTCCTGCTACTCGTGAATCGATCTGTAACAGTGAGAAGATAAAGCTAACGCACTTTTTGAGTCTTTCGCCACAGTCCCTGCTGCTACGCACGGCACAGGGGCCATTCGATTCGTGTAGGCTCCATGCTGGACCAGTGCGGCGCATATACAGCACCTTTGTGCCGCTGTTGCTAGTGCGCCTAGGCTGCGTGCATGCGTAATGCGTTGCACTGTGCAGCCGCGAAGAAATTCCCTGCCTGCCCGGGCCGGCGCGCGGGGGCCATCAGCCCATGCATGGCCGCATGCACCAAGCACGAGCGGCCGGCGCAGACCTTGAGTTTCCACCAAGTGTTCACGTGTCGTCCGCATGCGGCCTCTGGCGTACGACCGAGCGCTCGCTAATTATCGTCGGCAAACGGCGCCGCGCCGTCGCATTCGGGGGCGTACGTGAATTATTGGCGAAACCAACCGGCCGGCCGCAAGGACGCGGGGCACAGTGCCTGCGCGCGCGGCCGGGTCGCGGAAGCAGTGGCGCGCCTGTTTCCCCGTTAAAATGTGACCTCACTCGGCGCCGGGCCGGGTAGGTACCGCCAGTCGCGCGGCACTGTGGGCACCGTCGGTCGGTCGGCTCGTCACGTTCTGAACAAACGATAATTAACAAGCTCCGGCCGAACGGTCGTACGCGCCCGCCGTGTGTAGGGCTCTGCGCCATCGATGATACGTACGAGCATGCATACATGCATGGAGGGGGATCCGCTTCTGCTCGATCGATCGCCAATCTGCTGGCTAGCTGGGAACGGTAAATGCGTATTATATATGGTGGTGCTGTATCGATCAATCTGCGCGTACGAGTTTTAATTAGGACCACGCGTACGTGACGGTCGCAGAGGTTTCGGTATACGTAAATATTGTGCCCGGCCAGGAGCGCTTTCCGCCCTGTAAATTTTCTGTTTCCAAATGCTGCGCCACTCGTCGCTACCTTTTTTGCTCACTCTCGTCTTGTCCGGCCTCGCCACAGCAACACAGCACGCCGGGGGGGTGATTAGTTTTGCATGTGTAAGCGTGATTGCATCAACAAACAGCGGATGTTACATGGCCTTCTGTTCTCTCCCTTTTGGATCAAACAGAGAGCAGTAGAAAGGCATACAGAACTCGATCACGACGCCACAGTTATACAATGCATGGCACAAAATACATATCAGAAACCAACTTCCATTACATCGAATAGTGAAGCTGCATCACAAGGTAGCTCAAAGAGTCACAAGCTCAAGAGGGATAGACGAGGACGCGGAAGGTGAGAGAATTGATAAGTGCG
This sequence comes from Bonia amplexicaulis, assembly GCA_036346245.1. Taxonomy (NCBI): domain Eukaryota; kingdom Viridiplantae; phylum Streptophyta; class Magnoliopsida; order Poales; family Poaceae; genus Bonia; species Bonia amplexicaulis. Next base: position 6,357,382 of record CM070740.1, read on the forward strand.
AGATGGTAAGAAACTCTTGCAAGGGTGTGGAAAGCACGCTGTAGAAGAGTGTCTACGAGTGAAAAGTCTTGCAAGGTCAAGAAGGCATATGCTTACCAATCAATTCGAAGACATGAAAAAAAGAAGAGATGACCCTGGAAAGATGATGAAGAATTGTTGGAGAAGGGGCGATCGAAAAAGCTCGGTAAGGATAGGGCCATCACATAGCAGCGTAGCACTTGCTAGGAGGCTTCAACCTCCTCTTTCTGATCCAAAGGTGCCCCATGTAGGCAAGCGAGAAGGGACCAGCCAGGAAGCTTGGGCGGGCAAGGAGGAAGCAGTAATGGCTGCTTGCGTTAGGCATTGGTGGCGAGAACTGTGGAGAAGAGGGGTGGTGCCTTCTTTATATAGCGCAAGAAAGGGCGGTGCCCGAGAGTCATAAACGGGGAGGCAAAAAGGAGATGCATGTGTCCAGTTAACTAATGGCATGTATAATAATTTGTCTACTAAAATTGTCTCTAAAACTTTCATCTCATCTAAAGATAATATTATAGACAACATTTTCAACAGTAAATTATTTATCTAACTATTTTATACTATTTTAACAATAACTTCTTGCCTTACACACTCTCAGTATTTATGTTGATTTGCGGGTTCAAGTCGTCTCTTGCATAAGAGTCGGTACATTATCTCCCATCACCTTTTCTTTGCTCTACATAAAATTTTATTTATTTAATACAGCTAAGAAACAGTTGAGATGACACTACTGAAGATTCCCCAATGCTAACCACACTCGCAACCAAATTTCATGACAGGAAAAGTTGGACAATATTAATTGGCGCGCAGGGTCTGTGTTCTTTTCCCTTCAGCCTTAAATTTGGGTGGCTTCTACAGGAGAAAAATGCATGTTTCGCTGTCTTCCCGACAACTAATGATTGGAAGATTGCATGATATATAGAGGCTAAGGGAAGATTTTCGAGTCAATTAACTTGTGGCAGAAACTTGATCAGCTGGATGCATGGAGAAATGGTTAAGATCAATATTTTTTCCTGTAGAAGTTTTTAGTACTCTGAACATCTGATGGTAATTTATGTGCACATTAAATGTTTTGCAGCATAATTTACTGACATACAACGTACCGCTGCACAAAAAGCTACTACGCCATAAGACAACTCAGACTAGAACAATCATGTAGGGTGTAGTTACTCCCTATGTCGTATCTCACAACGTTAGAAGTATCTCGCGTAACGGAGGGTATGTACATGTAGTATACGAGTATTTAAGACCATCTAGGTGGTATGAACAATTTTTCAGAGGTGGTATGTACATTTTTTTAGACATACTCCTTTTTATGTGTGTGTATGAAGGTATTTCTAAAATATGGTAAAAACTATGGTTTCCCTTGTAATTTTTTCTTGTGGTTCACACTGGAGTATCTTATAATTACTATACGAGTATACCTAAAGTGATAAAGGAGTATTTTATGTTTGTTTAGGTGGTATATTAGAGGTGGGAGTAACTACACCCGGATGTAGAAAAGATTTTTCCTATATAGGAAGCCTCTTTTCTACACCCGGGTGTAGTTACTCCCTATGTCGTATCTCACAACGTTAGAAGTATCTCGCGTAACGGAGGGTATGTACATGTAGTATACGAGTATTTAAGACCATCTAGGTGGTATGAACAATTTTTCAGAGGTGGTATGTACATTTTTTTAGACATACTCCTTTTTATGTGTGTATATGAAGGTATTTCTAAAATATGGTAAAAACTATGGTTTCCCTTGTAATTTTTTTCTTGTGGTTCACACTGGAGTATCTTATAATTACTATACGGGTATACCTAAAGTGATAAAGGAGTATTTTATGTTTGTTTAGGTGGTATATTAGAGGTGGGAGTAACTACACCCGGATGTAGAAAAGATTTTTCCTATATATATATGTATATATATACTATATATTCCAGCGTTACAATAGTACTATTTTTTATATTGAGTCCAAAATACAAAAAAGGAAAAATTCCCCTTAGCGTGCCGATGCAAGAGCTAAAAGGGTAAAAATCCTGGTCAAATCTACACCAGCAGCTGGTAGTTAATCTCAGCTTGATTGTGACTAGTCTAGCAAGATGGAACAGAACAGTTGGAATAATTCGGAAAGCTAGCAAACATTTGGAATATCAAGTTTCAGCTAGAGAAGGATTAACAAAACATCAATTGCATGCATGCATGCCATTTATGAGCACGGCAGCAAAGAGTTTTGAAAACGGGCCGCAGAGCGCGCCATGCATGTGATAACACTCAGAAAACTAATTAATCTAAATTACACAGTTAAAAAGTAACAAATATTTCAATGAACGAATTAGCATTTAACCATCCAATACAAAGTTGCAATAAAATAAGTGTCATTACAGACGGTTATTAATACGAACTATCTGTGATAATATTCGTATCACAGACCATTTATAGTTGGAACTATCTGGAATAATCTGCGCTATTAAATATCGGGCATGTGTGGTCTCGACACAGATCTGTCTTCATAGCGCTGCATCGGTGGAGTGAGGTAACCGACTTTGGGGAGTTTCGTGAAAACATATCGCTTGTAGATCTATATAGTCTTCTAAGTTATTAGAGGTTAGTACTCAATTGCTTCTAATAACTTATATGCCTTGTAATCGAAAGAGATGATAGCTAGGTTTTTGTTTAGATCTAGCTAGCTAGCAAGTTAGGTTTAGAAAGATAATGATACTTTGCTCAATTTCAGAATGGGAAAGTACTCCTAGTTTACTTTAATATATTCTTGCTTAATATTATTGTGTCATGAATACGTGGCTAGCTAGCTACCTACCTAATAAAGTTGTGTGTAATTAAGTATAGCTAGTCTGATTTACTATAGTAGCACTAATAATCCAATTTGACACCTATTTGTTACATGTGTAGCATAGATGGACTGAAACTGGATATACATTGAGAACCATGTGAGTGAATAGTACATTAATGGCGTATCTGCTTTTAGAAGAGCGGCCAAACTGGATATGTTGAAGAAGGAGATGAATATATGTACTGTCCATGCATTGATTGTGATAATCTAAAAATGTTTAGCAACTCAGCGTAGATCGAAGCTCACTTGATTCGAAGGGGTTTCAGAAAGAGGTACAAATGTTGGACCAGTCACGGTGAAGATAAGATTACACAAGAAGGTAGTTATGACATCACCGAGGGAGACAACGATATACTGGTTGTGGACTGTGCTCTCGATGAGGATAGGTTGCAGGGTGATAATCTGGATTAGATGCTATGTGATGCAGAAGGGAACTATAGTGAGAGAGAGTTTGGTAAATTTGAGGGCTTGATAGAGGACTCGGAGAAACCTTTGTTCCCGGGCTACAAGCCGCAATATATGAGGTTGTCATCCATTCTAGAACTGCTGAAACTGAAGGTAAGCAATGGTTGGCCCGACAAGAGTTTCACGGTATTGTTAGGTCTCCTAGCGGACATGCTTCCAAAGGAAAATGTGTTGCCGAGAACCACGTACCAAGCTAAGAAGATTCTTTGTCCATGGAAATGGAAGTTAAAAGAATACATGCATGTCCGAATGATTGTATCATCTACCGTAAAGAATATGCTAGATTACATGTTTGTCCGGTGTGCAAAGCATCCCGATACAAGCATAAAAATGACTACGATGATGGGAAGGGTATTCCTGCTAAGGTGTTGTGGTATGTTCCTGTAATTCCTCTTTTGAAGCGTTTATTTGCAAACCGTAAGGATGCAAGATTGGTGCATTGGCACTCGGAGCAACGTAAGAAAGACAGAATGATAAGACACGCTGCTGACTCTGCCCAGTGGAGGAACATAGGACACTTGTAGACTTCGGTGTGGAACCGAGGAATATGCTGTTTGGGTTAAGTACAGGTAGAATGAATTATTTTGGTAACATGAGCAACCGACATAACACCTGGCCCGTAACTCTATGCATGTACAACCTTCCTCCTTGGCTGTGTATGAAGCGGAAGTATATTTTGATGTCACTACTTATCCAAGGGCCGAAGCAACCTGGGAACGATATTGATGTGTACCTAGCACCATTAGTGGAAAATCTTACAATATTGTGGAACGAAGGGGTACATGTATGGGATGCAGATAAACGAGAGAACTTCACTCTACGCGTCATGTTGTTCTGCACCCTTAATGATTTTCCTGCCCTTGGTAACCTGTCAGGGTTGAGTACAAAAGGAGTCAAAGCATGTCTGCACTATTTAGATTATACCGAGAGTGTGTGGTTCAACAATTTGCATAAAACTGTGTACATGCGTCACCGTAGGTTGCTTCCAAAGTATCACCCATACCGCAAGATAAAGAAATAATTTGAGGGGAAAAAGAAGATGACTCAGTACCAAGGACTTTCAGCGGGAAAGAGGTCTATGATATGGGACTTTTAGCGGGAAAGATGTCTATGATATGGTCAAGGATGTCGATGTTATGCTTGGAAAGGGACGCAAATTGATGACTTATCGAAAGAACATGCGGAAGAATAGATCAATATTTTGGTACTTGTCTTATTGGGAACACTTAAAAGTTCGCAATTGTATCGATGTCATGCATATAGAGAATAATATATGTGACAATTTGATTGGTCTCTTACTGAACATTCCTGATAAAACAAAGGATGGTGTCAACGCAAGACGTGACTTGGTCGTTATGAACATTAGGACTGGGTTAGCACCGATAGAGACTGATAAAGGCTGGATGTATCTTTTCTCAGCTTGCTACACTCTGTGTAAGTCCGAGAGAACTCAACTGTGTCAGTCCTTGCATAGTGTGAAAGTTTCGTCCGGTCACTCCACCACCATGAAGAAACTTGTTTCCATAGAACATCTGAAATTAATTTGCATGAAGTTTCATGACTATCATGTGCTAATGACACAAATGCTAACTGTTGCAATTAGAAGTATTTTGCCAAACAAGGTTCGAGTGACAATCAAAATGCTATGTTATTTCTTTAACACAAATGCTCAGAAGCTCATTGCTGCCCCCTGCTCCGCCCGGTCGTTTGCCGCACCAGGAGGCAGGGGAGGGCCTAGAGCTGGCTGTGAGGGGAGAGGGGTCGGCCAGTCGAGGAGAAGGGCAGGGAGGAACCAACCGGTTAAGAAAGAGAGGAAGGGGAGGAAGAGAAGAAAGAGGAAGAAGAGGAGGCGGCCGGGAGTGGGAGTGAGGTGAGGCGCGTTCGTGGGGTGGAGCGACTGAGGCAGAGGATGAGGAAGGCGAGACGCTGCCGGGGAACGATGGCACTAAGCGATGGTGGCACGTGGCTACCGATGGCAGTGCATAGGCGGCATCGACGCGACATGCGTGCGGGATGTCGTCGACGGTAGGGGGACAACGAGGTGTGGCCATAGGAGCGGCGGCGCCGGGGGCTGGGTGAGCGGTGGCAGCAGGCGTGTGGGAAAGCGACGGCGCCACTGGCGCAGAAGCTGGGCGACGGCGGCACACGACAGTGGTTTGGCTGGAGGGCGGAGGTGCTAGTGGCTGGGTGACGGAGGCGCACGCGCGGGCGACGAGCGGCGCGGACAAGGGCGCAACCGAGCGGCGGCGGCGTGTGAGGGAAGGAGGAGCCACCCAGGTGAGCACGGGGAGGGGGGAGGGAAGCAACTACCGAGTGAGCACGAGAAAGGAGAAGAGAAATTCGGCTTTTGCTTCTCCCCTGGCTCACTCTCTCTGTCTTACATGGCAACACGTGGGCTGGGGTGGGCCTCATCCGGGCCAGGTGTTACAGGATCTACATACCTCGGACTGGATCCGTCGAGCTGAGCCCCCAAAACACCTCGAGGTGGCTGGACTTGAGACCAGCGACGAAGGGGAGGAAGCTAGAAAAATGGGCAGACCGGAGCATCGGCGATGCCCGAAGAGAGGAGAAAAGACGAGGTAGAGCTCAAGGGCGGTGAGAGGAGGCACCGGCGGCGGCGGTGTTAGGGACGGCAATGCTGAGATCAAAGGAGAAACCGAGAGGGTAGAGAAGGACAAAGAGGAGCTAGCAAGAGATGCGACTCAATCGAGAGAGTTGAAAGGATAAGGGAGAGGGTGGTGAGCGATGGGTCAGTTCAGACGCTGTGCACTGAATAAAAGGGAAACGAATGGGCTGTGGGCCAAATAGGAAAATAAATAGAATTTTTTTTTAAAAAAAAGAAGATATAAGGGAATAAATGTCCCCATAAATAAAATGTCCGAAAAACCTACCTAAAAACAAAAATGTTACTAGAGAAAAATAATAAAATATGAGTGTACAAATAATGGAAAAACCTGTAAAAATAAGTCTACAAATACTCAACAAGGGTTGTTGTTTTATCTATAATATAACTAAAAAATAGAAAATAAATTTCAAAAATGTTATTAGAGAAAAATAATAAAATATGAGTGTAAAAATAATGGAAAAACCTGTAAAAATAAGTCTACAAATACTCAACAAAGGTTGTTGCTTCATCTAGAATATAACTAAAAAATAGAAAATAAATTTTTGGCCCAAAATAATGCAGGGAAATAATTAGTTCCAAGGGAGGAGATAATCCAGACCACCACTAAGACAGCTTCCTTACAGCCAGGCAAGTAAAGCAGGCTTTCAAGCATGCTGTGGTACATAAAATATTTTGAATACAATTATTTCCTATGCTCACCTTGCATCAAAGTAATTTCTAAAAGAAAAGAAAAGTGACCAAAAGAAAGGGAACATGATAATAAAATAATGAGAGTAGGATCACTGAAGGAGCGGTGGCCTACAAAGAAAAAATAATAAAGAAGAGTAGAGGGTGCTCTGGTAGAGTTTGTAGAGGCAGACGAGACCCTCTACATATGAATATAATATAAGAACTAGAAAACAATCTTCATTCTGGAATAAGTCGTAAAATAGTATCTGCCATATTTATCGTCTCGAGCGGGAAGAACAAGTTACTCACTTTTATTGTTATTATCGCCATGCTAGGTAAGTAAAAAACCAGGAGAGGGACTCAGAACCGGTATAGACCCCGGGAGTTCCAAGGCGCTTATATTAGCGTAGGTGGAGTATCGAGTATTCAAACCTGTTCGGCCAATGGCTACCTTAATAGTCGGATAGAGATATAGTAATAAGAGTCGAGAAAATATTCTGTATTCTGAATTTGGGATATCATCAAAGAAAATGCTAAAGACTCAGTATCCATAAGAATTCAGAATAGCGATGGACAAAGTGATACAAGTCTACGTAGTACTTAATAAATCAAGAATTCATGCCAGTCTCTTGGAAAACAGTCTATGAAAATCACTAGGGCTTTCTCTTCTCTAGAATGATTGTTAGAACAGAATTTTGGAAGTTAAAATCTTTCAAACTCTTCAAAATGGTAATAATGGATTTTTAAATAACAAATTAGGTAAGAATTGGATATATATGAGGACAAATGTGCATCATTATTTAAAAACTTGCTGAATACTTCGTACTCACCCTTACTACTAAATCTCCCCTTTTAGAGACACATTCAGCTGGGATATACTTGGGAATTGATGAGCGTGGAATTGATAATGAAGACACCCAGGGATATGAGGTTGAGGCTGACTGAGAGATACAACGAGGTGAAGGCATTATACAACAGCTGGGAAGACTAGGCGATCTATAGCTCATCATACGGAGTCCGACGGGTATTATGATATATGCTTACTTTTGTTTAAGTAGTGGTGAGCAGTAAATATTGTAATAAGGGCATCCATAGTGTATATAACCCAAGAGGTCTTAAGGTGGATCCCATCTAAACCTTAAGGCCAATGCTGTAATGTATATAACCCACTAAGTCTTAAGATGGTCCCACTTGTCAGATAAAGAAAAAATGTATTTTAATGCTTATGGCCAGGTCTTTAGCTTGAGGACCGGTCTTAAGGTTTTTGTTTATGGCCGCTTAAGGTCACCCTCAGAATGTATAAGGTCGACCTTAAGGTGGCTTAAGACCCTCTGTTTTTATACACTGTGGATGCCCTAACTCAGGACATCCGAGTGTACATACCGTAAGACTTGCCTGACTTGTAATTAATAAAGTATTATTAGTCTCTAATTATTGTTCTACTGTAACTACTCTAATAAGTTTGTTATTCGTGAAAGCGGTGTTCTACGAATAAATGAGTAATAATTCATTGACTAGTGTTATTACCTTCCTGTAGTGACATGGGTGGCCACAATGCATAATGCCCTGCGAGTGGCAGGACGACGAAAAAACACAGCGGCAGCGGCTGGCGGGTGGGGACCGGCCGGCCGGCCGGGCGTTCGCAGGAACACCATAGACGATGGTCATTGCTTGCGCTTGGACATATATGCATGTATGCATTCATGCGGCCGGCCAGCCAGAGGAAATAGCATAACTGTGTGACTGACTGACTGTGTATGGGTACTGTTCGATTTATGGAGAATTAAGGGGGTGTTCTTTTTGGCTTTCAAAAGCGGCTTTTAGCTTTTGCTACAGTACCTAACTTTTAAATAGAGTATTTTCTCAAGACGGGATCTATAAGTTAATTGTAGTACACGTTAAAAGTCTAACATCTGTAACAACCAAAATTGCAAGCGAGTATCTCTCTCCGCAATCTCTATCGCAAACAATCAAAATTCAAAAATTTCAGTCAAAAGCCATAAGCCGCAGCCAAAAAGAACAGACCCTAGGAGAGGTGCATCTGCGTGAGCAGGCAACCATTTTCAATTTTGGGGTCCTGCGTGCATGGTTTTCATTGACTGCATGCTAGGTTTCAATTCGCCCATCTGTTAGTGAGTGTTTCTAAATTTTCGGGAGAGTTTCTGTGCGTGCTTGTTTAATTGAACTTTGAAGGCCTTGATTGTACATGAAAGCTTAATTATCATCGTATGCGTAACAGCACTCATTAGAAGTTTATAACAGTGGAAGATGCAGGGGAATGAGCTGATAGTACAGTAATGTGTATACGTGCGTGCGTGATATGATGGAAGCCAGTGGCAGTGGATCAAAGTTCAGGTCTCATATATGCATGATATGTTCAGTTCTGCTGCATTCCATGCACCACGGTGTCACATATGCTTCTACTTGTGCACTTGCACACGCCTACTGCATGTGAAAGAAGAGGATGAATTGAAGGGAAAAAGAAAAAAAATTTGTTTGCTGCTGCTGTGACTTGTGACTTCAGGGTTTAATGTGTTACAGTACGTTATAAGGTACTGCAGTCATCTGCATGGTCACCCACAGGAGGAGGATGTAAGAGACATCGTACTAGCTACTGACTAGTACTAGTGTATCACATCTCCTCTCCAAACTCACGCAACAACGAGAGAGAGAGAGAGAGAGAGAGAGATCTTTGTGATCTTGTTTATATATCAGTGTGGTGATGGGAAAGAACTAAAGAAGGCCCCAAGTATGGGGAGAGAGGGGGTTGCCTGCATTTTGACTTGAACCTTTTCGGCAACATAGGGTTTACAAAAGTTACAACAGCACAAACAGCAAGCTGCAAGTAAATGCGAGCAGCTGCGATCGGAGCCCTTGGCTATGATGAGAGCACTGAGCCACCTCTTCAATGCCCCCTGTAACTGCCTTCCCTCTTGCATTTACACACACACACATGACATACTCACACAGTCTCTCTCTCTCTTTTGTCTCTGTGATTGCGAGTTATAACTGATAAATTACTCACATTGTCTCTGGCCCTGTTCTTTCCAGCTTCTAAAAGCTGCTTTTTGGCTTTTCTACAGTAACTAGCTTCTAAATAGAGTATTTTTTCAAGATATGATCTACTAGTTAATTGTAGTACATACTTTACTGACTTCATTTATATCGGCAAAAACCGCACGTGAATTTCTGTTACTTTGTAATCTCTCGTATAAACAGCCTAAAAGTCACAAGCCGCAGCAAAAAGCCACAAGCCGCAGCAAAAAAGAACAGGCCCTCTGCCTGCTGCGGTTTGGACCTTGAGAGCTGAGGGTATGTTCTTTTGTACTACGGTTAATTTATGCCAAAAAGAACAGGGGGTGAGGGACCTAGTGACGCTCTTTCGCAGTAATGTAGCATAGCATAGAACAGTACCCTAGCTAGGTGTTATACACTTGTACTGAAGCTTGGTGTGATCAAGATTAGTGCATGAATTTGCTGATGTAATGACTCCATACTAGCTAGCTCGTACTGCCAAAAGTATCTGTTCGATTGAGCTAAGGGGGTGATCGGTTCGGCTGAAAGCTGAAAGCTTATGGTCGAAAACACCGTGAGTGGGTCGAAAAGTTATCAGAAGCGGATAAAGGTATCAGAGCGGCCGATGAAGGTATCATCAGCGGTGATGAAGGTACCGCAGTGGTGAAAACAGTTCGGCAGCAGCTGGGACTCCAGACAGATGAAAAATGCGCTTTGGCTGCGGCGAAAGCGATTCGGCGGAATGCATCTCCAGCGATGAAAAGAGCAAGCGATTGGCGGCGGAACGCATCTGCAGCAGTGAAAGAACTGAAGCACTGGAAAATGCAGTTCGGCAGCAGAGCAATGCAAGCCAGTTCGGCAGCAGTGCAATGAAAGCAGTTCGGCAGCAGAGCATCTCCAGACAGCCAGAGGAAATGCGGTTCGGCGAGTGCACACAAGACACCGATCAACACAAGAAGACACAGATCAAACACACCAAGCCCAAGCATTGCACACAGCAGCCCCAGATCAACACAGCCAGCCCAAGCAACGCCTCACACAGCATATTATGGAACACATGACAACAGTCAACAAGTGATGAATAAAATGTGTCGCTACACTCAACAATACAAATGTAAACACTCCACAATACAGTTCAACAGGCATCCGAGAACGATCACAAATGTAAACACTCCACGATACAGTTAAACACTCAACCGACATTGCTCAACACATATGTCCGTAATCCTCAAAGATCTCCGCGTCGTTCCTGGCACGCCTTATCCGATTCGGTAGGCCCTCGCTGTTCGCGGGGACGAAGCCGTGGCGGCACTCGCCTTCATGAAAAGTTGCGTGGCGTAGTAGTGCTCATCGGTTCCTTCGTGGCAACCGCTTCTTCGACAAGTGTCATCAAGCGACGACGCCTTCCCTTATGGGGTCTTCCGTCGGGATGTCACACTCGTGCGAGCCTCGGCCCGGACCGCACGCCACCGCGCTTCATAAAGTTCAACAAGGCGCCTTAAATGCATGTCACGTTCACTGCGCTTACTAGGGTGCAAAGGTGCGGGGCATGGCCTCTTGCTACCGGAACTACGGCCCGACCCGCTGCCAGGTGTCGGCATAGCGGAAGGCATGGTGCCGCCTCTCCTCCTTGACTTTCATCGAGGTCGCCGATGTCCACGCCGAGGTCATCCACACCGGACGAATGCGTACTCGCTCGTGGTGGTGGTGTTTCCAACACGACTTCTAGGAGGTCCTCGTCATTGCCGACAATGGCCCCGAACTTCTTCATTTCGGTCTTTCCACGCAATTAGCGATGTCATATAACCGTGTCTATCTTTGTTGTTACAATATTCGACATACTGAGGGTGCAAGTAGCGAACTTCAAAAGCGAAACTTACTCCACCCGCAGCTGCCCACCAATCCTCACTCGCGTCTATGCTGCCTGTTGCTGGATCGACCCCAAGCCCCGTGGCACGAAGTTTCAAAGATTTCCATTTGTTGTAATCACGAGACAGTTGCTCCCATTTGTTCTTCATCTGTTTGCTTGTGTATTGCAACCCAGTTCGTTCCGCAAATTTGCGCACAAGGTTCTGCTTCCCCTGCGTGTTCAACCGTGAGAATGGCCGGTTGTGTGCCTCCACCTCCTCGGCGCAAACTTGCAAGAAGACGTGCGTACTCTCATCGGTCCACATCGCGGGGGCCATCTGCAGGCATCGCGGGCAACGGCGGTACTGAGATGGCCGAAGTTGTGCACGACACCGAACGGAACCCGTAAACCCTAACCGAACTGGGGGCATGACATACATTCAATGCGTGACACGGGAGATGGCCGTACCTGGATTTGGGGGCGCCGGTCGTGCGGCCGAAGATGCCGGTGGTTGCGGCGCAGAGTCGGGGGGGGAGCTCGGGCGGCCCTTGCACGCCGACGGAAGGCGGGCCGCCAGCGCGACAAACACACGCCGGGTCTGCGAGGACGCGACCTCCCTCGTCGGCGGAGCCGTGACGTCGGATCCGGCCGGGCCGCCCTGCGCGGATCTCCGCAGACGGAAGGCGAGCCCGCCGCGAATGGGCACGGGAGGCGGTCCGCCGACACCGGGGGCTGATGGCCGAACTTCCCGGCGCAGATCCGGCCGCCACGGCCGACGGCGGGGGGCGGAGTGCCGTCGATCGGAGGAGGAGGCGAGCGGGTGGGAGCATACCACAAAAAGGGGATCCGAGGCGCACGAAGTTGTCGGTCCATTCCATATAGCCGGCTTCCGCTCCACCAACCGGCTTCGGCTCCACCAACCGGCTTCGAACGGCTTCAGCTCTTGCTCCTGTAGCCGCTCCGCGTAGCTTTCAGCCGAAGCCACCAGCCACAGCCGAACTGAGCGGTGCCTAAATGTCCCAGTAGTACTATACTAGTATGCACCAAGCCCTTGATCCGATCATCTTTGGCAAGTTCTCATACTACTCTTTCTTAATTTTTCTTGTACTCCATCTAACCAAGCTTTATATATCGACCTTCTTGCACACTCCACAATGGTGAAGCTAGCTAGCTAGCTCCACTTGACGCCAAGATCAGTTTGGTTTTTTGTCGGTGGAGATGGTAGACGATAATATGAGTGCTAAGTTAGTACGGTTTATGCATGAACACTCCAAATCGTTTGCAGTCAATTACTCCCTACACTTCATGGGCCAGGCTAGCTAGCTAGGCTGGGCTCCAGGTCATGAGCTTAGCTTGTTCGAAGAAGAGCACGGTTAGCTCAGTTTGAAAATAATTTTCTCATTATGGGACAATCATTTTTGAAGAAAATTAACTACGTGCTACTCAGATGTATATATTATTTGTGAAAAGGAAGCCATTTAATTTGTTTGAGTACTGATCAGCAACAATGAAACATTGACCTCACAATATCTTTCAGATGGAAGCAGTACCTCTGCACGACATTGGGAACATTACCACTGTTTGTACGGAGAAGTTATAGCTTACAGTACTACTACTATATGTATATGGGTGTGTCGAGACATCATCTGGATATTTTCTTTCGAACAATCATTTAGATTTGAGACTTTTGGATTATAGATCCAATGACCCCCTTTTTTTAGAGGAGGGGGAGATTTTTTTGGAGGGGATAGGGAGAGAATTCATAGCGGTTGGATCTCTAATTCAATAGTCATAAATCTGGATAATAGTTAGAAATAAAATATCTAGATAATATTTATCAACATTTACATAGGTTAGCTAAGCTCCTGCAGTTTGAGATTCTAGAGTAGTGGTCATTGTTTGCCCTCTAGTACTCCTCCTTTCGTTTCTCTCCCATGAAATTTCCCTTTTATATGTCCTCTCGTGTGGCCGCCGACCGCACAAAGTACTTGGCACGGTCTCTACCACACGAGAGAACCAACGAAGAAATTTCGTGGGAGAAGGAGAATTTTTTCGCCAAGGCTGCCAAAAAATGACCACTACTCATGCAGTTAGTACTAGCACAGCGGCCACGTGCTAGTAGCTGAACGTAGTAGTGAGAATCTAATGCAGTAACTGTGGACGAGAACACGTTCGACTGGCGTGGCACGTGGTTCCATCCGGCCGGTAAAGGTACATGATCTGAGAGCTCAACACAGAGACCGACCTGCGCATGTATGTACGTACGTGCTCCTAGTCCCAGCTACGGGGTTTTGGAATGGAAAAGACCAGCTATGTAGGCGCTGTTTGCCTAGTTATTATTCGTAGTCTAGCCACGGGCAGATCGTAATCATATGGCCAACGCCCCTGTATCTACGCGTGAGAATTTATATATATATATATATATGTGTGTGTGTGTGTGTGCGTGTTGTTATTATACTTTTTTTACTTGGAGAACCACACTCTGGTGCGTAAAATTTATAACGAGACAATAATATTGTATCTGTAAAATATAAAAAATTTATACTTTTTCCTAAAAAAATATTTATGTGCTCATATTTTTAATGTACGCAATTAATTCAATTTGAACTAAGTTTTTAACGAGACAGATACGGTGCAAGCTATCTTAGAATGCATGCATGTATTGTGCCTACAGCACTAGCTGTGTCGTCTTGTCGCATTCAGGTGTCATTCAGACAGCTAATATATGCATCTTTTTTGCTAGCTATCTCATAATACATGTAAACATAACACCTGCATCGCTAGGCGTCTTGTCATATTCATCTTATCTTCAACATGTATGGTGCTTGCTAATATTCTGGCTACAGTTAATCTAAAATGACAAGACAAAGCGCACGACACGGCGAGTCCTGCCCTCTGCCTGCAATGCAAAGAGCCGGTAGCATTTTCCTTCGTCCCACGGACAAACCGTTCGGTAGTGAGGTTGATATTGCTCCTGCAGATCCTCTCCTCTCCTCTCACATCGCCGCTGGTGCGCGCCATGCATGCACGCGCATATCTGCACACATGCACGTAAGTACGCAGCAGTAGCACGCAGCGGCGGCAGCAGCTCGATCGCGGCTCGCCTTCTGGCTTCCATGCAGAGAAGCTATCCGGCGCCGGCCATCCATCGCCAAGAGCTAGGTGACAACACGCGCGTGCATTCGCCTAATGGATGGATTCGATCGATGCTTCAATTCTTTGCGTATTTGCATGCTCGCATGCATGGATCGGCATCGGCTGAACCTATCGGTGCAAAGGCCGGAGGATCTTGCACTCCAAAGGGCAAAGGCTAAAGAGCTAGTGTGCGCTAGCTACTAGCTAGCTAGCCTCCCACTCTGCTTTTCCAAGCGAGCGGAGTACGTAGTGAGCTATGGTGACACATCCATCCAACGCGGCTACGCCTTTCGAGAGGAAAGACGATGCGGCAGCGCTTTGCATGAGCTGTGTACTGCGCGCTAAATGCGGTTACCCCATTGCGAATTGTGGGTATTTTTGGCCCTGTGTAGCATAGTCGTATCAGAAGTAGCCTTAAGTGTATGCAATATTATTTCTGCTTCCTCTCCAAGTGTGGGATTCCGGCCGGCCGACGCGTGCGTAGTCCTGTGCCCTGGCACCATAACACCCGAGTCATGTGGTCTGGGAGTGCATGATTCCGACAAAACCAGCAGTGGTCTAAGGCTGTATGTGGTCAAAAAGGCTGTCGTGGTCGAATACAACAATGGTCGAAAGCGGTTGCGGTCAAAAGCGGTAGTGGTCGAAAGCCAAGGTGGTTAATGGAGGCAGTGGTCGAACAGCTATGGTCGGAGCGGCTGCGGTTGTGCATAACCATGGTCGTGAGCCATGAGGAGAGGGTGACGGCGACGCTTTGGCTCCAGCGGTTGGGGAGTTCGGCGGTGCCCGAGCTTGGCGAAGTGGTCGACGGTGATCCCTTAGGTGTGGTGAAGCTCGCACGGTCGTCGACGAAGCAGAAGGCGACCTCGAGCAGCGGCGATTGCTCACTGAAGTGGCACTAGGGCTCGAAAAGAGAGGAGCGCGATGCGGGGATCATGTGCTCCTAAACCGTATGACTTGGGTGCTGCGGTGCCAGGGGCGCGGAACTGCGCACGCATCGATCGGGCGGAGTCTCGTGCTTAAAGGAGGCCAGAAATGGCATTGCATATAATCAGAAACTATTTCTGATATTGCTGTGCTGTATAGGCTAAAAATGCCCAAACATCCCCCCATTGCCTCGTCATTACTGCACCTGCGTACGTAGCATGAACAGCCGGTTTGTTGGGCCGTTGGGGGAGTACTTATGGGGTGCCTTCTATGGGCTTGCTGGAGTAAGGACATGCCATGTGCTAGCTACATGGTTAGTTCTTTTCGGCTGCAATTAATGGTTTTTGACTATGGCCGAGAATTTTTAACTCTAGAGTAAGCAGTTATGTAAACGAATTAAATATCGATAAATTAATATGCCGCTTTGAAAATGTTGTTCCGATAAACTGTTTCGAAAAGACAGTAAAGAAGACATCCCGTTTGTTTGATCGGGAAACCCATAAGCTTAAGTTTGTTTGATCGGGAAAAACTGTAAGGCATAAGTTGAAATGAATTAATGTTCTCGGTGGTATATATGATACGTTTTGAGTACCGCTGAAATACTTGTTATGCACGTTAGGCTGTAGATAGAATCACCTAAACGTGATGTGTCTTAACTAATCTCTGATCTCCTGTAATCTCGTAGCCAATTCTTTTTGTATTATCTCGTTGCGTGATGGACACTGTTTGCCGTCCGGCACGCAAGCTATGTAAGCAAAGGAAGCGATAACGCTTAAGCACCGCAGTGTCCTCGAACGCTTAGCGGCCAACATTTTCTGGGCTACGCTAATGGCTTCATCCCTCAGCCACCTATGACGATCTCGCAGACGACCGACAACGAGACTAGTCTGGTGGCTAATCCAGCGTATTTGCAGTGGTTACAGCAGCACCAACTCATCTTGAGTGCTCTCCTCTCATCGCTATCTGAGCAGGTACTAGCCCAGGTGCAATCGGCCAACCGCTCCAAGACGAAGAAGCTGTCACTTACATCCTTGATGGTCTTGGGCTAGATTACAATATAATACTCTTGTGACCTCTATTACCACAAGATTTATATGTTTGTCTTTTAAATTATGAGATGTGCCTTGCCCTTTAGTATGCAGATTTTTCATGTGACAATAGGCAGGGAAAGCAATTTTGGTGCAGAAAAATTATCGACCCCTCTGAGAAATTCAAAATTAAAAAAATTCAAATTTTTTGGATTTTTAGAAAAAATTGGTAAAAAATTTCAAACAAAATTTTGGATTTTAAAGAAAATTTTGATAAAAAAATTCAAACATGCAAATCAAATTCAAGAAATATGATTATATTTGAATTCAACGACGTCCTCGATCGTCGTGTGCACCACCCTCGTCATTGGGTTCGACTTCGCACATGAAATGTCAGCATGCTCACGGACCAGCACACCTCACCAGTGCTCCCGATGGGGGCCAACATCAAGCGGGCATAAGCCGACATGGTCACCCACATGATGACCGGGGACGTGCTCTTCTTCCACTACAACGGCCACAACATGCTCATCCCGCTCGTGAAGCCGCACCACGTGCAACAAAACCACCTTTCGATCTGTCCCCTGTCGAAACCTGCATCCAAAAAAGCACCACGGAAGCTATACAAGCCAAGGCAGCAGTAGCGCTAAAGCACCACGGTGTCCTCAAACCTATTTCCATGTAGATTGATTTCTTCACAAGTACTACTGCAAGGAATTAATAGTCATGAACATGTATATACTAGTAAGCGTGCACGTGAAATGCCGTGATCAGAGAAGCGATTGAAGGACCATGGTCGGAGAAGCGGTTAAAGCACCGTGGTTGAAGGATCGAGGTCAACACGCCATGGTCAAAGTCTCGTGATCGAAGTGTCGTGATGGAGACGCCGTCCTAGAAGTCCTGTGGTCGAAGCACTCTGGTCGGATGACCGTGGTCAAAGTACCGTGGTCGGAGAAGTGGTCGAAGTCCTGTGGTCGAGGCGCCGTGGTCGAAGTCCCATGGTCGAGGCACCATGGTCGAAGTCCCATGGTCGGAGTACTAGGGTCGACGCGATGTGGTCAAAGTCCCGGGGTGGATGCGCCGTGGTCGGAGGACCGTGGTCGGAGAAGCGGTCGAAGTGTCATGGTCGGAGAAGCGGTCGAAGTGTCATGGTCGGAGAAGCGGTCGAAGCACCGTGATCGAAGGACCGTGGTCAATGCGCTGTTGTCGAAGTCCAGTGTCAAAGGACAATGGTCAATGCGTCATGGTCGAAGTGTCATAGTCGACGTCCCTTGGTCGAGGCGCCGTCCTGGAAGTCCCGTGGTCGAGGCGCCATGGTTGAAGCCCCGTGGTCGAAGCACCGTGGTCGGAGTTCCAGGGTTGACGCACCGTGGTCGGAGGACCGTGGTTGGAGAAGTGGTCGATGTGTCGTGGTCCTAGTCTAGTGGTCGACGCGTCGTGGTCGAAGAAGCGGTTGATGTGCCGTGGTCGACGCACCGTGATCGGAGAAGCGATCAAAGTGTCGTGGTTGAAGCGCCGTGGTCTAGGCACCGTGGACCAAGCCCGTGGTCGACGCGCTAAGGTTGAAGTCCTGTGGTCGAGAAGCGGTCAAAGCGCCGTGGTCGGAGAAGCGGTCGAAGTCCCGTGGTCGGAGAAGCGGTCAAAGTGCCGTGGTTCATGGTCAAAGCACTGTGGTCGAGGTGCCGAGGACCAAGTCCCGTGGTCGAGGAGCCGTGGTCGAAGTTCTGTGGTTGACGCGCCATGGTCGATGTGCCGTGGTCGAGGAGCGGTTGAAGTGCCATGGTTGGAGAAGCGATTGAAGTGCTATGGTCGAGACGTCGTGGTCCTAGTCCCGTGGTAGAGGAGCCGTGGTCGAAGAAGCGGTCGAAGTGGCGTGGTCGAGAAGCGGTCGAAGTGCCATGGTCGGAGAAGCGGTTGAAATGCCATAGTCGGAGAAGCGGTCAAAGGACTGTGGTAAGAGATGTGATCAAAGTGTCGTGGTCGGAGAAGCGATCGAAGTGCCGTTGTCGGAGAAGCAGTCGAAGTGCCATGGTCAGAGAAGCGATCGTAGTGCTATGGTCGGAGAAGCGGTCAAAGTACCGTGGTCTTAGTCCTGTGGTCGAGGAGCCATGGTCGGAGAAGCGGTCGGAGTGGCATGGTCGAGAGGCAGTTGAAGTGGCGTGGTCGAAGAAGCGATCGAAGGATCGTGGTCAGAGAAGCGGTCGAAGTGCCGTGGTCGATGAAGCAGTCGAAGTTCCATGGTCAGAGAAGCAGTCGAAGGACTGTGGTCGAGACACCATGATCGAGGTGTCATGGTCGAAGTTCTGTGGTCAAGGCGCCATGATCAAAGTCCCATGGTTGAACTCCTGTGGTTGAGGCGTTGTGGTAGAAGTCCTGTGGTCACACTCCCGTGGTCGAACTTATTTTCCACAATCAACTAAATTCAAGAAGCTGGGGGACGACATCACAGGCCTTGTGTTTGTTGAGGCATGAATGTGTTGTGCCGGCGTAGTGGGTCACAAGCAGCGTCGGGCTGGAGGGTAGGGTCGAAGATTTCGACAACGGCAACAATTGAAGATGTTGACAACGACAGCAGGAGCCGAGTGGTGCAGAGCGCGGAGTGCGACGGAGCAGGGGACGGAGTGGGAGCGGAGGGGGGAGGAACGACGGCGCGGGGGCAGAGTGGAAGGAGTGGCGGTGCGGTGGAGCATGTGGGTGGGGCGGAGCAGGGGAGCATTGGGGCGACGCTGATGGATATATTGCGGGTGTGAGGGGCGGCGCCGATGGATTATGAGCGTAATGCGGGGGCGTGATTGCCAAGGGGGTCGGCACAGCGTGCGGCAGGATTGGCAGAACTAACTTGCAATCGTGGACTTTGGATGAATTGAATAAATAGTGTAAGTAATCAGATGGCAGGACCAACTTGCAATGTCAGCCATTGGATTATGTTGATTTAACAATCAGGAGGAGAGGGTGTTAACGTGGTTGGGTGACAAATGATTTAATCAAATTGGTACTTTTTATATTACTATAGAATAGATATTGAGAACCACTTCTTGGTGGGGCAGTGGAGTAGTGGGTATATGACTACATTTACTGCAGTAGAAACTTTGTAAGGTTGTGAATTTATACCTCGACTCCGTTAGTTTAGGTATGTGCTAAGAGAGCGTGCTCGTGTGCGTACGTGATGGTGTGCGCGCCTTTCTAGTTCTCGAAAAAAAAACTCGGATATGTACCCGCTAATGCAGATCTTGATGTATAAACTCGATAACATTTCATGCATGTTTTCGTGGTTAGCGACTCGGTGTTTATTCCACGGTACGTACATGGGCAGACATGCTTCAAACGTACTGAATATGGAGATCTTCTTCCGAGATCCGGCAGCTAGCAAGTTACTTCGGTCAGGAGGAAGGCCATTGCCCTGGCCGCTGGCGCTGGCAGTGGCACGGCGCACGGCAGTGGAAGGGATGCGGGACCTGTCCGTTGTATCTCCGGACCGCGCGCGTTGGTTGGCTAGGGCGCACCGTCGCGCAGCATACCTGAGTACCTGACCGTGATCCGTGGGTTGCATGCAGCAGCCAGACCACGTAGGGGTCATCATTCATTACCATTTGCTAAGGCGATCGAGGAGATAGCGAGGAGTACGTAGGGGTTCAGGCCGGCTGGCTAGCCCGTGGCAGCAGAAGCCCATTTCTCCTCTCATGCCATACCTGCGTGCCGTGCCTACCAATCTGGGTCACACAAATAGCACCATAATTTTTTTAAAAAAATTGGTCTCTAAACAACTGTTTTTACAAATCTAATTCCCTCTTTAGATCTACGAGCTCAGCAGGCTGCCGGCCGACCGCTTCAATTGGGTAGTGTATGATTTAATTAGTGTTAATCGTATTTAATTAGTGCTAGACGCTTTTAATTAGTACTAGTCACATCTAAGTAATGCTAATTATACATTTTAATTAGCGCTAATCACTGACAATCATTTGCTGCTCTGGAGGGTTGCTCGCAACACTTGCTATCGAGTTGTTGTGGCTCAGCAGGTGTCTGCCTAGCTGCTCTAACTCGGTAAGTACCTGCCAAGCTCGATGTGTTCAAAATGGGGACTAAATTTACAAAATAGATATTCAAAGGCTCAATTTGAAAACAAAAATAGCTACAATATCACTCATGTGAACAGTTCATCTGGGAGCAAACCAAACGGTACGGGAAGGCAAAGGAATGTACGACCCCTCAAGGGACACATGGGAGCTGGTTTAACTTAGCAGTTTCCTATAGCGTGTTTCGACTTGTTGGTGGGACCCACACCCAATAAACAAATTGCCAAACCATCTTGCCTTCCCTTGCCTCTTTACTAGGGATGGCAATGGGGCATGGTGGACACGGATAGTGCTCATTCATATTCATGTCAGTGATCCCGATTTATTCCCACGGGCATATCCGCGAAGGACGACAGGCGAAGAATCTCGCCCATACTTATCGCCTGCGGGTACCCATCGCCTGTGGGCATACCCGTGTACCCGCGAACAATGCATCATATATTCACATTCACGCACCAATTATCAACTAATTAAATGCAAATCCACCGATTCAACAAATTTGATTCAACTAATTAATCTGCAGCCACCACAGGATTCAACAAATTTGAAATACCTTTGGAGTGTACATGAAAACAGAACAATGAACTAGTGGAATTCAAGCAGCTTGTCAAATATAATAGGTCCTATGATAATCCCCAGAGTGACACAAACTTTGCTACTATAAAACCTAGATTACATTGAATTGCCAAGATTTAAGTTGTGGTTCTGTTGACATGCCTTACTAGTATGCAAATTTTGTTGACAGAAATGAGGGAAGTTTATATTCAACTGGCATTGTGTACCTTTTTTCATCAAAGTATATGTTCCAAATTACATCCGGCTCCTCATTTAGCCAGACAATACAAGCACACCATTCATAGATTGAGCTAAGACATGAGCTAAATTACTACTTATATGACGAACATGAATGTAAGAGACTTGGGTACATGGAGATAAGAGACTAACCATGCCATGAGCCAGTACTCTGGGACAGGATAAGGTCAAACACAAAGATAAGATCTGTTGGGAGAATAATTCTATCCCTCCACTGATTGGGGCCCGCTTTGTCGAGGACACCTGCATACAGATTAAGAATCGCAACTACGCTTACAAAAGACTGTAATACCCCCACTTGTACTCATAAGGTAGCTATCCCCAAGGGACATTTTGGTCATTTGCATAGGTCCAAGAGCCTATAAATACCCCATTGAAAGATCAAGCTCCGTTTAAGATGGTTTTGGTGATAATGACAAATACTATTATAATGTTTTGGTGATAACGACAAATCTATATGTGAGACTAATATATTTGTTTAAGTAATTAATACTTACTCTCATTTGGATGAAAATGTGAAATCATTGAGGTATGCATTCGATATCTTTCTTATAATCTTGTTACATTTATCATATCCAAATATATGATTAAATGACAAATCTATATGTGAGACTAATATGTTTGTGTAAGTATATTATTGCTTAGTCTTATTTGGATGAAAAGGTGAAATTATTGAGGTATGCATTCAAAATCATATTTTTATATATTAATACATTTCTTGGATCCAAAATATAGATTGAACTCCACAAATAGTTCAAAATAAATATGTGCATATTTCTTCACTACATATACTTGTACACACATATTTAGGGGAGTTTACTCTATGTTTTGAGAATTCATAAGTATTGATCCATATTTCATTTAATACACATATTTATGATCTTTACTTTGAAATACATCCGTTGAGTATATATAGCTCATGTAGTTATATATATTCATTTGCAATCAGGTTGTAATCTAACTTCTCTATTATGTGCTAATGGTTAGATGATTAATAACAACCGAATAAGTAAGCTTTGCTTATAAAGCTTATCTTAGAATATACAAGTGTTGTGTACATATTGTGTACTCGCAACTCAATATTTCTATCTCACTATTTGTTGGGATTGTCATGAATTACCAAAAAGAGAAGATTGTTGAATCTAGTCCCTCTATTATGTGTTAATGGTGAAGTTTGGTAATTGATGGCAATCAGTTTGTGAACTAATTTTTTTCATGAGTTGGATGAATAGGTTAGATTCCACAAATGAGGATGCCTTGGGATAACTTCATGTGTTGAAGATCATCAAGTCTAGATGGAAGATGGCTTCATGTGTTAAAGGCCATTAAGAAGAAGATG
Source organism: Bonia amplexicaulis (assembly GCA_036346245.1). NCBI lineage: Eukaryota > Viridiplantae > Streptophyta > Magnoliopsida > Poales > Poaceae > Bonia > Bonia amplexicaulis. The sequence goes on from CM070740.1 coordinate 6,380,173, forward strand.
CATCATAAGTTCATGCATATCCAAGGGGAGATGATCATATGTTGATCATCAAGTCAAGTGAAGACCATCATGTGTTGATGGAGTTAAGAAAATGATGCATCATGAGTTGATTCATATCAAGACAATGACCTAAGATAAATGTATGAATAGTTAGGGCTAAGGATGTGTTCCTAGTCTTTACTGGTCTTGGTGTTTGGTTGAAAGACCGGGTTGCTAGTATATGTTACCATACTATTAAGAGTGATCATTTCTAGTAGCTTGAGTCTCATCATGCGTTGATAGCTCAATCTCACTTGCTCTAACTCTCTTAGCATGATGCTTATATTTGCGAATGTGTTTTACAAATAGTTGAAGCTCATGTGTGAAATCCTTATAGCATGGGACTATACATGGTCACTGCCTTGACGTGCCGGTGGTGAGCAAACCGGAGAAGAGGCAACAACATGGGGGCTAGAGGCTGAGGTGTGGCCGGGGAGGGAAGGGGAGCGATGGTGGTGTGGTGGCTGCGGCGTGGTGGCGGCGAAAAGGCACGTGAAGAAAAAAAAGCGTGAGAGTGGTGGCGCAGGGACGCAATATTTTGATTTGGGCTTCTTATTTTGAGTAGAACAAAGAGTTTTAACTCTCAAGATTTAGTATCGGAGAAGTATCTTAGGAGTATTAGATTTTTTTTTGAAAATTCAGAATTTCGACAATTCAGAAAGGATACGTATCAACGTTATTCCTATCCGATAGGATAGGCCGATTTTCGGAAGTGTCGGCGCAGCTGTCCTCCCTCCCCCTCTTCCGCCCGCGGCTCAAAACTTAAACCCTAGAGCCGCTTCTCGCCTCGCTCTCGCGACACAAATCTCCAATCCCCCGAGGCAGACACACCCGCAAAGGCAAGTACCCTCCAGATCCTCCGGTGCTTTTGGTTTTTAGGCCGGCATGCCTCGCTTTTGCGCTTCTTTTCTGCCCAAAACGCGAGAAATTTTGGGGTTTTCTTTTTTGGGTGGAATTTATCGGTAGCTCATGCTGCTGCTGCTGCGCGTTGGAATCGGGAGCGTTTTGTTTGGATTTTTTTTTTATCTTGCAGGGTTGCGCTCATGGCTCGTGTCTACGTGGGGAACCTGGATCCGTGCGTGACGGCGCGCGAGATCGAGGACGACTTCCGCGTTTTTGGGGTTCTGAGGAGGTGAGATGCTTGCAACCTTCCTTAAAAACAAGTTAGTGGTACGGTACGTCCTCTTACTTTTTCATGAGTTGTGTGCATTGGTAAGACTTCATGTGCTTGCTTATCGGCATGCTAAGTAACTTAATGGTTTGGAATGTTCTATTTTCACACCTTGCGTTTAAGTGATGGGCAGTAGGTCATTTGCTCTTGGTGCAGTTGCCGAGACCATTAAGGTTACCACGGTGTAATAATTAAACATATCTTTGTTGAAATGGTTGATTTTTTTTCAATATTATAGGTTTTTTTGTTGCATTTTGTGATTTCTAGATTAATGCAACACACATGCATTTGTGGCTTGGTATAGTTTATTTTGGCATGCCACACGCTAAAGAGAGATAATGTGCTAGTCTGCTAGATGGTACTAGGACTAGGTGAACATGAAGAGTAAGGAACAAATAATAAGATGTGTAGATGCAGAATCAAGTAAAGTTATGAATGTGCAGTAGATGAGATCATGCCAGTAATCCTGAAGTATATGCAAGGTAATCATATTATCTCTTGGTCTGCCAGTGTATGGCCTTTTGTACTTAGAAGTATAGGGCAGTTAATGCGAGAATAAATGACATGGTTCGGATGTACTTTTTTCAAACTCAACACTATCTCGTTATTATGAATTTCTTTTCTGCTGGTCTAAAGATTTATATGTCATTCTTTTACCAAGTTAATGGTATGTTTCTAAATGTATTGCCATTATTTCTTGTATTTGCATGACAAATGGTTGAGTTTTTGTTTGTTTATTGGTTGCTGATTTGCTGTTGATTAAGTTGATTTTAAGTTAATAACCACAGTAAGAAAGATGTTTCGCTTTTTGCTCAATATCAAGAAGGGTATTGACCTTCAAACAGTAAAGGTTTCTTAGATGTTTTTGTGTATGGGGGTAATCAGATGCATTGACTTTGGTTAATTTGTTTTCCAATGCAGTGTATGGGTTGCTAGAAAACCACCAGGTTTTGCCTTTATTGACTTTGATGACCGCAGGGATGCACAAGATGCAATTCGTGAATTGGATGGTAATAAGCATGGATGTTTTCTTAATTTTTATCTTATAAAAGTTTCCTTCTTGACATACACTTTTCTCACAAGTGATTATTTCAACTTCTGACATTAGATAGTTTCATGATCTTCGTTGTAGTATATATACCATGACACTTGGTTCTGAACGATGATAAAAGCAACTTGAACTTCAAGTTTAATAAACAAACTGCAGGAAATATATGAAATAATCTTTCATGCAAATATGATGATCATATCTTATCATGATGGTTGTATCTCACTTATCTCCAGAAAGTGGCATATTTTATAAGATGAAGTTGTGAAAATATTGATGGGGGCAACTGTCACCCTGGGCTTCGTTCCAATAAGTTCACTGGTCTAAACACTCATACAACTAGCAAGTGAACAATTTTTTACCCTACTTGGTCAGTTCGCCTTGCGATCCTTTTTTTGGGATGGTGCTGTTGTGTATCCAGGCCCATATGTGATATTCATAGTGGATGATACGATATATATTGATGCTTTTATTGCCTTTTGAAAAACAAATTCTTGTCCATCACAGGAGAAAACAAACTGTATTTGGCACGAAACCTGCAAACATTGGTGCCTGTGTTTTAAAATCTGGAATTTGTACTGTTACCAGGAAGTAGTAACTAACCAGTATCCAATATATTAGAATAATTAGATCGATTACTATATTGCTATCCCATTAGCAGTCACTCACAGTCCTATAGTATGACCGGGGATGATGAAGATATTGGCGATGCACTACATTGTAACTGCTTGTATGTACTGACACTGTAGCAAGCACTAACAAATGCACGTCCTTTAAAGCAAAGAAACCTGGAGGACCTTGGTAGACAACTATTTTTTTAAAAGTAAAATGTTCAGTTCAGTTTAAACTTTAAACTGCCAAGAGACCTAATTTTGCTTGTGTTTGTTGGATTTGAGACTGCAAATTGTGATTTATCATATGATTTCTTACTTGACCAAGAACATTTCAACCTTTTTCATTGGTGTTGGTGGTTAGACCTACTTTTGTGCTTTAGCTATTATGGAGTTATCACATGTTTGAGCAATTCATGATCTTCATGATGATTGTGCTGTGCTGACAGGTAAGAATGGATGGAGAGTTGAGCTGTCAACCAAATCTGGTAGTGGCCGTGGCCGAGATCATGGTGGAGGTTCTGATATGAAGTGCTATGAATGTGGTGAACCTGGTCACTTTGCACGTGAATGTCGCTTACGGATTGGTTCTGGAGGCCTGGGTAGTGGAAGACGCCGCAGCCGAAGTCCGAGATACCGCAGCCGCAGCCCAAGATATCGGAGGAGCCCAAGCTACGGTAGAAGGTAATAAATAAGTAATACTTTCAAACAGGCTCTGTGTAGATATCGTATAAGGGGATCTGGACATCGACATCCCCAGATTCTTTCTTGATAACGAACCAAGTGATTACCACACTTGCTGTTTTGCTTACCAACTTAAGTAGCTAGCCCCTCATACCCTCTAATACTGAAAGAATATAACATGGAAAAATAAAAGGGCAAGTTTAATAAGAAGCTTAAAGAACAACAGAAGATATATCTCCAGGGATAATATTCGCCATTCGGATAAACATCTAACTTTGCCCCTCTCAAAATATTTGCTCAATAGTACTCATCAACTTCGTTCTCAATTGACATTCAGATTCAATTTCCAATTCTTGCATTCTTATCAAAGTCCTATGTCCTGTTTCTCCTTCATTGGTAACAAGTGATTTAATGCTTATGTTTTTTGTTTTGTTTGTTACTGCTTCATTAGTATTGTGAATCGATTTGAAGTGTAACATGAGAACACTTTTTTTGTACATTAACAAATCAAACATGAGAGCAATCTGAAGGATTTTGTAGTTCAATATTTTACTGCAATTGTCTTATCACGCTTGATGACGACTTACATACACTTTAGCAGCTTTGTGAATGCTTGCTGCTTTTGTGTTTATTTCTGATAATAAACCTTTTGTCTCTGGAGCTACAGCCCACGGGATCGTTCTCCAAAGAGGCGAAGTTACAGCAGATCACCGCCACCACCTCGTGCACGAAGTTACAGCAGGTCACCACCACCGCCTCGTGAGCGAAGCTATAGCAGGTCCCCAGCACAGCCGCCCCAGCGTGAGGATTCCCCTTATGCTAATAACGCATGAGTGCTTAGTTCCAAAATGCTGGAAATGTTAGGGGCCCTCAGTGTGTTTTGCTTAAGCGCTTTGGTATGACTTTTTGAAAAGCTATAGGATCGAGTATGTTCTTCGCAAGCATTTGTGTTCCCTCGGGACAACCCTACTGCTGATACAATTGTGGAAGCAGGAGCCTGGCGTTTCTCTTTTGACTGGATAACTTGAGCGCATGTAGTTGTTCTTAAGACATGATACTCTATCTGTGATATTTGTAGATTGCTTGGATGTCATGCAATGCATGGATATTGATGTACTAAAGAGTCAGGAGTCCCATAATTATTGTTTTAATCAAGTGATGATTCGTTGAGACGCTGCTTTGTTTTTGTCGCCGAGGCCAAGCAGGTCCGGAGTGATATCAGAGGGTCATTTCTGTATCCAAGCGACCGGGGGAGAAGTCTCTTGTGTGGCAGACCTGCAATTTGCGCACCTACCATTCGAGATTTCCAGTGTGCTGGAAAAGCATTTAGGCATACAGGATGACTGGACGAGTAACATTTTCGGTTATAATAGTAGTAGAAACGGTTTTGCTATTGCACAGACGATTAATTTTTTTTTATTTCCTAGTCACCTGAGATTGTACTCTCAATCAACTGAAATTGCAGTCTCCTTTAAAAAATATCTACAACTTCAGGTGATTCAGAGTGTAACTTTCAATCAACTAAAATTGCAACTCTCCTTTAAAAAAATTATCTGTATTTTCAGGTGATTGAGAGTGCAATTTAGATGACTGAGAGATAAAAAAATTCAGGTACCTATGTAATAGTCACTCCCTAGTAGAAAACTCCAGTAGTATGCATGGCAGCTCTAGATCATGAACGCAACACCGGTACGATGAAGGATCGCCTACTTTCTTTGCTTGCTCAAATTGTGTGCTCTACAAACTCTCTCACTAGCGTGCAGACCACTCGTGATCCTAATGGGCGAAGATTCGCCATCCGATTGGGGAGTGCTTCTATGCTCACTTGAAAAGTGGATGGTACAAATTTTAAAGCAATTCGACGGCATGTTTGCAACTAATCTCTGCCGCTTTAAACTGCGTGCGATTTAATTTGTTTGGAGATCATGGAAACACTACTCAAAAGTTGCTTTCGGTGACGACGGTGTTTGGGCTGTTACTTCCCATTTGATTCTATCTCGAGTACTCGTAGTATATTTATCGGTTTTACTATTGCATAGTCGATTGAAATTTTTTAGATCATATATTTATATGATGCTATTTTCTAGATCATATATTTATATGATGCCATGATGATTAGCATTTTCTAGATCATATTAATACAGCAGCTGTTTCGGAACAAGGAGTGGGAGACCGGTAGAAACCGCTTCTGAAGCCCTCAGCTCACTGTATACCACCAACACGGCAGCACTCAGCAGCTCACATGGCTGAAGAGCCCTGCAACTTCCCCAGCATCGTATGCTCCCCTGCTGCAACATTCCCGGCAGCAATCTGTTAGTTTTAATTAACGGAAAAGTGCCCCAGATAATTTATTGAATTAATTCTGATTATAAAAGATCTAGTATGATGGTTGCTAGATTTAAAGTATTAGAATTATTGGATTTTAAATCCCTCTTGCCTCCCTTTGCATAGCATAAATTGTATGTATGACTAAATGTGCTATGTGCGTGATCATAGCATGTTGCATGAAGTTACTTGGCACATGCAATTAGCTTAATGATATGTGCTAATGGCAGCCTTAATGCATTATGCATGCATCTGTGGCTATGCATTAACGGCATGCACGTGAACAGCCGGCAGCAGTTTCATGCGAACGGAGCAGATGGCTCTGTGATTGTTCACTGCTATAAATGATAGCCCAGCGGCAGTAGCAAAAAGATACAATTGAGTTGGTCTGTGGGCACATACGCAGTGACAGAACACTCAAAGGAAGATGCATATACACACATACATTTGAAAGTGATCAAAAGAACGCTGTAAAGAAAAAGGTTCAGACAAGAGAAAATATTTACTACAAGGAAGAAAAGCTTGCTGCAATATAGATCAAGCTATGTTTATGCATCATGAGGTTGAGCAAAATAGTATTGTAAATTAAAGTTTCCGCTTACACCGTCCACGCAGCTCAAAAAGGCTTCAATGATTCCAACCCCTTCGCATGATTCAGTTCAGAACTTCACCTCCACGAGGTCCCCGGTCCCATACGAAAGCTGTTCGCTTCACATGTCGCATGACGAGGAGCGCAAAGTTGTTTCCTTCACAGTTTCCAGCTCACACTTGTTTTACGGTTTTCACTTCACATGGTGATGGTACATGACGATCGAGTGCTACGCTCATGGAGCTAGACTGTACATAATGTTCATGTCACACGGGGCATGCATTGCATGGATGCAAGCGCCAAAATTACAGCGGAGTCGTCGCCCGGTCATGCAGGCGATCGGTCACTGTCGTCCTCAGAACGACGGCACGACGCCGTAGTCGCCGTCCGACGCCACGAGGGTCGACACCGCCGGAGAGCACGCCCTGTCGTGCTCCAGCAGCGCGTCGTCCTCGGCGGTGCGCTTGGCGAACCGGCCCTTGATGCGCGGCCGCGTCTCGGCGTACGCCTTGCGGGACGCGTACCGGATGGTCTTGTGGAACCGCCGGCTCCTGCGCTTCTCCCGGTACCGCATCAGGCGGGCCTCCCTCTCCTTTCCCTTGCTCGCCACCACCGCCAACGACGGCGCCGGCGCCGCGCCCCCCGACAACGCGTCTGGCACCACCGCCACCTCTGACGACGACACCTGCAAAGGCGTATACATTATTTACCGCTGCGTCCATGTGAACAAACCACTTCGCAACCCTTTAGCATCCACGAGCTGTATGCTTATTACACTGTGGTTCATGGAGTGTTCGGGGTAGAAGAGATTGCCGGCGGCGAGGCCGAGCTCGGGCGGGGCGGCTGGCACCCCGATGGCCTTGATTCCGTCCATGGACCGGGCGAAATCCAGGTCGAGGCAGAGGCACGCGCCCGAGTCGGTGAAGAACGCGTCGGCTGCTGCGCTGTCCTCGTGACTGTTGTCGGGCTCGGGGAGAAGCCACGAGGCCGCCTCAGCCTCGCTGCCCCCGTCATCGTCCGCATCCTCCTGAGCCCCGGAGGCGGCCGCAACGGCGGCCAAGGCCGGGGAGGGGAAGAGCTGGGGCGCGTCGGCGAGCGCGCCGAAGAAAGGCGCGACGGGGAGCCGCTCGTGCCGGCGCGCGAGCGGGTTGGCGGAGTGGATGTCGGCGTCGCAGACGGCGCAGAGCGCGGCGGCGTCGGCGCGGCAGGTGACGGCTGCGGGCGCGTGCTCGCATACCTCGCAGAGCCAGACGCGCGGGTGGCGGGAACCCGCGCCGTGCGCGCGCCTGTCGCACCCGGGGCAGAGGAACGCGCCGTCCGCGCGGCAGAAGAGCCGCGCCGCGTCCACACCGCACGAGTCGCACGGCCGCGCGCCCAGCCCCCAGAACCCCGCGCCCACCACCGGCGCGTTGTCCTCCGCGCCCATCCCTTGCTTGCTGGCCTTCTTCCGAGCGGTGCCTGCGAGTGTCCGCTGATTTTGGGCGCTCAGCACGGGCGTTCCACGGTGGATTTGGTTGGTTTTGAGGGGTTTGAGGACGTGGCGGAGCTCGCGGCCACGAAACGGGCGGTCACTCACTGGACCGGCGCCCGGTCGCTGTCCCGTGGGGCCATTCGTTTGTCGGACCGGACGAACTCGAGCAATGGAGCTTACGGCTTCACATTGGCTGAGCCGGTAAATTGGTATCTTGTGCTCGCGTTGAAATCGATATCGCCTGCCTCGACTTACAGTCTTCGGTACTTGTCTGTTCACATTTCTACGCTGGTGTAGGTATGATCGCGATGTGTCTTGAGTACCGTAGTTCGTCTTGTTTTAAAGTGTCGAGAAAAAGACCATATAAAAAAACCATTATGTTCTAATAATTTTTGACTTTAAAAACTAAAAGCCATCACTGTTTAAGATAGACCAGCCTAAAACTTCAAACACTTGGAACGGCATGTATAACCCACAGAATCAATGGATTTAAGTGTCTCGGTTGAGCTGAACTAAACTATTTTATAGCTAAAATTACACTGTAGCTAGTTAAAATTATACTGTAACTGATGATTATTTATTTGACGTAACTAAAATTTAAAAAATTTAGTTACTTACACAAGAAAGTATGTACTGTAAAAAAGTAAAAACATTTGGTGTGAGCTCTCAGTTTCCTCGTTGGGTGGGCACGAGTTCTGTGGATGCATGAATGCATCCCAGTGGTGCACGCAGATACCCTTCAGTACACCGGCGCGTCCGTTCCCTTCCGAAAAAGATGCCCTCGTTATTCTCGCCGAAAAAGAGATTTAGTTGCCCTTGTTATTCTCCACGAAAAAGAGATTTAGATGCCCTTGTTATTCTCCACGAAAAAGAGATGGTTGTTGTGGCTTGTCGTTACGCCGCAGCACGAGATGGGGATGCGACTGCGAGCGACGACGAGGACAACGGCGCAAATCCGACTGTCCCATTCACTTTTGTGGAAGTTAAAATTTTATGTACTGCCACACCTCAGCGACAGTAGCTCTCTGGAATACTTCGAAAAATCCATGAGGGATGTGTGACCATCTTGTTCCCGCATATTCGGATGTAAATAATGTTTAAGAAGATGCTAGACGCTACATAGATAGTAAGGTGGAGCCTAGCGTCTAGGGGGCCTAGTCAGGGTCTAGACGATGGAATTAAAAATGAGATTTATCCATTTCTATTTTATTTTCATCGTAGCCTATTTAGTCTTTGGGTCTATTTATGCATATAGCCGTTCCACTGGCCCATTTACCTCCCCCTTATCTCCTCTCTCTCCATTATCACCGCACACCCCTTATCTCTTCTCTCTCCCCCGTTCACTTCTCACCGCACACGCACGCCTCACCCCTTATCTCTTCTCTTTCCCTATTCTCACTTCTCACCGCACACGCACGCCTCGCCATCGCCCTCCTCTCTAGCTCGCCTTCGCTCTCTCCCCCGCTCGCTCACCTCTCCCACAAATCCATGGCATGGAGGGGAGGGGAGGCCGTGAGGCCGACGGAGTGGAAACGACGGAGGAGACTCATGGGAGACGATGAAGGGGGAGGAGAAGGAGGAGGCGGAACGAACCTCAGTCATGACGTGGCGGATTGCGACGAGGCGGAGGCTTCGATAGCGTGCAGTCCTAGTGTATTTGGCGTGGCGACGGCTCCGCCTTTAACCGCCAACTGCCACTTTTGACCACCGAAGGCCGCTTAGGCGGGCTGGCCATACAGTGGGGCGTCCATTTGCTTCTCCCACACTGTTCTACAATTTTCATGATGCTCTTGAGCAAACATTTCTTGTTTTGGATAGGGAAGACTGCATTGATCTTTTCTTTTACTTGAGCCATGAATGCCACAACCTCTGGTATGGCATGCTTCTCATCACCACAAATCATCCTTAATAGAACAAGAAGTGGCTATGTAGCTCTAAAGAAATCCTCAACTGAATTCCAAAACTCTCTAGAAAGCACAATAGCATACGCTTTTTTTCCAGCCTCCGTATTTGCCAATTTGGTCATAGTCCAATCATTACCAGAAATAGATACCTCAAAGCATCTTTGTGTTGTGCAAACTCCACAAAGTAAAGAATGCTGTGGCAAACCGAGTAGCTGTGGGTGTCACAAGATCCCTCCCACCTGTCTTCTCTCTCATTGCACTAAGAAGCCTCCCGTACCTGTAAATAAAAGCGATGACATGCTAGGCACATGCAATGGGCTTCTTAAATTCCTTCAACTTTCTTATGTCTTCCAACATAAGGTCCAAACAATGTGCAGCACATGGGGTCCAAAAAAGTGTAGAAATCCTCTCTATGAGAAGCTTGCCCACTGTCTTATAGTTAGCACCATTATCGGTGACAACTTGAATAGCTTTATCTTTTCCAATGTTCATGATCCACTTATCTAGCAAATTAGTTAGCATCATTGCATCATGCACTTTACTTGATGCATCAATAGACTCCAAGAAGAAAGTCCCCTCTGGACTGTTGACAAGAAAGTTAATTAAATGTCGCCCCCTCCTATCTGTCCAACCATTCGACATGAGTGTGCAACCATATTGCTTCCACATCTCCTAATGCTTTACCCTTAATTATCTATCTCCTTAGCCACCTCCTCAAGCAATTGCTTCCTTAGCTCATAGTAGCTAGGAGGTTTGTACCCAGAACCATACTGTGCAATGGTCTCCATAGCAATCTCGAATTGTCTTAAATTTGTGGCATTAAATGGTGTGCCACACTCATAAAATAACTTGGCTATCTCCATGTTGATGGCATGCATTTCTTCCTTGGTCCTCATACTGGCCTGAATGCTACTTTGAGAAGCCCCTTTAGCATGTATTTGCTCTACAACCTCTATGGGTGTACGTCGAAGCATTGCGCCAATGGACTTATTGGTCTCCTTTGCCATCTTTGGTGCTGGACCATTTAACTTTAAAGCAGATTGCTTTCTTTTGGCAACTGTCCCTAAGCTTGGCTGCATAACACTCCTAATAGCATCTTGGGACTCTGTCACATGTTCTCCATCTTGTTGTTCTCCTTCATCATCATCTAGCAAGAGTGACCTCTCCTACCTCTTCTTCATCAAAGCATCATACATCTCTCGTGTGATTGCTTTGGTTGTGTTGGCAAACTTTTGAACATCTTCAAATCCACCCACAAGATGCTCCTTGAGCCTCGTTATTCCTCCATGTACCTTTTTGCCACAAAGGGAACGTTGCACTGAATCTTAGTTGCCAATTATTAGCCAAAATCCATACTTCCATCCTAGATCATTTGACTTCGCCTTTCATTTAGGATTGGTCATTGGATCATATGAGGCGACGTTAGAGCCCCTTGTGCTTTCAGTTGCGCTTTGTGATATTTGTGTTTCTGCATGTTGCAAACTAGCAGTAGCATATGACTATGAAGTGAGTAAATAGTATTATTTGTGTGTGTGTGTGCACACACACAAATAATGCCTTTGAGATGAAACCTAGTGAGTCTATTGATGAGTTATTTGCTAGGTTCAATAGGATTGTGAGTCAGTTGAGGTTCGTGGGCATAGACTTGTCTGATTTTGACAAAGCTAGAGCTATCTTTATTGCTCTTGACTCTACGGTGTGGGATTCAAAGGCTACCGCTATACAAGAGTGTAACAAGCTCAGTGATTTGACTCTTTATTCTCTTTACTCTTAGTTGAAGACTTATGAGATTACTCGGGACAAAAAGAAGTTAAAAGATCACTCTATGGTTTTGGTAGCAAATCCCAATAAGGGTGTGTCTTCTGGTGTTTCTTCTTCTTTTGGTTCTTCTGGAGTTTCTGGCTTTGCGCTGTTTTGACTTTCAGTCTTGAGTGATGAGCATATCGAGAGCATCCCAGAGAAAGAACTAGACCTTATTTCCAATAAACTTAATCAAGCTTACATGAATATGAAAGAGAGAAGAAGAGATGGCACAATCACTTTTTTGAGTGTGATGAGTCTAACCACATCAGTGCATTCTACCCCAAGCTCAAGAACAAGGGAGATGTTAAATACATCAAGAAGAAGAGCTTCAATAAGCCCCAATTTGAGAAAAAGTACAAGACCAAGCTCAAGAAGGCAGCCATGACCGTACTTGCAACTCTTGGAGATCCAGACTTGAGTGACATCCGCTGCAATAGTGATAAGAAGCTAAAGACAGAGAAGAAAAGGATTGTGGATTTCATCGGTACGTACTTCATGACTGACGCGAGGATGATCTTAGACATTGAGCATAACGAGGTGAGCTTTTTGCTCGATATGAACTATAGTGTTTTCCTTCTTTGGAAATTGATTTTTCTTTTCCTCTGATTTTTTTTCCTTCCGAAAACACGCAGCAGAACTGCCTGTTAGTGCGTTAAGAGAGAAAACAAACTAAATTATTTGGTACAACGCCTGAAGGTCAAAAGCCACAGCCCACAGGCAAGGAAAAGCTAATGTGAAAGATACAAATTGTGGATAACCTGGCAACCCGACAACCTACTTCTCGTTGTAGTTTGCTGTTAATCTTGTAGTGTGGAATGTTGCATGTTCAGATCATCTCTGTGTGCCATTTGTACTACTTTTCAGAGGTGGCGATACAAATAGCTGCAGTCACATCCACAACTATTTTACTTGATGTTCCCGACTTCCTGGGCGCATCTAATCAACACATGCTCCATTTATGGAAGATAACGTATACCCAATCCCTGCAGGCTCTGAATCGTGCTGGTGGCAAGGTTGGAAACAAGGGTGCTGAAGCTGCTTTAACCGCCGTAAGTCCCCTCATCTTTTTGTCCCTGTTCTTTTGGTCATGGCTTATGGTTTTAATGAAATTTTGAATTTTGGTACATTTACTGAGTCTGATTATGGAGAGACCGATACTCATTTGCGATTTTAGCTGGTACAGATGTTAATCTTTTAACGTGTACTACGTTTAACTTGTAGGCCCCATCTTGAAAAAATATTTCGTTTAAAAGTTAGGTACTGTAGCGGCTGCCAAAAGCCGACCGGCTTGTGGCGTGAAGAACATGCCCTTTGTCTAGTCATACAAAGCTACAAATTTGTATTTTTGGTGAACTCTTATTTCTTGTAGATTGAGATGGCCTCTCTGTTTAGACATCATTTAAGCTGACAATAGGTGGGTGTCATTGCTTAAAAAGTAAAAACGGCATTCTTTCATGATCATCAGTACTTGAGCTGTCTCGGTAAGCCAAATTCTCTCTCCTTTGCTATGATTGGCAGGGCAGACATGTAGCACGCTAATAATTCAAATTTGCAATATTTTTGACGATGCTGTTCGACTGTTATAGACTTCAGCAATGAATAAATGTGTCCATCAGTCCATGTATTTGCGTATACTGAAAAAAAATGCATTTTCATGCTATTCTGTTCACTTAAATGACAATTCGAGGGAGCTTTTGGGCGTTGTTACATCGATTTGCGCCCAGAATTGAAGGATCGCATTGTCACACAGCTACCTCCCTGCGTTCATCTATGTTCAACCCACAGAACAATTTCTGTTGCAGTTCCTGTTGAAACAGGAAGCAACCTAGAGAACTATGCGAACTAGATCATGCAGAACACCACCCGATAATTTTGTTTAGGACGATGGTTGAACCAATTGTCGCTTCCTCATACGTCAATATGAACATTGGGCCATGTAGTGCAGAAATAAGTTGAAATAAAGTACGATCAAGGCTTAAATTAAAGCATTCAACAAGTATTCTACACATTTGACAGAACTGCAATGATTCAGCCATACAGGGTTAAGAAAATGGACATATCCACATCATCTATTCTTCAAACATACGACACCCACCATCTTTTTTCAAAGGTACGAGTAATTGAGTACTGAATGCTTCAAGCCTTCAGGTACATGGTACAACACGGCACGCTGGCTTCTCATCCATACCAAAAAAAAAAGGGATACGATTGCTGTTTCCATTTTAGAGAAACCAAGCAGCTGCAGGTTAGACTAAAGCATTTCGTCACACCATACATATAGTTTAAATGCGAGATACAACACACAACGAACTGGTGAATAGCTTGCTTTTCATAAATCTCGGCACTCCACCAATGCAGCTTAAGTTTTATTAGTTGTGGGTGTTGACAGTCGGTGCCAGGCCTGTTTGAGCATCTACTGCACGACGCAGGTCTTCGAGGAAGTTCATCTATACTTCCAATAATCACGGGAAAGCAATCAGAGTACAGAAAGCCAAAATGTATTGGAAGTCAAAAGAGCAACAAGAACTTATTAGTTCAATTCATACCTGATGGGGAAGTTTCATGGGACCGTGACCCCATGATGATCCACTAGATCCAGAGTACATTACTGGTTTATCTGGCCAAACATCGAGAGAACACAGTTAACAGCATTAAACAGGAGGGCACTTTGCTTTGTTCCTTCACATTAGCACCACTGGCATGAAAATCCAATTATTTGTTAGGTCGGGTATATCTGAATATGGCCTTTATAATAAAACTGCCACTTGTTATACCACTACCATAATTATTATCACCATGATTGTACCACTACTATTACCAACACTTAAAATATGTCCAGATTTTTCTCGTCTTATTGAAGGTTAACACAAATCTGACATAAAAGACCACTAAAGCATCCTTAATTCCTTTTTTTTTTTTCCAAAACTTGGATCATACACTGACCCTTGTACTTAGAATTCCATCCTGAAACATCTAAAATACCCTATCATCATTAATATAGCAAATAACCCTATTTGTGTTGTCTGAAGTTGCTCGATGTAAGAGTCTCAGAGAGCTGTAAAACATTCCCCTTTTAAGAATATGTAAGAAAAAAATACTGTAGTGTAGTAACAATGGTAAGGTTAGAATAAGAGATCAAAGATTAAAAAAATCAGGGTGTCTTCTAGAAAAAGGTAGGGCTGATCTTGTTTTGCAGAATGCACCACTTGATAAAATCATTGCCTATTAAATTAGCAGTAATTAATTATACAGTTTCAGCAACATAGTCACTACTAGATTCACTATAACGCTATTGAAATTTGCAGTTCATGCTTATCAAATACAAACCTTTTCCAAGTTGCATGCACAAAATAAATGTATTCCCAAGTCTGGCTGACTACTATTGTATAGAGTTGGAGAGCATGGTACTATATACACATATCTAAATATCTACCCAATATGAACTACTCAATTCTACGAGTTGCTGCAGAGGATAGATGCACATGACTACCTAATATGAACTTCTCAATTCTTAAGAGTTGCTGCTAGGATATCGTGAGGTTTGGTTTTGCAGGCAGGACTATATATGATGTATCATAGTAATATCACAAGAATGTCAACTATCAAGTTGTTATAGCATGTAACAACAGACAAGAAAATCACTTAAATTACCAAATATATAATAAAATACTTCTAAATTTCAAATTGTCTATGGTGGTTCTTGAATAGTAAGGACTCAACATGTTTGCTTTAACAGCTACCGTGGAGCAATGTAAAATTAATTGCAATATGAGGGCTCACCAGGGGAATCATTTGATTGATCATTGTACAAGTTCATTGCAGCAGCCCAACCTACACAAAGAGTGTGAAGGCTTATTATCACAAGATGAATGGTAGGAAATAATAAGGTTAGTTCAAGATTAATATACCAGCTGTAGGAATACAATAGCAGTGCATATTTTATATGATATGCCTAGACCATCCCTAATTAAAGCTGCCTAACTTCTGGTGATTTGTAGGTGGTATATGCCCACAAAGGGAACAGTTGACCGTAAGATTAATAAAAGAACAATAAGAGCTTACAAGATTAGCAATAGGTACCCAGTGGCGGAGCTAGGATTTTGACGATGGGGATGCGAACTTAAGACACATCTGTTCTAAAACAAGTTCAAATGACATAGCACGGAAGTTCAATACAAGTTCACTACCGAGACTCAAATTAACACCATAGAACTCTCCAAAAGCGTATCTTGCAGCCCCATAACGTTCTAATTATACCTTAATTTAGACAATTTACAAGAATTTATAAGCATTATTAGCACCACTGAATTGACAGCTTGTTGACACATGAACATTAGGAAACGATCTCTACCAACATTCAAGAAGCTAATCGACATCGAGGACTCAGGTGCATAAAAGAGTTGGACGGTAAAAAATAAGGCACAATAAGTCAGGAGTGTAGGCGACTTGGCGAGGCGGGTGTAGAAGAGTTGCTTGGAGAGCTCCTAACACTTCTTGACCGATCGATTGAGGAAGTGAGGATGGCTTGGGCACTTGGGCTAATAGGCTTGACTTATTACTTATTGGGCCTAATATGCTGCCAGGAGTATGCTAGTATGTATGGCGTATACTTTGTATATTAAGGGAGATATATATCGAATTTTTGCGCAAAAAATTTAGGGGTGCAACTGCACCCTCATGCTACAATGTGGCTCTGCCACTGTAGGTACCCAGGTTGGATTATTGGATGTTCTTACATGTAGAACTCACAAGGACAGAAACTGGAAATGAAGTGTAAGAGGTGTTCCATGAGTTTTGTCTTACACATTGCAATTCAAGTATGTGGATATTGAATTGTCAGCCTGTGTAAGTATATTACAAAAGCAAAAGACATTTATCTATAATAGATTGCACACACTTTCTTAGTATGTTAGTCTAGAAAGAATGCACCACCACAATAACATGCAACAACTCTCAGCACTCAAAAGATAAGAGGCACTCAAAAGATAAGAGCTTCTATCACAGAAATTCTACAGGCAGTTAAAAGAGGGTAAGAGTGCAGTCTTGCTGAGAAACATACGGTCACTGAGAAGCTGTGCAGCCTCACTGGCACAACATCCCTCCAAAGGTACTAATCTTGTTTGACTGTAATCATTCTGAGCATTGCTGACAAAAGTCTCATGATGAATAATTGGAGGAAGGTTCTTTAATGAAGGAACATGGCTCTTCTCTCCATCATTGCTGTACGAATAATTAGCTTTCTCAGCCCTATCTGTTTGATGGAATTACAAATTCAAGTGTCACAAATGTTAGCTCAAAAACACTACCTATCAACTTAAACATACAGAAAGAGTGTAGGAAAACACGTAGACAAGGAAACGATAACCCATCAAAAAATTATTGGAAATGAACAAGATGGAAGTGCAGACATCTCTATGTTAGAAATCTCTGAAAAGCTACAAGACATGATCATCTAAGTAAAACAAAAATAACAAATATCTTTTGACTGACTTGTAAAATGGTTTACTTACATTAGATGCATGGCTGTTATAGAGAAATGTATTGACATATTTTTTATTCATACAATGGTGCAGAGAGGGTTCGTACAAGGATGTTGGTTTGTTAAAGATCTCCTCATTATCACCAATGTGGTAAGTGTAGGGCACATCATATTCTGTCCATTTGCAGCAAAGAACAAGCAGAGTAGTTGGACTGTGCAGACATCTAAAAACATTCCTAGACTAATTTAGAAGCATAATGATTGATACCAAACACCCAGCAACTCAATCAGATCATATTGACTAATTGGTGAGACCTTATACATCATACGAACCCAACATACGATAAAAAACGGGAACCATAGCAAGTGCCTAAAAATCACCATGAAATCTAGCTAATTGCATCTAAATGAGATGTACCTCCAGACTTGCGCCAATTGCTTGCACGATTCCTGAAGTATATTGAGAGTAAGACTGCCATCAGCAAGCAAGTCATATGCACAAATATGTAGCAAGATAAAAAGGTAACCAAAATAACAGTGCAGTGCAGACAACAGAACAACAATTTTCAAGCATTAATTGATGGTTTCAAACAACATACAGATACTGAGAAATGCAGCTATGTCAGTATTAGCTCAGAAATACTACGAACAGAACTAAGAGGCCATATCAACTGATCAAATCAACAAAGTGGTCAACTGAACACACAAGATTGCTCCAGCAAGTCTACTTCCTCTTCATGCTGAACTCCACTTCTAATTGTGATTATGAAAGATCACTGACTAAAGGACAAATACAACATCTGGCAGTAACCAAGAAAGTCAGAGAATATGGAGCAAAACAATGTATAATAAGCCTTCATACCAATTATATGTATTGTTTTCAAGTTATGTATCAACTTTATCCAAGCTGGACGACTGCATGGGATACTGTTGCTGAGCCAGATTGCTTTAAGTTGATAGTGCACACTTCAAGTCATCCCTCACTAGCCATATGCAGAAAATAGGCCGACATAAAACATGTGTAAACTGCAAACGGAAATGAATCGACGAAGCTTGACCAAAGCTAAAAAAACATGCCTTTTAGGGGAAAAGTTAGCTGCCAATCTTGTTCTTTTTTTCCATATACCTCACTTATAAGCTAGATCAGCATGCCAATAGACCACTACGAGATTAAAAATCTAGCTTGCTAGTGATAAAAATATATGTAGTATGTAGCAAAAATACACTCTCTATTGGCTTTCAGAAAGCCAGAGTGCAAAATAACAAGGCAAGAAAAGAAACTCAATTTATGCAAATTCAGTGACAACAGTTGTAGGACACATGTTTTTAGGTGGTACCTCAGATCACCGCATCACGCCCATTAAAGAAACCAAAAAAGCTAACATGGCACCCAAATCTAAGGGGTGAGGAAAACGGCACACTGCCAAGCTTCCGCTAATCCCAACCAATCCACCACAGAAATGTCCCAAAGCATAATAGCCCAAAAATTCCAAGAAATGGCCCAAATCCAAGGCAAGTAGCTCCTCACCACAAGCATCCCAAATCACCAAGAAACGCCCCCACAGATCAGCTCAGCTTGCAAAAGATTCAAGGAACCACGGTCCCACTCCTATATTGCACTCGGAATGCGATTCCTGATTAAGGGCGCTCCAAACGCCAAGAAACGGCACAAGTCTCCTCACCTCTGACCCCAACGCACAGATAGAAGCGGTAAATGCGAAGGAGAGTTGACCTGTGCACGGGAGGGGTGTATCTCTTGATGCTGTCCGAGTTGCTATCCGCCATCGCAGCTCAGCCCAGGGAGGCCGCCAAGCAAACAACAGCGAAAGAAGGAGGAGAGAGAGGGATGAGGGTGGTGAGTGGGGTTCCTTCCTCCTCCTGCCCCGCTCTTATGAGGGTGAAAGTGGGAGGAGGAGGGGGGAGGCGGAAATAGGGGGTTGTTGCGTGGGGCGCCGAGGGTGTGGGGGTGAAAGCGGATGTACTTCGCGCACTAATGTCCCTGTTCGGAAACTACTCTCACCGACAAATGGGCCCTCAGAATTGCAGTCGTCGGGTGTACGTCATTGGAATTTTTTTAACAGCGCATCAGTGAAAGTATGGGGGGTAGATATCCTCTTAAATTACACTTAGTAACCAGCTCAGCTAGGCTGAAATAAATTAGATTATAACTAAAAATGTACTGTAACTAGCTGAAATTATACTGTAGCTGATGATGTCTTATTTGGTGCAACTAAATTTTTTTTAAAAAATTAAAAATAGAAAAAATAAGTTAGCCTATCACGGACAATGTAAACGAAAAATAGGCTAAAATAAGTTGAATTATGATTAAAATTGTATTGTAACTAGCTGAAATTATATTGTAACTGATGGTGACTTATTTGACATAACTAAATTTTAAAAAAATTAAAAATAGAAAAACACAAGTTAGCTCATCACAAACAATACAAACGAATACGAGAAAAAAAGAACCGGCAAAAAAGCTCAAAAAGCCAAAACGAAAAATAAAATTTATGAATAATGAAAAATAAGCCAGAAGACAAAAGCTCAAGCTGAAATGAATGGAGCCTTAATGTTGCAAATACGTGAAAATAAGATCCAGAAGTTTTCAGTATTTCTAGAAATGTTATCGGACAAGTGAGGATAGGTTTTAACTTCAAGATTGTGTTGATCCGCATTTGCACTGTTGACTAAGTATTTCTCCCTGGGTTGTGTTTGATCTTGGATATTTGCATGGCTATAGAACATGCCTACTTAAGTTCTGTAGGATCGATATAGTAGCAGAGGGAGAGTAAATGGTGTCTTCAAATTTTTTCTCAAGTGTTCACCGATTCTTTACTCTAATAGCTATGAAAAGATATGTAGATCAAGAACCTGAAATTCTAAAAATCGCCATGCTTCAGTAATTTCATCCCCGTAAACAGTAAAAAACAACACTATTTCAAATATAAGAATCCATGAAGCTTTTGATACGCAGATCCAAAAAAATTTGAAACTTGAATCAAGATTAGATCATAACTTTACGAACATATCACAATAAAAAAATCTTAGAAGAAATTAAGAGAATTGGGATCATTTGGTTCGTGAAGCTCTGCTGCATCAAAACTGGGTTAAAACATAAAATTGAGTTGACTCTCAAACCGAAGCTATAAATCACTTGAAATTTGGTATGTATCTTTCCTAGAATGTGATTAGGAGACTATTGCAATTAACGATCAAGCAAACCATTGCCAAAGTTCTGATATTTTTCCATTTGAATGAAGGTTGCATCAAAATCGGTCAAAAAATAAAAACGGTGAATATGACTTGCTCGTGAGCGAATGATGGCCAAATTAACTCTAGATATATTTTCACATGTCACAACAAGTTAGAACACTTAAGAAATCAAAGCAAAAAATAACTAGATCAAGAAATCACTCGGAGAGGCTAAATCAAGCACAAACCGGGCAACTTCAAGAACTTAACAAACCTGATGGCTACATGGATGGAGATTAATTTTCAAGATATATCTCTATTACTTACTCATCCTTGACATCCAGCAAGATCATGAAAGGAGAGAGATAAGATCAAAATCAACCAAAATAAGAGCAAATCAATCAAAACAATATAGATATATGAGAGATGAATAAAGTTGATATATTGCTACTTGACGATAAATATTTCATAGCCACTCTACCTGGAGAACAAAAGAGCACATCACATCACTTACACTTCTTAAACCCTAACTCTAGAACACTTGGCTTCAATGGCAAATAATGGACGGAGGGATCGTACCATTCGAGCCTTTTTTTCATGCTTTTCCCGGCGGTCTGGAGAAAGCAGCAATCAATAGGACTTCCCTAATCGGTATGAAAACTAGCCCAAACAGGAACCATCTCCGAGAGGTCTTTGCGTGCATCCATCCTCCTTTGGCTAACTAGCAAGAATCCATCACAACCGATTAAATAAATAGAACAACTAACACATAATTAACCCTAGTGGATACTATTCATTAGCATATATGGGAAAACCAGTTAACCCCATACACGGGTTTTAACTCACACACTACACTTATGTACGTTTTTCAAAGCGCATTAGCCCAATCCGTAAAATCCTTAGCCTTGATCATCTTAGCTTCTCCTCGACCCAAACTGCTTTCTCAAGTGCCGCGGTTTTCTTCCAAGGCAGTTTCTAATATTTTAATCGGTCTTCATATTCTATTGCAAGCAATTTCTATTGCAAGCAATCATCATGCTTACCACGTGTAGGTGCACAACTAGCTTGTTACACGTCAGTAAGTCTCTCCTATTCTGATTCCACCAGATCACGCCTCATTTAGACCGACCAAGCTATATGGTGTAACCCGTCGCTCGAACTTGCATTCAACATTCAGGGCCGTTCCTGTCATCTTGGGGGCCTTAGGGCATGATAAAAGTAAGACTCTTCATTCTAATATAAATATGTAAAAATACATTTTATATCAGTTGTAAAAGGTAAAGTTCAATATAATAACCATTAGACAGTACGTCACAAAATACAAAGTACTTGTTGGCAACATTAGGCTTAGCACATTACAAAATACAAAGTACTCATTGTCGACAAAATGCATATATACATATTAATATACATGGGCTAAGGGCCCCAAGTTTTCATGGGCCCTAGGCGGTCGCCCTTGCTGCCTAGGCCCAGGGTCGGCCCTGTCAACATTTCCCACCTTTTTGTGCCATGCTTGAACTCGGCCATCTCACCGGCATCCTTAATCGTTCTGAGCCTGGGCTTCTCATGAGCGTAACTCTGATCCCCGCCATTGACCATAGGTGACTCCGAGCGACCCTGCACATCCAAAGACAAAGAAATTTTTTTCAGACATAAGTACTCATAATTTAACCCATGTTAACTATAACATGCATCGTACAAATATATATGCACTGACCTAGGTCAAATCAAATCATCTTATAACTCTAATTCCCCAAAACCACAAATCAGCTGAAATGAAAATGCTTTTGTTGGTCAAACCGCCAAGGCTGCAACAAAATTGAAAACTGATGTTTTTTTTACAAAATTCAAACCCCAAAATCTCCAAATGACAATAGTTCATCAAAACAAAAACTTGGATCTTCTCACCTAGTCCTTCAAGTTCAATAAAAAAGAAACATGCCATACCTCATCTCTAGTAATTTTTTGAGAATTTTTAAAAACTTCCACACTATTTTCACATAATTTGCAGCATTTGATGGATTTTCACCGAATATGCCCTCAATAATTTTTTTCAAAAAAGATATGCCCCCAAGTTTATGACCATGAACCTGTGATATGTAAAAAAAATGTTCACACGTATCGCATTGCATGGAAAAAACTCACCCTCATAGGTTGTACTTATTTTACACATGAGTTGTCTCTCTCTTCTGCCGTTAACTCTCTCTAACTCTTATCTCCTCTCATGGAGAAAAAGATACTCTGTACCCATTATTGTACTCCTGCTACAACATACATAATGGTTAGCAGTCTGCACCAGAAGCAATCTGACTTCATGTAGGAAGCGTATCGAAGTTAATGGTTACAGACACTGCAACATTTTTTTTCCCGGGGCCATACTTCCCTAGTGTCGGTGTTGCCATTCTAGTGGTACTTTCACAGATTCACTTGTCTCAGGCCATTGGGAGACAGTGACTTGATTTTGAATGTTGTAATCGGTAGAAATTGAGCTGAGAAGGTGAGGGTGCGTACTTCGATTAGGAATTTTAGGGACGATGGGAGTGGAAGAAAGTTGTACTGGTTCCTACCCATGATACTGTCGCTTGGATGTTGGAACTTCACCTAATGCTTAATGCAATGTTCACTAGTAGACGTTTTTTTATCACGTCGTCTGGTATTATTTTTCGTTTAATTTGTAGAATGACCTAGATGCCATCATTTTGTTTTTTTGTTCATGTCTTCCAACTAAAGATTCCTTGGTTCGTCATAGGAATAATCAAGTGAACTTGTTTTCTGCATTCAAGTTTGTTACACAGATTAGTTTACTGAAGGTTCTAAGACATGTATGTTGAACAAGCCAGCTACATCAAACCTCAGTAATTTTTATTTGGGGATCTACTTAACTCGCCTAGAAATAGCACAGTGATGCAAATTGCAGAGACAGCAACGAATAGCACCACAGCCACAGGTCCCAACACCTTTATGAATGTGTTCATTTGTCTGAGAAAACTGCTTTAGAAAGACAACATCTCATTTCATTCAACGCATAACAACTACGTCCTAAACCCAAAACAACTTTCCACGAGTTCTATTGACAAGTTCCAATAAAGTTAAATGGAATCGAGCGACAAGAGAAACAGCATGCTTGAAAGTTTACCATTCTCTTATCCAACATTGTAGCACATACAGTTTAGGGATACATTGACAGTATGATAGCATAAGATACTCATAGAAGGCACATGCTTACGAAGGTGTTGCCTGAAACAAGAGGCAATGCATACGTTATAGAGTACAACTGAAGTTGAGGTCCAAGTATGGAGCAGATTGAATACTCTCACAAACATTCAAGCAGAGTTCATGTTTCTGCATCGCGGCCAGCAACAATTATTCTGATGGACTTGGGGGTTTCTCCTTGGGATGCTTTGATCCATAGTGGTCAATCAATTGCTTCTCATTGGCCAGTTGTACCTACACACCGATAGGCAATGACACAATGTCGCATTAAGTTGATGTTCCATCCCACAGGTGCATGCTCATGCAAAACGCATGTCATCCACGTTTGCTGTGATTTACTCTACAAATCCAAGGAACTAGCAAAGGAGAAAATATGAGTCAATGCATGATTATACTCTGTGCATTATGTTTTGGACAAAATTCAATGATTAAAAGTGCATGCTGGTTTGCAGCTAAAGCTCATATGATATCTTCTCTCCTAGATCACATTAGGCAGTGCGTCTCAAAGAAAAAGATCACATCAGGCAGTGACCAGGAATAGATTCTACTTCGGCTACTGATCATCCTAGTCTTTGCCTTAGGATCTTTTACCCTCGGTTACCTACGCATCAAATGTAATGAAAACAATTGATGATTGGTCCACCAAATTTCACAGGTAGCCGGCCAACAAATTGTACTGGACAAACAGCATTACGGCAGGGACTACAAGGTACTAGCCTAGGACAGTGTAATAGCATACTAGTTGCGTTGCAGGCAAAGCAGCAAGCTAGCAATGGCAGTGTAAAAGCATACTAGTTAATTAAGAAAATCAATACGGCTAGGACAGTGTAAAAGCATACTAGTTGCATTGCAGGCAAACACCGACCAGGTCTGCTATTTTGGTCTCTGTAGTTGTGCATCTAAACAGTAGTCACTCCATTGCTCAACAAAAGAACAAGAAGCGTGCATGACTGCATGGGGTTGGACTTAGACCCACACGAAGACGATCAATTAATCACTCAATTTTCTGATGACCTGCGCGCTCACTCTCGGTAGAATCTCTCACGGAATCGGCCTGAGCGAATCAGAATCACGGACGAGATAGTAAACAAGTAAAGAACCCCCAATCTACTAGGGTAAGGAATCCGGCAGGTCCAGATGGGAGAAAAGGAAGAGAGGCGATTAGGAAGAAGGCCCTGGTGTTGGTGTTGCTACCTTGCAGATGGGGCAGATGACCTTGAGGCCGACGGCGCGGGCCTCGATCTGGGACCCCTTGGCCTTCTGGTTCTTCTCCGCGTTCCGCCGCTGCGCGTCGATCTTCTGCTTCCCACGCGTCATCCTCCTCCTCCGATCAGCCTCTCCGGTCGGCGATCCCAACGACCACCGAAGCTCCGCCTCAGCGCTCGGCAGGCAGCAACCTGGACCTGAGGAATCTGGATTCCTCTTTCCCCCTCGCGCTGCGTGGGGTGATCGTCCTCGCCCGTGCGTGGGCTTTCCTTGGCGGTTTGTGCCGTGTTGGGCCGACGCACGAAGCCCGGATGCGCTGGGCCACACGCGTGTACCGTGGCCTCTTGCTCTCGTAGGGCGCGCGTGTGCTCCGTCTCTGTGGTACTGCCAGCGCCTCGAGTCTCCGGTACATCAGTGTCTACGATTGATAATTTTTTTATTATAGCTATTATTTTTTTATCTATGCTTTTGAAGTAGTAACGATGTTTAGATAATTTGTTTAAAAAGCTGTCCCATTTATTTTGAAGGAGCTGAAAGCTAGAGACCCAAAATAAAAACGCGCGCCGCAACAATAATTTCTTTAGTGACACTACATATGTTGGGTGACTTACTCATCTGACCAAGAATTTCGATAATGTAGACAGGAGGTATAAGGACGAGAAGAAAAGACGAAAA